>OY747125.1:95211512-95631512 GCA_963556465.1 Berberis vulgaris
CTGCTACTGAGAGTTTGACCATTTATGTCATGAATGATTTTGACTTGTTCTTCTATGAGGTCTCAGAGTCACTATCGCTTAGTTACATCCAATAGTGGGTGTTCTACAGATCGTTTAGCAGTGGGCTACGCTACCTAGGCTGTAGCTCATCCTTAAGGTAAGCCATTCTCATATATTGTAAATTGTACCAGCCTTTAACATATTATACAAAGCCCTTAATTATTTGTAAACCATAAAAAGGCCTTTAAAATTACAAATATTATTTTGTTTAGAATTTAAAAAATAATTTTTACTTATTATTGAAAGGTTGTAATAAAAAAAAGCTGAATATTCATGCACGTAGAGCGCGTTGACACCCTAGTAGATTTAATATTATTAATTTAAATTATACTATTATAAACAATATATACTATTATTAATTTCAACTTAAATATATATTATTATTAATTTCAATTATACTATTATTTAGATACTTTTTAAATTATATAATTATTAATTTCAAATTAATTTTAATTTGACAAATTAAAAGAGTTTGGAGTATTTAAATATTTTTTTAGGATTTGGGGATGGTATGAATGCCCCCAAATATAGGAAAATGGAGAGACCAAGTTAAAATAGAGGCCTTGATAGGGGTTCCATTAGATCATTGTTTTTTCACAAGACCCCCAAATTAGTTTTTTTGGCTAATTTAGGGGATCCCTTGGAGATGCTCTTAGGCGTATTAAATGAGTTAGTGATGTAATTTCAAGATTAGCTAACAAGTCGTGTCGAGTTGACCCACTCTATTCGTTTTTGGTTCCTTGACATGTATACAAAATGGGTCGTGTTTGGGTTTGGAAATTTGACACTAAATTGTGATGTGCTGACAAGAGCCACGTTCACCCATACTTTCAAATGTTTTCACCCCTTAGCAAAGAAAAACAAGTTTTTAGAGCATCTTCAACCAAGGGGTGAAGGGGTGGAAAAAAGTTTGTTTCCATCCCAAAATGTTTATACCTAATACACATACAATGTGTATGGACTTCTCTATGTGGTCGCTCAAGGGATTTTACATATCTTATTTCCTTGCACCGCTGAATGGGGACGACATTCCAAATGGAGTGAGATAAAATGCTCCTCCTCCCACCATTAGAGTACTTCTATTGGTTGAAGAGTTTTGTTGGACTCAATTTTTAATACATAAATAGAGATAATGATGATCAAAACTCTATATGCCCCCCCAACCGCTAGAGTAAATAATTATTAGTCGATAATAGTTATCAGGGGTGGAACCAGAAAATTTTATCTCACTAGAGCTAATAACTAATACTAAAAATGCTACTATCAAAATTACATTGCATATATCAAATTGAATTCAGTGTAATCCAATTTAAAGCCAAAATAAGCTTACAACATCGATGTCAAAGGTGTGATGGCTCAATGGTTGAGCAGTGGCGGATGGTATCACTAGATCACAGGGTCAAACCCAGTCGGCGACATCTGGGTAGGAGGGGTTAAGGGATAAAAAAAAAAAATTTAATCTCACAACATCGATAACCATAGCAAAGGCAAACGAGCGTAATCCAACCACTGCATTAACAAAGACATTGCTGTAATTGAAAGAAAAATTTTCATATTGTCACTATACATTATATAACTAATTTTTTTGTAACGGATTGTGTTTAAGTCCCAGTGTGGCTGATCATCCGAAAAGACCAGTTAAGTATCATACCGCAACCTAGGGATGGAAAGAAACAACACCTTATGATCAATGAAAGATCCTTTAGGCTAGCAATATACTAAAATTGTTTTGAAAGTTGATGTGTGTGTGTGTGTCTTAATGTTGTTCGAGTGTTCTAGGGAGAAATATGGCATTTAAGTCGGTCTTTCATATCATAATTTGATAATGGTTTACAAAACAATGTTACATGTTCTATGTACGCAGAGACTACAATGGTTCCGCACATGATTTGCCTCAAGGTATGTATAAATTTTTTAATAAAATAAGATTTTAACAAAAAAAAAATCATTAATTATGTACAATTTTCAGGGTGGAGTCAGACTTTTATTTTGCTTCAAAAGCTCATCATATGAATAGTATCACTTGTAGCACTATACTCTTCATGGTGATACAATTATTGTATCACTTTGTTTGTGAAAATGTGTAAAATTATTTGGTAGACTGTTACAGCTCTGTTAGAATATGTAGGATTTTCACTCAATACAGCCAAGCCCAAGTCCAAGATTGGTTCACTTCTATAAGAAGGAAAGTCAGAATATGTACAAGAATTTGAAAGTTATAATAGGAAAGTCAGAATAGTTAAAGAAGGAAAGTCAGAATAAGACTTTATTTCATATAGCAAGTTTTAAGTTTCATGTTTCAACAAGGTTAGGTAGAAGTTAGCTTATATAAGTTTGTATTCGATCAAATAATCAACAAAACAATAATACAATTATGCAATTATTTTCTTTACATGGTATCATAACAAATTTTTTTTGGAAGTCGAGCTGGGTTTTTAGGATCTCATAACCTATCAAAGACCAGAACTGGTCAACACACCATAAACTAATAAACATGCCGCCGGCTTGGTTCGAACCCATGACCTAATGGTACCATCCGTCAAGCTCTAACCATTGAGATGTCATGCCATTAACAACAACTTTCTTTGGTGACCTAAGATTCCGAGGATTCAAGCTCTTCTCCACCTCTGATGACAACGCACTTTGACCGTAGACGCAAGAGGTGGGGAAGGGAAATCACACTCTGCAACAGAGTTCACACACAGTCAGACAATGAGTAAGTTTTTACCCAATCAGTTAGCATTCTTCACACAATCAACAACTTGTGATTCAGCTAGTAATAAAGAGAATTCACGGAGCAACAAAACCGTCTCCTTCAAGCAAAACAACCAATCATGTTGCAGCTAACCTCGCAACATATCGCAACAGAGAACAACAACAATGTCTCTCTCTAGCACACACGATAGCAACACCCAGACAGATGTAGACCACACAACCTCTCTCTATTCCTAACACATGTTCGATTGCACATCAGATCGCACAACAGGGAAGAAAAGAAGAAGAAACAGACGAAGAAGAAGAAGAAGAAGAAACGGAGGGAAGATGAAGAAATTTGAATATCTTTCTCTCTGCTATTCATACCCACCATTTTTACTTTGTACCACCACACAAGCTAAAAAACAATATCAGCACCAATGTTGAGCAATATCAGCACCAATATTGAGCAATCCAACACCAATGTTGAGTAATACCAACATTTGTGTTGAACAATTTTTTTCAGCCTTCGCGCAGAGGAGTCATGCTGACTCGAGTCGAACCATTAACAATTTATTTAACAATCATGATTTCTTCAAATCACAATTGGATAGTCATGCTGACTCGAGTCGAACCATTAGTCGTTCACTCGACAGTCATGATTTCTTCATACTAGAATTTGATAGTCATGCTAACTCGAGTCGAACCATTAACCGTCCACTCAATAGTCATGATTTCTTCATACCAGAATTATCAGAATTTGACAATCATGCTGACTCGTGTCGAACCATTAGCCGTTTTACTCAACAGTCATGATTCATACCAGAATTATCAGAATGCGGCGGTCATGATGACTCGAATCGAACCATTAGCAACTTCACTCAACATTAATAATTTCGCATTTACTAATCTTTCCCAAATTGGACTTCAAAATTTCCTCCAAGCCGCACATATCACCTGCGTCTACATGTCCTGCTTGTGGGGACGTGTTAGAATATGTAGGGCTTGTACTCAAAACAGCCAAGCCGAAGTCCAAGATTGGTTCATCTCTACAAAAAGGAAAGTCGGAATGTGTACAAGAATAAGAAAGTTAGAATAGGAAAATCAGAATAGTCAAAGAAGGAAAGTCAGAATAAGAAAGTTAGAATAGGAAAATTAGAATAAGATTCTATTTTTGTATAACAAGTTTTAAGTTTCATGTTTCTACAAGGTTTGGTAGAAGTTAGCTTATATAAGCTTGTATTCGATCAAAGAATCAACAAAACAATAATACAACTCTCCAATTATTTTCTTTACAAAAAGTGATACTGTTTTGGGGGTTGTTATAAAAATGTCAATTTGATGTAGTGTGAAGACGATAAAGAGAATTGTATTAATTGCTTAGTTTGTTTAGTTGCTTGTACAACCTGATGATTGAATGACAATTTTTGGTTGTTGATATGTTCTACTTATCCTTTGTGTTTAATACACTATCGACACGAATCAAGAGATTCATAGTGTACGTCTAGCTGTTAAGATTGCTACTCACTTCCATCATCCTCATCCTTCCAATCAAATTTATCATCCTCAACGATCAATACCTATTTTCGGTATGTGCCCAATAAACATAGCCTTCTTTTAGGAAAACCCCAATCCACTGAAGACGTCTCTGTCTCCGGCTTTGTTTGTGATCTCCCCCAAATCATCTTCTTCTATGTCAATCTCTCCCCCACTCTCTCAATTGTTTCCCCCCAAATTCTGAACATCTTCTTCCCTCTCACTTTACTTACTTTCCCACATTTTTCGTGTCTTTCCTCCCACACTCATCCATGTCTCCCCCATTCTCTCAATAGGTTTCCATTGCCTCAAAGGGTTCATGTGAGCTCTCTCCAAAGATCGATTGTGTGCGATCTCTCCAACATGTAATTTCGAACACTGAATGAAACACTAAATTGAACTTCAAACCGAACTCTAAAATGTGGAACAATAAACAATGAAGCAACATTCTTCAATGTAAAATTTAAACAAACTTCAAAACTCAAAATCTGAAAAAAACAATCTGGACAGAGTATGCATTTTCACCCATTCGTATTGGACAATGCGAGTGGAAGTCTCACATTTGCATTAAGCTGAGAAATTTGGGACTCACATTCGCATTGGGCTGAGCGAATTTGAGACTCCCAATGCGAATGGGTGAAAACACACTATTTATTTTCTGGACAGATTTGTGTGACTTTAGTAAAAAGACCATAACGTGATCATTTTAAAACATTTCCAAGTGATTCAAATTGTGTTCATTAGATAACTCAGATTAGTACATTTTTGTGTTTTGATGAGCTTGAGAATTGGTATCAATCGAGCGTATAAGTTGTCCGAAAGTCAGGGTCACTACCATGTTTTATTGGACAAATTTGAGCGACTTTAGTAAAATGACCATAACTTTCTCATTTCAAAATATTTTCAATTGATTAAAATTGTATTTATTAGGTAACTCAGAGTAATACATTTTTCTTGTTTTGATGAGCTTTAGAATTGGTCTCAACTGAGCGTATCAATTGGCTGAAATTCAAGGACAATACCCTAATTTTTCTGGACAGTTTTGAATGATTGTCATAAAATGACCTTAGGTTGCTCAATTGAGATATATTCTCAAGCTCATCACAACATGAAAATTTTAGTACTTGGAGTTATCTAGTAAACACAAGTTGAATCAGTTCAAAATGTTTTGAAATGAGGAAGTTATGATCACTTTACTAAAGTTACTCAAATCTGTCTAGTAAAGAAAACAGGGTAGTGTCCCTGAATTTCAACTAACTTATATGATCGATGGAGAGCGATTCTCTAGCTCTTCAAAACACAAAAAATGTAGTACTTTGAGTTTTATAATGAACACAATTTTAATCATTTGAAAATATTTTGAAATGAGCAAGTTATGTTCTTTTTACTAAAATCGCGCAAACCTGTCCAAAAAATAAATAGTGTGTTTTCACCCATTCACATTATACAATGCGAATGGGAGTCTCAAATTCGCCCAACCCAATGCGAATATGAGTCCCAAATTCGCCCAGCCTAATGTGAATGTGAGACTTCCACTCGCATTGTCCAATGCAAATGGGTGAAAACGCATACTTTGTCGAAATTTTTCTTTAGATTTTTAGTTTTGAAGTTCTGTTTTATGTCGTTTTTGTTGAGGTTGCAAGGTGTCAGCCATGTTCAACTTTCCTTTTATTTTTCAGTCTCAAGTCATGTTTGTTGTATTGTAAATGACAGTATGAGACAATGTGGGTTGGAGAAGAGATAGGGAACCATAAATTTGCCATCTCTGTACTTAATTTTCGTTACATGCATGAAATTAGTCAGACACATTTGAAAGACACTTGTATAAATTAACATCATGAATAAGCATGAAATTTGATGAATGTTTTGATGGAATAGCACGTTAAAGTTCCACTCAAATTGACAATTGCTCTTCCAGATGTGCATCAAAGCAAGACTTGATGAAAAGAAGAGGGGGGTTCTTATGGGGAGGGGGGGGGGGGGGGGGGGCAAAAGAGGATAATAAGAGGGGAGGATATAAAGAAGGTGGGGGTTCATGAGAAGAGAGGAAAAGAAGATGAAGAGAGGGGATGAGAGAAAGAATGCGGGGAGGGGCTGTGCATGAGAAGAGAGGAGAAGAAGAGGAAGATAATAGAGGAAGGGGGAGAATGAAGGCGGGGAAGGGTGGTTTGGCCGGTGACGGGTGGTGTTATTCCTTGATAAAGAGAAAGAGGAGAGGAGATGAAGAGAAGATAAATAGGAGAGAATAAATGCCTATTTAATGGTGGTAGGGATGACAACAGGGTGAATTGGAGCGAATTTGAGCAAATCCATCCCTGCCTCGCTCGGGATCGCGGGTACCCGAATCCGCCCCGCATATCCGTTTAACCCATTTTTTAAAAACCACCCCCGCACCGGATGAATTAGCGAATATTTGTCCCGGCCCGGATGTCCGTTTAAAAAAAATACATTTCCACCCACTTACAAAATCAAGATGAAAAATGCCCCATGAAAAAGCTAACAAAAAAAACATCTCCTATCTTCCCATCCCTTCAATTGCAATCTCATATGCTACCTACCGTTGCCTTTCTTCTTCTCTGTTTTTCTCACATAATACCAAACAACCTCCCACCCAAAGGAAATTAACACTCACTCACACTTGTCAATTTCTTTTTTTAATTTGCTATGTTGTTGATTTTGAAGAGGGAAGGGGAAACGAGATGGAATAATCAATGTCAAAGACTCTCCATAGATGAATTCATATTCTTCTATGTTGTGTTACTAACTTTGCTACTACTTTTTCTCTGGATCTCACTTGTAGTGCCTTGCCACCGTGATTGTGTGTGGTGTTAGTCGAATTAATCAGAAAGAAATCCTTCGGGTTGTTCTAATTCTTCTTCTGCATTGAGCATTGAGCTTGTGTCTCTATACAACAGAGTAGCATCATGAGGCTTCTCCCAAGTTTCCTGATGTTCTATTCAGAAAGATCTCAGATCAGGTATGAAGAAGGAGGACGATGACGACAAAGAGGATTTGTTTAAGATTAGATCTGAAGAAAGAGACGAAGAAGAGGATCAATTTCAGAAAGATTTGTTTCATATCAGATTTGAAGGAAAAGGAGGAGGATCTATTTCATCAGATCTGAACCTGTACTTGTGCGTCTCCTCCTGTACCTGTGCGTCTCCTTCTGCTCTTCAGAACATGTACGTCTCCATCTCCTTCTACCACCGATGTTATTCAGAAATAGAGAGGAGAAAGTCTGACAGTCTAAGGGTGTCTCTTTTGTGTGTCTACTCTTCAATTCTTGAAGTGGAAGAGAGGAGAGAGTCTCAAAGTCTGTGAGATAGTGGTAGATAGGTTTAGCGTACTTTAGATATTTTCTGTCACTTAAGGGCCAAGGATAGTATAGTAAATTAGCTATATAAACGGATATTCATGGAGTGTATTTGGTCAAATTCGTATTCGCCCCGAATATTCAACGGATACTATTTGAATTCTCGAAACCACTCAAAAACCCATTTAGCCACATCTAAATCTGTCCCATTTGGATTGGGTGGGGCGGATATATGTGAAAATTCGCCCCATTGCCAATCCTAAATAGTGGTGCGGTTCAATAGATAATTTAAAAAAAAAATGAGTGGTGATGGTGGTGGGACAGTAGAAATGGTGGTGTCAAATAGTGCTTTCCATTTAAATGTATGTTTCATGACAGAAATATAAAGGCTTCTTCTTTAAATTTATTTAGCAACACACACTGGAGTCTTGATTAGGGAAACCTAACTCCAATATTCCCTGTTAATTCATTATTAGTACAACAAAATTAGAAAGTGGAGGAAATAAATTCAGTACTGCAAAATTAGAAAGTGGAGGAAATAAATTCATTATTAGATTAGTACAACAAAATTTGAAAGTGAAGGAAATAAATTCATTGTCAGATTAGTACTACAAATTTAGAAAGTGGAGGAAATAATTTCCTTGTTAGATTAGTACAACAAAATTAGAAAGTGTTGGAAATAAAGCCGTTCCATCTTTCTCTTTTCTTCATAAACCTTTCTCTCTTCATCCTCTCTGCGATACTTTCTCTTTTAGTTCCTTCCTTTCTTCTTCTTCTTCTTCTTCAGAGTGTTCTCTCGTTCGTTTTCATTGATGGATCAACGAAGACGAACCGGAGCTCGTATCAGTGTCCGCAATGACATTCGCATCGCAAGAAACGATCAACGCAATCCTCCCTCTTCTTCTTCTTCTCTAATTCCGGAGATAGATTCAGCCAACTACATGATTCAACGCTTGGGAGCTACATATGTTGATGTAAGTTCTTTCCTTTCTGACAATTTGCTGTATAGTTTCTTTTTGGTTAGTTTTTGAATGATGATAATGAAGAAAAGACTAACTTGAAATCTATATGGTAATGCAGGGTGAAGCCATTCTAAATGTAAATCTAATCTCCGGGTCTCATCAGACAACTCCAGAGAACAATGCTATGCAATTCAGAGGTGTGACCCAAGATGGGGTTTTCTTTTTACAAGGCTACAATCAAGTTGGAAACTCCATTGACGACGATATGTCTTACGAGGAGCTATTAGAACTGGGGGAACAGGTTGGAGGTGCAAACGTTGGG
Source organism: Berberis vulgaris (assembly GCA_963556465.1). Classification (NCBI taxonomy): domain Eukaryota; kingdom Viridiplantae; phylum Streptophyta; class Magnoliopsida; order Ranunculales; family Berberidaceae; genus Berberis; species Berberis vulgaris. The sequence continues at coordinate 95,220,400 of OY747125.1, forward strand.
TTGTCAGAAGAAACTATTTTAGAGCGTCTCAAGACAAGAGTTCATCGCTCATCTAGAACTGACATGAACCAAAAGATTTGCAGTGTATGTCAGGTTGAGTTTCGAAACAGACAAAGGATTGGGACGCTGGATTGCGGGCATGAGTACCATGTGGATTGTATAAAGCAATGGCTCGTAGTGAAGAATGACTGCCCTATGTGTCGAAAAACAGCCTTGACGATAAGCAATAAGCAATAAGCTCAAGTGGTCGTGCTGTGCGATGAAAACATCATAGGTTTTGGGTTAGCAGTGTAAACAAAACTTGTGGAAGTGTTTTTGATTTCTGTTTTGAATTACAAGTTGTTAGTATTCAAGTCTTGTCCAAATCAAATTATGTGGTTTATGTACTATCATGCTTGCTAATAAAGTTTGTGTGTCGGTATTTACTCCAATGAGTAGGAAGTTTAAACATGTATGGGTTGGCTTTACATCAAGGATAAGTGTTGACGGAAGAGACCCTTCAATGGGGACAATGAACATTGGTGGCATGGCTATGAACCCAACAAACAGGGCCTTCCTCAGAGATGATATACATGGTCCTCACAGTCCCAATCCTACTAGTTATCCAAGATCATCTCCATCCAGTGTTAATTAAATATAACAGTGTTTTTATAGTGAAAGTGTGTATACATACAATTGATTAGCTTCTTAATCTCTGTTACCTTAACTCAGAGCTCTCTTTGGCTGTTGAGAAGAAGCATCTTTTTTGGGTTCTAATTGAGTGTTTGAATCTGGTAAACAATAACATTGGAGTTTTCTCACAACACTTCCAACCACTTGCCATGGCAACAGAAGTTGACCAATATAGAACTGATTTCCATTTTCAGCCTGCAACGGTAAATAGATTCACTTATCAAACATCTATAGATTAGTTCTTGTATGCGAATGCATCAGAGGTTTGATTATTGTGTGATATTTGAATATGTAGATTGGAGGTTTAAGAACTTGGGTATGTGTGTTTGTTTTTGCCTCTTAATCTAACTAGAGGTCTTAACTTTTTTGTCTTCTATTTTTTCTAGAAAGTAAAGTTTTGACTAGATTAAACTCATTAAAGAAGAAAAACAAACATCCCATTACAATTGTTTCAGTGTAATGAATGATTTCTTTGTTTCTTGGAATTACAAATTAGAATATTAGCTATGCGTACCTGATTCCCTTGCAAATGTGGCATGGAAGCATTACATTTTGTTCTGGTTCGGTATGTTGTGGACATTCTTGAGCCTCCCCTAACATATGAAATTCTTATAAAGATGATGAAACAAAGTATGTTTCACACAATTTGCATAGTCAAGTGAAAATGAAGAGTTAACTATAAGAGTACAGTTTTACTGTCAAATATTTTTGAATTTACCTTGAAGATCATTAACTGACTAGTTTTTCCTTGAAGATCATTAACTGACTAGTTTTTCTTTGTTGATTAATTTGCTCCTTCGAACAATCCAAAACGAGCAGATCCAATTGGTAAGCTCCCTCAACATCCTATTAAACATTCTCGGTTCCTTCTTTCAATATTTGAAATCATTCCTCTGATAGCATTTCCAATTTTATTTTTTTCAATAAAACAGGCCCAATGTACTACAATGGCATCTACCATCTGTTCTACCAATACAACCCCAATTTTATCATTCAGTTTCAACTGATTTGATAAACTGAATGCAATCACCCCTACAGAACCATTTGACAAAATCAGATGTTGATCCAGATCTGCTACAATCCTTCCGGGCAATAAACCCATACTTGCCTCCACCAGCATTGACATAGAAGGCCGACAAGTTCAAACCGTTGCATACCCAAAGAACTTATGAGACCCATATCTGAGGGAATGGACAAAACCTGCCAACAAACTGATTGTTGTACCATAAACTAATAATAGATACATCGATCGGTGGGTACTAATAATAGATACCATAAACTAACACCGTACCACCATGGATAAATATGGAGAATATATAGGCCCATGGATAATGGGAATGGACTTATTATTCTGACTGTTAATGAGTTCGACACTACGGCTCAAAGTATTGCCAAAGGATGGGCTGGAATTCAGGTAAATTTTTTGGCAATGGCATTTTAGCAATAACTATCCATTTGGTAGCATGAGTGCTTCTATAAGAAATATAATTGCTAATACTTTGGCTGCCAAACACTGCATTTACTATTATACTTACAAATCTATATCCCCAATTCTAGAGAGTCAGGGCTTTCAATCATTTTTTGGCCAGGGTTGGGGCTCTTTACACTTCTACATTTTCTATAATTGATGTTTGTGGTTGTGTTTTAAAGAGGATGGATAAAAATGTAAAATAGTCCAACCCTGACAAAAAAATGGCTGATTGCCCTGGCTACCTAGACTTACTCAATCTATATATATCATCTTACAGTCGCTCCAACGGGCCTTGTGGCTCGATGAAGGTGGAAGACTGTTGGTGCAGTGGCCAATTAAAGAGCTTGAAACTCTTAGAGTCTAAAGTTCATTTCAGCAATGTACCATTAGTCAACATAGGTCTTCTGGAAGTTTAAGGGATCAATGTAGCACAAGTATGTTCATCTTCTTTGCCAATGGCATAACAGCTCAACGGTTAGAGCTTGGCGGATGGTGCCACTAGGTCATGGGTTCAAACCCAGCTTGCGACATCTTTATGGGTTCTGGGATCCTATAAAAACCTACTTGCCTTTCAAAAAAAAAAAGTATGTTCTTCTTTCTTTGTATTTATTTATTTACAAAGCATGTCTTCTTTCTTTGGTTGAAGGAGGACTTGGGCCATTTGGATTGTTAACATCGGCTTCCAACAACATAGAAGAGTACACATCTGTGTTCTTCAAGGTAATCTATCATTCAGGACTTTGGTAAGAGTTTCAACCATTATATATGATACTCTTCTATGAGATTTATCCAAACAACTCCAAATCATATATAACTTACATATATAATTTGGTTTATCTAAAGAGTTATTGATGCATGAGGGTTTCTAGGGTTCCTAGAGTTCCTAATTTGCTTTCAAAGTTATTTACTAAATAACTTTGAGAGATCTTTCAATTTAATTAGGAGTATTTTTAGTTTCCTTTTAGGATTAGGCATTATTTTTTTTTAGGAATAGACTGTTTGTTATTTTAGCATTTGATTTTATTTTTTATTTTAGAAATATGCAGTTTCTTTTTAGGATTTACTTGTTTCTTTTAGGTAATATTTCTTTTATCGTTTAGGAAGAGATTCTGAACCCAATTTGGGCCAGATTTTTTGCAGATTACTTATTTTATTACGTATTTTGTTTTTAGTATGATTATTGGAAATTGTCATTTTTTTGGTAAAATTCTAATAATGAGTTTTAGCTATAAAGCCCGTCTTGTGGGCTAATTTAGAGACAATTTTTTATTTGCATAATTTTGAATTGACATTAGAGATATTTCTCTGTGTTTTGAGCGATTATTTTGTATTCTTCCTTGTGAATTATCTGTTAGAACTAGCCCGCTGGATAATCGCTATTTTGCCCGGCGTCAGTTGGTATCAGAGTTTCAACATCTTCTTGGGGTGAGATTTCATCAATTTCTATGACTGATGGTCGTGATCATGGTCGTCGCAGGCAGGTTCCGAACGAGGAATCCCCAAATTGAGATTGTAACTTTAAGAATATGATAATTGAGGATTTACAAAGGCAAGTTGCAGAGTTAACCCAGCGTCTAACGGCGCATGATTTCAGTAATCGTGAGATGGAAGATCACGATTCTGATTTCAGTTTTGAAAACCCGTATCACAACCATGCTCCATTATGGGAGCATGGAGAGTCTGTGTATGACGATGAGGAGCATGGAGAGTATGTGTATGACGATGATGAGTCTGTGTATGACGATGAGGAGCATGGAGAGTCTGTGTATGACGATGAGGAGCTTGGAGAGCCTGTGTATGACACTGATGAGGAGCTTGAGGAAGACGTGATAGACGATACTGAGGAGCTTGGAGAGCCTGTGTATGACACTGATGAAGAGTTGGATATTGTCGATGCAGATGGTTTCAGAACAATGTCACCGACAGCGGTAGCTCACCGGGGTCCAAGACTCAAAAGTATGCATCAGATACTACAATGGATCTGATGATTTATGCAACTGCAGATGGTGCAAGTTACTCCTCGTTTCGGTTATGCCCAATTGAAGAATTGGAGCCTTCCTACGTGTGTTTCCTCCTCTCTTTTCCAGCCACCACACCGTCCAACACCACCACCATCACCGAAACCTCCTTCCTCTCTCTCTCGCACCCTGTTCTTTTTCCATTCATCACATCCTCACCCTGTTTCGCACAACCACCGCCCCTGTTGCATCGCGCCCAATAGCCGCCACCACCTTGTTCCATCTTGCGACAAAACCAAAACAGAGCTTGCACTCTCTCGTCTCCCTCTGTTTCCGTTCCACTCCCTCTTTTTGTTCCTCCATCACGCCAAACAGCCCACGCACGACCACTGTCCAGCCAGCCTCCACCTCGCCTTTCTTTTTCATCCGCCCTCTTTCTCGCGGCCAACAAATCACCTCCGACCACCACGACGGTTCATCACTTCCCCCTCACCATCTCTGTCTCTTGCAGGTTCAGTGATGAAGAAGAAGGACCCAAGCAATGTAGGGAGCATCTCCTCTCGCGAAGTAGTAAACAGGTTTCAGAGCCGGTCGGCGGAAGAATACACTCGCGAGGAGCGACGAACCAGGCGTCGCAAAGAGAATTTCGCTGGAGACGAAGGTGCAGAGAATCTAGCGGGAAAAAACGGTTTTTCAAATCGATTTGACTATTCGTACCTCAGTCCATTACTCTGAGCCACCACAGTCCACCAATAGTCGATTCTCGGGATTCGTGTCCGTGCAGAGATGAATTCCGCCTACACCAGTGTTGTGACGTCATCCACCCTGATTTTCTAGCCCCTGGAGACGTGAATTCAGATTTACCAACAGAGGTACAACATCTAGCCGAATTTTCTGTCCTAATATCAGAGGATTTTCCTCCTGGACTGCCGCTAGAGGATTTTGATGACATTGTTGTGAACTCGATGATGAGTTCTTTCCAACCCGGTGTGACTGATGCAGGAGGATTTCTAGGGTTCCTAATTTGGGTTCCTAGAGTTCCTAATTTGCTCTCAAAGTTATTTACTAAATAACTTTGAGAGATCTTTCAATTTAATTAGGAGTATTTTTAGTTTCCTTTTAGGATTATGCATTATTTTTTTAGGAATAGACTGCTTGTTATTTTAGTATTTTATTTTATTTTTTCTTTTAGAAATAGGCAGTTTCTTTTTAGGATTTACTTTTTTCTTTTAGGTAATATTTTTTTTATCGTTTAGGATGAGATTCTGAACCCAATTTGGGCCAGATTTTTGGCAGATTACTTATTTTATTACGTATTTCTTTTTAGTATGATTATTTGAAATTGCCATTTTTTTGGTAAAATTTTAATAATGAGTTTTAGCTATAAAGCCCGACTTGTGGGTTAATTTAGAGACAATTTTTTATATTCATAATTTTGAATTGACATTAGAGATATTTCTCTGTGTTTTGGGCGATTATTTTGTATTATTCCTTGTGAATTATCTATTAGAACTAGCCCGCAGGATAATCACTCTTCTGCCCGACGTCAGTTATATTCATATATTGAATACCACTTACTAACATGTTTTATGGAGAGTACCAATTATGTTGTTACATGTTTGCATCTGATTTGATGACATGTGAGTTATTTTGGCTAATACTTGTGGTATTGTAAAAGACTACTATTAGCATGTACAAATTTATTTAATTTTACTAACTCATCCATTAATTTGAGCATTAAGGTTTGACACATATGTTCGGACTGAATGATTTTCATTGCAGATTGATCATTCAGTTGTAGAAAGTTTTGGTGTTAGAGGGAAAATATGTATTACATCAAGGGTGTATCCAAGTTTGGCAATGGGGGAGAATGCATTTAACAATGGAACCAGGACTGTGATATTAAAAAAACTCGAAGTTTGGAACATGAAAAAAATCAAAATAGATGACTGTCTAAGAGATGGTTGTGGAACAATGGGGCTTGATGTTTTCTGTTAAGGATAGATCGAGTTTTCAGAACCTACATATTGTATTTTTCTTTTGTTTCTTTTAGATTGTTCTCAGGTGATACTTATAATCATAATCTGTTCCAGAATTGTAACTGAACTACAACTTTATTTATCGAGTTGCAACCACATTACAAACAAACGTTAATGAACTCACAAGGCATTCAATGAGTTTCTTTCTATTTAGTTTTTGTATTTTTTCATGGTATAAGAGCTTGTCTTAGAGCTTGGTATTATTCAATAAGTAACTCTGTTTGAAGAATGAAGTAAATCTGGATAAAACTCAGTCAAAGTTGCATACCTTGATCGATTGTTTCCTTTACCTTATATAATAATTGTTGTTAATTCTCTGCGCGACTTAAGCATGTGAGGCGCAACGAAAAGAGATATTTTTCGTAACAGCCTCCTCCTTTATGAAGATGCGTCTGTAGAGGCTTAATTCCTTCCACGACTATTTTCTTATGCAACGATCCTCTTATTTATGAGAGAACTCGTGCGGGCCTAGATTTGGGCTTTAATTAAGTCTTCCTTTAATGGGTCATGTTTGGGCTTCTACGATCGGTTTTGCCTTCTTGGGTTGTGTGAGCTAGCCCAGATCCTCATGATGGATGTTTTCTGCCACGTGTACGGCTGCGATGTCGGTCTATTTTTTTTATGTATCATTAGCTACCCCCCTTAGTTAGTGGGTACGCTCATGTATCCAATAACTATGTGGCTGTTGGGTTTTCAATTTCAACATTACAACGCATTTGGTGTTGTTGCTGTCTCTCCGATGTTTCGTTCGCCTGCTCGTTTCAGCGTGATTTCTGGGATTTCGTGCGACTGTCTTATCTTACATGTTCTCCCAAGAACGGACCTTTCGCTGCTTGTCCTTATAAAATGAAGAGTTGAGTTCGGGGTCTTTCCCCTTTACACCTTTTCGATTTCTAGTTGTTGATTCCTTTATCAGTTGTTTTTGCCTTGCAATCATGTCTAGCTTCATGGTTTTGAGTGGCGATGTTCTTGATGCTTGTGAAGCTTTCTTTTCGCCTAATTAAGCAAATGACGGATGAGACTTTCGATAGCATTCGTCATGATTATTTGTTGTCGGCCGAACTAGAAATCATTCTCCCCAAAGAGGGCATAGTCCTTTTCATCCAAAACATGGATATATCGCTCTGTACCCTGGTATGTTCCATTATGGATTTAGGCTTCCGGCTCTTGAGATCATTTGGGAGTACCTAGATTTTGTGGGCATTGCCCCCACCCAACTGGTTCATAACGGTTGGAAGGTGATGATTGTGACCTTAGCAAATGCACTGCATTTGGTATCCCTATGAATGTCAGGGTCTTGCATTCCTTGGTGGGGTTTAGTGTAAATGATAACCACACCTGTTGTCTTCGCTCTCCATCTTGTTTCAAGGGTCTGCGAGATAACTACGGGGGTTGGCCGAGGCCTTGGTTTTATGCGTCCCTTGCCTCCAACTATTTTAAGTTTTGCAAAAATCAGATTCTATAGCCATTCCGAGAGCCTAAGAGGGTCGAGTTGTCACTGTCGTTGGAGGAACAAGAGTTCTGTAGTTGGTTTGACAAGTTTCCCCAAGTCTTGGTGGAAGATTTCCTTACTACGGATGCCATTATCCGTAGTGGTTTGTATTCGTTGGGTGAGGCGGGTCACGTGGAGCCTATTGTAGGTCGTGCTTCGGAGGTGACTGTTGCACGTGCTGGTAATGTGGATGTCAGCTGCAGAGAGAATTCCGTTAGAGAACCTGTAGGCCGAATTGCTTCTGTCAGAGGTTCTAGAAGTGTTAGTTTGATTGTTAGAAAGAGAAAAGTTCCCATGCCTCCTAGCCCTTCTAAGATGTTGGCAATTAGTCATGACCGCGTCTCGAAGAAGAAAAAGCTTGCCACATCAGTTTATGATGTCGTTAGCCTCCCTCCCCTTCTACTTTTCCCCGAAAATAAGGTCATCGTTTGGAGGATGACTCTTCTGCTCTAGAAGATGAGGAAATAAATCAAGTTGTTTTAAGGAGCAAAAAAGAGGTTTTCCGTCCTTTGGACGACCATGAGAAGAGTCTTGTCTCCTCGTACGGTTTGCCCATTTCTATTGACTTGATTATTGATGACTCTCGCATCATTGAAAACAAAATGCTTAAGCTTAGTCTCGAGTAGTCTTAGAATCCGAAGAGTACTAAGAGCTTGGATGACTTCGAGTATGATCTGACACTGGAAGATCGAGCTGTTACTCGAGCTCAAGGTTTCAAACTCCACATTTCTCCCACTATTGTTGGGACCTCGGGATCGCCTACTACTCCTTTCATTTTTCGTCCTATCTTGGCTGCGCTCGAGAAGTTCTACTAGCCATTTGAGATTGATGTGTATGACAACGCTCTCAATCTCATTGGCAGTTGGCTACTAGGGCTCTCATGCCCGTACGTTCGCCACATCGCCATATTGATGAGGGCCTCCAACATGGAATGAATAACTCATCGTACTTATGTGGTCGTGATGGGGTCGGTTTGAAAGGCTACCCGTGATCAGGTGACACTCATCGAGCGGAAGTTGGCAGGACATGTCTTGGTCATTTCTCACGTTCTCTGCCAATTTAAAACACAGTGCATAGAGCATGCAAGGGCTGCAAATATTGCATGGAATTTGTTGAGGGAGCTCGAGGCCATTCAAGACAAGTTCATTTCTGATCTCGAAACGTCTGAAGTTGAGCTGGATAGGTTGCGGTCCCATCTGGATGTTGCTAAGAAGGAGTTGTCCGACCGAAAGGCTAACCGTGATGAGGCCACTCGTTATGCCAGTCTCAAGGCTTTTGTGACGCTAATTGCTCAGCTGAATTCTGAGTTCATTGCGGCCAAGTCTGCGGTTTCCGCTAGACTTACAGTCATTGATAATGAATTGGGGTCGACCCAAGCTGAGCTATCATCTATCACTATAAGGTTAAAGGCTGCAAAGGCAGTGGATTGGAAAAGAGTGGTCGATGGTCATCACGACTTCTTGGATTTCCTAGAGACGCAAGGCTTAGATTTATCTGAATATCGTTGCTTCGCTGAGCAAGAACTCGACAATGTGGAGGAAATCGTTTCGGATTCACTGAGTGATTCAGTTGTCGAAGATTCTTTTCAGTTTTTGTTTGAGCTTGCACCACTTAGTGATGTTGTTGCTAACACCGTTGTTCCTTCTTAATCGTTTCTTTTGATTCGTTTGTAATCTTTTTTTATAAGATCAATGGAAACTTTATATTTTGAATTTGTTGTGTCCAGTATGTCTAGCTTATCAGTTTTTTACTTTCGACATTCCTGGCAGAATTCTGACTTGTTTGTCCGAATTTTTGTAATGGCTTCAATGTTTGACATACTAATCGTGTAGAAACTCTCCTTTTACAGAATTCGATTCTATATCTGGATTACGATGTCGTACATTATAATCGATGAGAAAAAGTCTGGCTCGTATGTCCTGATACTTTATTACTTCGTGGTTGATCAGGCCAAAAGTTTCATGTTTATGTCTGACTCGTTCGTTCGGTACATATATATTTGTTGCTCGATACTCTAGCCGTGCTGAGTATTTTACGAGTGAGATTTTCAATCTGACTTTTTTGTCCTTACTGAACTTTTGTCATTTTGAACTCGAGATGGAGGATTGAGCAAAGAAGTTTATTGATAATATCTTTGAAGTGTTATACATTTCACGACCGTGGTAGCTTTTCACTCTCTTTGTTTTCCAACCAGTATGTTCCTGGTCAGTTGATCCTTACTACTCTGTACGGTCCATCCTAATTTGGGTTTAGCTTGCCCGCACTTGGTTCCTTTGTGTTGAGTTGGACTTTCCAGAGTACCCAATCGCCGATGTCAAGAGTGTGGATATCCGACCATGCGCTGTTGGTAGGCCGCTGTTTTGATAGAAGCTGCTTCTTGCTTTTCCTCGAGGAGGTCTAGCCCGATTCTCAGTACCTCGACGTTATATTCAGCACTAAATTCTTCGATCCTGAACATCGACATACCGATCTCCATGGATACCATTACTTCAAATTCGGATGTGAGGATGAAAGGGGTTCCCCTGTCGTAGTTCTTTTTGTTGTTCTATATGCTCAAAGGACACCAGGTCCTTTTGCTGCCTCGAACCTTCTTTTGATTGCTTCCAAGATTGTCTTGTTGGTAACCTCAACTTGCCCATTTGCTTGTGGATGGGCGGGTGTCGAGAAGTGTTGTTGGATGTTCAGGTTTTCACATAGCTCATTTATATTCTTGCCTTCAAATTTCTTCCAGTTGTCCGTGACAATCACCCTTGGGATCCCAAATCTGCATATTATGTCTTTCCAAAAAAAACTTCTCGATTTGGGTTTCTCCTATCTTTGCTAGGGGCTTTACTTCTACCCAATTAGTGAAGTAGTCTACTGCTATAGGGAAAAACTTCTTTTTGTCGGACACGGGGAGTCATCATACGATATTCATTCCCCATCACAAATGGCCAGAGGCTACTCATCGGGATCAAGTTATGTCCCAGCATGTGAGTGTACGGGGCAAATCTTTGGCATTTGTCGCATGTGCGAACGAGTATTTTAGCATCTACTTGCATCGTTGGCCAATCGTATCTTAGCGTGAGTGCTTTATGGGCTAGCGTTCCTAGGTGATTTCCTCATGTATCGTGGTGGATTTCTTGTAGGACATATTCAACATCTTCTAGTGAAAGGCACCTTAGTCATGGACTAGTGGTAGACCTTCTGTAGAGTCTGTCGTTAATCATTGTGTATTGTGCCCGCCTGATTTCATAGTTTTCGGGCCTCCATCTTATCTATTGGGGGTTCTCCTTTTGATATATACACCAGGATTGGAGTTGTTTACTTGTTCTCTTGATTTGTGGCGCATGCTTCTTCCACCTGGTTTTCAAGTATGGAGCTTTCTTGCATCATGACGAGTGAATTATAATTCTCTTTAGCTTATGATGATTCATTTGCTAGTTTGTCGGCTATTTTGTTCTCAATCCTTGCGCACCGTTGAATGATCGCAATCTGGAAGCCTTCTATCAGTTCAGTAGTTTTTTGGTGGTAGGCCTTTATTCGGGCGTCTTTGACTTGGAATTCTTTGTTTAATTGACTGATCACCAATTTGGAATCAGTAAAGACACTGATGTCTTTTATTTCCAAGTGTTTAGTTAATTGTAGCCCAGCTATCACAGCTTCATACTTGGCTTCGTTGTTTGAGGCTTCAAAGTTGAATTTTATTGTTTTCTCCAACACAATGCCTTCTGAGTTGTACAAGACTAATCTAGTTTCGATTCCCGCCTCGTTGGATGCTCAGTCATAGCGGATGATCCATCCGTGGGTGGTTGGCTTGTTTTGTCCTTTTTCGTTATTACTTTCGGCCTGTTGATCGTTGCTCCCTATAAATTCAGCGATGAAATCCACCAATGCCTGGGCTTTGATAGTGGTTTTGGAAGCATAGCTAATATCGAACTGCCCAAGCTCTATTGCACATTTCACCATCCTTCCTGATAGATCTGATTTGTGCAACACCGACCGAAATGGTAGCTCGGTCATGACTGTGATTTGATGCGCTTGGAAGTATGGTCGTAGTTTTCTTGAAGACAAGATTAGAGTGAGCGTCAATTTCTCTAGAACCGGATAGTTGACCTCCGCATCTGCAAGTATTTTGCTGATGTAGTATATTGATTTTTGTGCACATTTTTCCTCCCGTACTAGCGCTGAGCTTACTGCGTGGTCTGACACAAATAAATATAAATACAGTGTTTCCCCCGTGTTTGGTTTTGTTAGTAGCTTTGTGCTCCCCATATATGCTTTTAGGCTTTGAAAAGTTGTTTTGCACTCTGCATTCCATTCGAATGTCTTGTTTCCTATCAAAAATTTGAAAAAAATAGACGTTTGTCTATGGATTTGGAGATAAATATGTTCAAGGTTGTTATTTTCCCATTAAGACTTTGTACGCCTTTTATGTTTGTTGGCAACTGCATGTTGAGAAGCGTCTGTATCTGCTTTGGGTCGACCTCGATTCCTATGTACCCAAGGAATTTTCCTGATTGTACTCCAAATGTGCACTTCTCTGGATTCAATTTTATTTTATACTTTCGCAGTTGGGAGAAGGCCTATTTGAGATCCGTGATGTGGTTTGTTCGGCGTGAGCTTTTGACAAGCATATCATCGATGTAAACCTCCATCATTTTACCGATTTGATCTTTGAAAATTCCGTTCACCAGCCGTTGGTACATCGCTCCCAAGTTTTTCAATCCGATAGCAGTGTGTACCTCTTTCCATTATAAAAGATGTTTTTTCTTGGTCGGGAGGGTACATCCGATAGCATATCAGCAGTTCGTGTTCGGCGGTTGCATCCACTATTTGGTATATCTGTGGAAGTGGGAAACTGTCTTTTGGACATGCCTCATTCAGATCGGTGTAGTCCATGCATACCCTTTATTTGCCTTTTTTTTCCCTTACTAGTACCGTGTTGGCCAGCCAATCTGGTTAGTGAGCTTATGTTATCATCCCTACATTAAGTAGGCGGTGCACTTTCTCATTTATTGTCTGATTACATTCTGGGGCCACCAACCTCATTTTTTGCCGAACCGGCTTCTTGTTTGGGTTTACTTGTAATTTGTGAGAAATGACGAACATGTCTATTCCCACCATGTCCTTCATCGTCTATCCAAAAAATTTTGATTATCTTTCAGCAATTGGATTAGTTCCTCGACGAGCTCTAGGTGAATCTTCGTGCCAATCCAAACTGATTTCTTTGCTTCGTTGTCTAGGTAGACCACGACGTTTCTTCTTTCAGTTGTCCGACATTCGGTCGATCACGTGGGCTGGTTGGAGCCGTATTATCATTTGGGAGGTCGGGATTCGTCTGACTAGGTTGCTATGAAAGCTCATCCGATCATTGTAGTAATTGCTATTTGTGGGGAGCTTTTATCGTCCCATAATGACACTCACGGTCCGCTAGTTGATCTCCTTTGATTCTCCTGACACCATTGTTGGTATGGTACTTCAAGCATTGGTTCATAGTTGAGGAGATTGTGCCCATTTTGTGTATTCAGGGTTTCCCGAGTAGCATGTTGTACGCAGAAGGAGCATCAAAGACAAGAAAGTTCGTCAATAATACTCGTTGTTTTCCTGGTTCTTCCATTTTGTGTATTCCTTCGATGTAGTTCACTAAAGGATGTAGTTCACTAACAGCATTCCAAAGGATGAAACCCACCATTGGTTGATCGCTAGGTGAGAGCATATCATTAGTGAACTACATCCTTCGGAATGTTGTTAGGTATAGGAGGTTGACTAAACTACCTGTGTCGACCATCACTCTCTTGATTTCCACCTGGTTATTAGAACCAAAATCATTAAGGCATCATTGTGCGGGAAGTTAACCCCGTTTGCGTTTTCGTTGGAAAAGGTCAGAGTCCTTTGCATCGTTCTTGCGCGTTGCGCTGACGATTCTTGGTATCTAATCTTTGACTTTTGCTTTCGGGATCGGTTGGATTGTCTATTTTCTCTAGTTGCACTATGCAAGACGTATATTAGCTCCTTTGATTGCTCTCCTGACGTGATTACTTTGTCTTTGGACTTTCTCAGTTTAACGAATTCTTCAAGTCTTCATTTTCTGACACGGTGTTCGATCTTGTCCCTCAAGCTGTGACAGTCTTCGGTATCATGTCCGTAGTGGAAGGAACAATATTTGCTTTTGTTCCGTCTTTCTGGATCTCTTCTCATTTTTGGTGGCCACTTGACGCCTTCACATTTTGCTATAGCTTTAAGGACCTCGCCTCGACAGTTTCTCCCTTTATGAAGATGCGTCTGTGGAGGCGTAACTCCCTACACGACTCTTTTCTTATGTAACATTCATCTTCTTTACGAGAGAATTCGTGTGGGCCTAAATTTGAGCTTTAATCATGTCTTCCTTTAATGGGCCATGTTTGGGCTTCTATGATCAGTTTCGCCTTCTTGAGTTTTGTGAGCTGACCAGTAAATGGGACGCCAGATCCTCGTGATGGATGTTTTTTGCCACGTGTATGGCTGCGATATCGGTCTATTTTGATGCATCATCAATTTATTTTATTTATTAATTTTTTAATAGTATTTTCATTTAATCGACCATGTTTCAAAGAAATCTCAAAATTAAGAAGCTTGGGATCTATGCATTTAATAGAATCAACATCCTCAGATTTTGAGAATGCTCCTTGATTTTGGAAATTTTCTGCTTAAAATGCACTTTCTTTTGTAGTTTGTATATGATTCTCTTCTGTTTGTTAGTTTGAATGTATGGCATGATCTGTAAACAAAGTGCACTGTTGGCTCACTTATGAGCATATGTTTGACAAGTATTATTGAAATACAGAACTTGAGTTGAAGGTAATTAATTTCGGTTCTTTAGTCACAACATATATTAGATTGTTTGAAGAGTCGAAAGAAGCACTAGAAATTTACAATTGTGGTGCACTTTGATTGTTGTAAATTTTTGCAATTTACACACTTTGATACATTATATTTCTTTCACTATATATAAACTAACAGAGGTTTATGCAGTAGGGTAAGAGGCTTCCATGGCAATACCGCAGATACCTTCCTTGGCAGAAATATCTCGTTCCATCATAATGTACCCGTCCTGTCCCCATGAAGTGCCCCATGAGTTCTTCACCAACCAATACTTGGTGCCATCACTGGTTATCCCATAACCGATAGCGGTGACACCATGGTCTAACTCAGTTCCACAATCTCCAGTGAACACACCACTTGAGTAAAATTGGAAGGCAGAACCGCTAGCATCAATGGCAACCGAAATTGGTTGGTTAGCAACAGCCTTCAATAGAGCTTCCTCGCTGTTGGCATGCACATCTTCGTGACCAGTAATCTGGGCAGCATGGTTGGATTCCTTCTTCTTATTGCAAGTGTCATCAACTCCTTTGTAAGGGTAAAGAGATTCTGTTGTGAGACCATGGTTTTCTAGGATAAAATCAAAGGCATCGTCCATGAGACCACCTCCACAACCTTGATCCACACTGGTGTCACAGTCGACTAGCTCTTGCTCAGACAAGGAGATCAACTTACCTGTGGTAATCTGATTGATACCTTCGGTAGCTGCCACTGCAGAGAATGCCCAACAACATCCTGCATGCATTTAAATTTCACAAGTTAAACTTTGGAACATTAAATACGATACCTCGGAGAGATAATTAAAAGGTAATTAATTATTTATATTCAATTAGTTATGTACCGCATTGTCCTTGGTCCTTGATAGGTGTAACAGCTCCTTTCTTCCTCCAATCTATGGTAGATGGAACAGCAGAAACATTTTCATATTTGTACGAGGTGGAGCTTGGTTGAGAGGTAGATGATGATTTTTTTCGGTAGCCATTACGAGATGCTACAAACTCTTCATTGGTTAGGTCTGCGAATTCATTAACACCGAGTTTGTAAGGCCGGTTTCCAACTTTGTTGAAAGAGTCTATAAAGTCCATGTTGGCACTAAATATGTTGAAGCGCTGTTCTTTCTCAGCAGCATCCTTGTACACTCTCCCATACTGGGTCATCCACATCTGGTGCCTCTCAGCCATAGATAACTCAGGGGTCTCATGGAGTGTACGAAGTGACATAGTTTGAGATGCACACATAATCAGCAAGACCAACAAGGCTGCATATATGAGAGATGATGAAGCCATTATAGATTGTATTGAAAATAGGAGATATTGCTCTAAGGTAAGTGAGTTGAAGATGGAAGAATGTGTACATTGTCATATATAGTATTTTTTTGCCCCATAGCCATTACTTAATTTAATTGAGATAGGGGAGTGCCGGGGAGGAGAGCAACCAACCCCAGAGTATTATATAATTGGAGTATTTGTTATTTTAAGTTTCAATTTGGAGTCTTTGTGTTTGCTGAGTGATCTGTTCACACTGAATTTTTGTACGGTTTATCTGAAAAAGGGAATGCATTCTTGTCTGGTACCTCCTATTATTTTATGATGGTTTGGTTTCATATTTCAGTTTCGAGTATTTCCTATGTAATTAGTTTTCTATTTATATTTGCTTTAAACGGTACGTACTAGCTCTGAAATATACTCCGTTAAGTATACGTTAGCCTTTGTCTGATCTAATTTTTTTTTTCGAAAGCGAGTTGGGTTTTAAGACCTCAAAACCTTTATATAAATGAAACAAAAGCAAAAACAACAATAAAAACATAAACAAACTCTCACAAGAAAGAGAAGTCTAGTGAGAGTGAACATGGTTACTAGGCCTATAAAAATCTTCAACTAGCATCGGCCAAAGAAGAAACCTCTTGTTTTATTTATTTATTTATCCATGTCTCCTTTGTTAAGGAGGAAAGGATTCAACCTTTGTACTTTTTGTTTGCTTTCTTAGCCCTAGAGGATCTTCGAGGGCAGAGACTAAAATCTTTAGTGCAAGATTTTGAAAACAAATCACTTGCAACCTCTTCACTAGAAGGATCTTGCTCATGTTCCTTGTTACTACTCTGCTCATCTGTTGTGGTGTTCTCTTTGTCCTGAGTCAGTGTGTGGTCACTTGCCTCCACATTAACACTACGCTCGAGCATTGAGTTGATAAGAATCAATGGTTGTGGACTCTGCGTTATAGCATCACTCTGATCTAATTTACTATGTTGATTATTGTTAAAGTTTAATGTGCTGTTAACTATAGAACTAATGAAGCATTGGAACTCTCATCTCCTGGAATTATGAAGCTCTAGTTCTTAGGAATCCTTTGATGTTTCCTATGTTATAAATTTACTTCTTGGAAATGTATTCATGGTTAAGTGGGATGTTCCAAAACCACTATATATATCTCTCTTTTGTAATCAAGTATTATCAAGTTGAAATGATTAAAAGAAGTGTTTAAGAAAATAAATCAGAGTTAGAAGAAAACTCCAACAGAGATAAAACTCCAACAGAGTGGTATCAGAGCTCTATTGATCCAATCAAAAAGAAAAGAAAAGTGAAGACGGAGTCATGGCCAACACAAGCTCGTCATCAACAATCAACACAACCTTCAGCAATGTAAATGTTCCTTTGTTTGAAGGAGAGAACTATGAGTTCTGGTCCATAAAGATGGAAACCTTGTTCATGTCCCTAGAAGTGCTTGAGCTAGTAAACAATGGGTATGAAGAACCTGAAAATACAGCAGGGATGACGAATGAAGCAAGTCAAGAGTTGAAGAAGATAAAAACCAAAGATGCTGGTGTTCTTGGGATGATTCAAAGAGGTGTTGCAGCTGCCATTTTTCCAAGGATCATGAGAGCAAAGAAATCCAAGGAAGCTTGGGATATTCTTCAAGCAGAATTTGAAGGAGATTCCAGGGTGAAATCAATTAAACTTCAATCTCTTAAGAGAGATTTTGAAAATCAGAAGATGAAGGATAATGAAAGCTTGAATGATTATCACAATAGGCTGATTGATGTGGTGAATCAAATGAAGTCCTATGGAGATACAATTGATGATAGAAGAGTTATTGACAAATTTCTGATTAGCTTGACAGAGAAGTTTGATCCTATTGTGGCTGTTATTGAAGAAACAAAAGATCTGTCCACTATGAGTGTTCAAGGTCTGGTGGGTTCCTTAAAATCTTATGAGCAAAGGTTGTCACGTCACTCTGAAAAATTTGTGGAGAGTGCGTTTCAATCTAAGCTCACCTTTGACTCCAAAAATGATGGCAAGAAGCATATGGCGGATACTAGAAGTGATTTTTCTAGAGGAGGCAAATCAGGAAGAAGCAGAGGAAGAGGAAGAAGCAGCTATGGAAGAGGAAGAAGCAGCTTTGGTGCAAAAAGTAATGAAGGCACATCTTCCAAATGGTGTGGAATCTGCAAGAAGATGAACCATGATGAGAAGGATTGCTGGAATAAAGGGAAGCTTCAGTGTTATAAATGTAAGAAGTTCGGTCATTTACAAAAAGATTGTCGATATGGCCAGCCTCAACAAGCAAGCTTTATGGAGGAAGAAGGAGATGGAGGCAACTTATTCTTCGCATGTCAAAAGGCCCAAGAGGAGCAGAAAAATGTGTGGTAACTGGACAGCGGTTGCAGCAATCACATGACTGGTGACAAACAAGTCTTTCTTGACATGGATACATCCTTTTGCTCAAGAGTAAAATTGGGCAATGGAGCATTTGTTGAAGTTAAAGGCAAGGGCAGTATTGGCGTGGAAACAAAACAAGGAAGGAGAACTATCCAAGATACTCTTTATGTTCCAGAGTTGGATGAAAATCTTCTTAGCGTTGGTCAGCTTCTTGAAAAAGATTATTCTCTTCATTTTGAGAATGGAGTATGCAGAATTTTTGATCCCAAAGGAGGACTTGTTGTTGTGGTTAAAATGACCAAATCTAGAAGCTTTCCACTCTCTTTCAGCTATGGAAAGAATGTCAGCTTGATGGCAAGAGAAGTGAATGACTCATGGTTATGGCACAAGAGGCTTGGGCACTTGAACTTCAATAGTCTCAAGGTGCTAGCTCAGAAGAATATGGTGTTTGGTCTACCAACAATTGAGGAGAAACCTGCTGTCTGTGAAGGATGTGTTCTTGGCAAACATCATCGCCAACCATTTCCAAAACAAGGTGCATGGAGAGCCAAAGAAGTGTTGGAGCTAGTGCATACCGATGTGTGTGGTCCAATGAGAACCTTGTCTCATGCTAAAAACAAATATTTCATCTTGTTCATTGATGATTATACTCGCATGACGTGGGTTTATTTCATGAGACAGAAATCTGATGTGTTTGGAGTTTTCAAGAAATTTAAAGTCGTTGTTGAAAAGCAAAGTGGCAGATTCATTAAAGTGTTGAGAAGTGATCGGGGAAAGGAGTACACCTCAAATGAGTTCAATAAATTCTGTGAAGAAGAAGGCATGGAGAGGCAGTTAACTGTTGGGTATACACCACAACAAAATGGCATATCCGAAAGGAAGAATCAGACCGTGATGGAGATGGCTAAGTCTATGTTATTTGCTATGGGTGTACCAAAAGTATTCTGGCCTGAAGCTGTGAATACGGCTATATATTTGCTGAATAGAAGTCCAACAAAAGCTGTGTGGGATATGACCCCTTTTGAAGCCTGGAGTGGAAGAAAACCATCAGTGAACCATCTAAAAGTTTTTGGGTGTGTTTGCTATGCTCATATTCCTAAGGAGAAGAGAACAAAGCTTGATGAAACCAGTGAAAGATGCATTTTCATTGGCTATAGCTCGATGTCAAAGGGCTATAGATTATACAATTTGAAGACAAAGAAGGTTGTCATAAGCCGTGATGTTGTTTTTGATGAAAAGACCTCTTGGAATTGGCTAGAAGACAAAGTTGACGATAGATCAATTTCAGTTCCTATAATGCAGCAAAAATCAGTGGATGAAGAAAATCAAATAGCCCCTCCTTCACCAAATTCTTCGTCACTAAGTTCTTCATCTACATCAAGTTCTAGTTCTACATCTCCTAGCTCAACTCCAAGAAAAATGAGGAGTTTGGATGATGTTTTTGCTAGATGTAACTTTTGTGAAGTGGAACCAGAAAATTTTGAAGAAGCAATCCAAGAAGATTGTTGGAGAAATGCTATGCAAGAAGAAATTGATGCAATTGAGAAGAACAAGACGTGGCAGCTCGTAAAGAAGCCAAATGACAAAGAAGTTATTGGTGTGAAATGGGTCTACAAAGTGAAACATAATCCGGATGGCTCAATCCAAAGAAACAAAGCAAGACTGGTCGTGAAAGGTTATGCACAACAACCTGGGATTGATTTCAATGAGACTTTTGCCCCTGTTGCTCGCCTAGATACCGTGAGAGCAATCATTACTTTGGCAGCTCAAAAAGGATGGAACTTGTACCAGCTTGATGTGAAGTCCGCATTTCTGAATGGAGAATTAAAAGAAGAAGTTTATGTGCAGCAACCTGAAGGCTTTGTGATTAAAGGCCAAGAGGATAAGGTGTACAGGTTGAAAAAAGCTCTTTATGGGCTGAAACAGGCTCCTAGAGCATGGTACAGTGAGATTGATGGCTATTTCATTGCGCAAGGCTTTGAAAGAAGCAAGAGTGAGCCTACTTTGTATGTGAAGCATCAAGGCGAGGTCGACATTCTTCTTGTTGCACTTTATGTTGATGATCTGATTTATACTGGGAATAATAAAAGGATGCTTGAAAAATTCAAGATGGAGATGATGAAAAAATATGAGATGAGTGATTTGGGAATGCTACATCATTTTCTTGGTATAGAAGTGTATCAAGATGAGAATGGAGTTTTCATTTGTCAAAAGAAGTATGCAGAAAATGTTTTGAAGAAGTTCGGGATGCTGGATTGCAAGCCTGTTGATACTCCATTAGTTGTGAATGAAAAATTCAGAAAAGAAGATGGTGGAAGAATGATTGATGCAAGCATATATAGAAGTTTGATTGGGAGTTTGTTTTATCTTACGGCTACAAGACCGGAGTTAATGTTTTCAGCAAGTTTACTTTCAAGATTCATGAACAAACCCAGTCATTTGCATCTTGGAGCAGCAAAAAGGGTGCTTAGATATGTCAAAGGCACATTGGATTATGGAATCAATTTTGAGAAAAATTCAGAGTTGAAGTTAATAGGTTACAGTGATAGTGATTGGGCAGGAAGTGTAGATGATATGAAAAGCACTTCTGGTTATGTTTTTTCTCTTGGATCGGGTGTGTTTTCTTGGTGTTCAAAGAAGCAACAAACTGTGGCTCAATCCTCTGCCGAAGCTGAATATGTTGCAGTAGGTTTGGCAACACAACAAGCAATTTGGTTGAAAAGAATTCTGGAAGATTTTGGAGAAAAACAAGAAGAAGGTGTTATACTTTGTTGTGACAGCCGATCGGCTATCGCCATGGCAAAGAACCCTGTGTTTCATAGCCGAACTAAACACATTGCCATAAAGCATCATTTCATTAGAGAAGCAATTGAAGAAGGAGAAGTGAAGCTTGAGTTTTGCAGATCACAAGATCAGCTTGCAGACATTTTCACAAAAGCTCTTCCAAGAGACAGATTTCAGCAATTGAGAACGGCATTGGGAGTTCGGGAACAACACATTAAGGGGGAGTGTTAAAGTTTAATGTGCTGTTAACTATAGAACTAATGAAGCATTGGAACTCTCATCTCCTGGAATTAGGAAGCTCTAGTTCTTAGGAATCCTTTGATGTTTCCTATGTTATAAATTTACTTCTTGGAAATGTATTCATGGTTAAGTGGGATGTTCCAAAACCACTATATATATCTCTCTTTTGTAATCAAGTTGAAATGATTAAAAGAAGTGTTTAAGAAAATAAATCAGAGTTAGAAGAAAACTCCAACAGAGATAAAACTCCAACAATTATTGCCATACCCTTAAGAATTGGACAGACTTGGATTTCTCAAGTTCTGGTGTTGTTGATTCTCTTAGAAATCACTTGATGAGTACTGTGATATTGCAATGGTCCAGTAAATAGGAGGAAGGGCGTGTTACAAAATCCCAGGGGGGGGGTTTATTAACAACAACTACCAACCATGTCGAGCAATCTATTTATACTGGACAGCAGAGGTTTCCAAGTCCAGTTGTAGAGTGCTACATGACTATGGTCACCATTTACAAGTTCAATCCTGCCGAAGAAGGGGAGAACAAAATTCCCTTATCTCCAATCTTTTTTAATGACCATTTCCAAAGCGGCTTACATACCAAAAAGATCATCCACAACGGAGCACCATACATGTGACACAACAGGAGAACCTGTTAATCATCACTAGTTCTTGCAACCAGAGCAATCATCCCCTGCCGCTCAGAAATTTCAAACGTGTATCATAATAAACAAACATGGCGAGTGTCACATTATGTAAACACAAGCAGCACATCCTTGTGTTATAGGTTGTCAACCCAAAAACTTGTACAAGTGGTCATCAGCCTCATCCGCTTGATTCTCATGATCCAAATGACGTCCAATATACAATGAGTAGTCCATAGCAGAGTCAGTATGAATGGAACCCGTGTTGGGTTCATACCCATAGTAGTAGCAGAATGATGTTAATGAGAGAAGTGAACCCTTCTCATTATTGGCAAATTTTATTGAGAAGTTATTTTTAGAATGAAATGCACCTTAGGGTCTCTTTAGTACTTGGAGCACAGGAAATATTGTCTACTTGGATGCAAATTCCACATTGTTATCATCATGCTTTCGAGTGTGTTAATATTTGGGAAGATGATGATACCTCTATTTGAGTGCATTTGGATTGGAATTCTGAAGCCCGTGAAAATGTCTATGCGGCATTAATTGTGAAGAATAAGGCAGCTTAGGATGGAAATTAAGTTTAGTATGTAAAGTGCCAATAAACTGAAGTTTTGATTAAATGATTGAAGACTTTGTTCCTTATTCTACATTTTAAGCTATCAATTAATTACATTTCAATGACCTGCGTTTTAGATGTACTGTGACTCGAGCAAATTCCGTATATAGTGTGCATAACTTGTGAATAGAATGCCGCTTCTGACCTATTTTAGTTCTCTACTACTTGACACTTAAATACAACTTCGCAACTATTTAACAAGAGCCCATCCTTCTTCAGTGATAAAACACCACGGCAGTTGAATACGTTTCTACAACAAATTTAGCAATAGAAAGAAAAGTCTTAGAAGATTATGAGTATGGGAAGATGTATTTATGCAGTCGGGTAAGACGCTTCCATGGCAATACCGCAAATACCTTCCTTGGCGTCAATGTCTCCTTCCATCATTATGTACCCATCTATACCCCATTTAGTGCCCCATGATTTTTTCACCAACCAATACTTCGTTCCATTACTAGTTGCACCATAACCAACGGCAGTGACAGCATGGTCTAGCTCAGTTCCACAATCTCCAGTGAACACACCACTTGAGTAGAACTGGAAGGAAGAACCACTAGCGTGGATGGCAACTGAAATTGGTTGGTTAGCAACAGCCTTTGAAAGTGCTTCGTCAGTATTTGCATGAACATTTTCATGACGTAGTCTTGGCAGCATGCCATGATTCTTTCTTTTTATCACAAATATCACCTATTCCTTTGTATGGGTAAATGGCTTCAGTTGTGATGCCATGGTTTTGTTGGATGAAATCAAAGGCATTATTGACGAAACCTCGCCAACAACTAGCTCTTGCTCAGATAAGGAAATCAACTTACCTGTAGTCACGAGCTGATTAATACCTTCAGTAGCTGCCACTGCAGAAAAAGCCCAACATGATCCTGTATGCATTATTTGTTTCGCTAATTAAATTTTGCAATAAAAAGATGAGAATCAGTAGATAAAGAGAAAATAATTAAACTAAATATATATGTGCCACATTTTCCTTGATCCTTGACTGGTGTAACTGCTCCTTTTTTTCTCCAATCTATGGCAGATGGTACTGCAGTCACATTTTCATACTTGTAGGAGATGGAGCTTGACTGAGACTGGGATGGCAACCTTCTTTGGTACCCAATATGAGATGTTACAAACTCTTAATTGGTTAGGTCCGCAAACTCTTAAAGATGCGTGTGGTAACAAAGTAAACCTGTCTGTTTCTTTTCATGGATTCGGGTGTTTGATATTATTTTAAGATTTTCTTTGGTCAACAGTAAATAAGTATTATATTTATTTGATCAACTGAACTCTCATCGATTCCTCTAATCTAAATTATTATGTGAATTAACTGGACACACTTGCACTAGTACATGCCTACATGGAGCCACAGTGATAGATAAGTGTAGCTCAACTCCTAAACCCTAAAATGTTTGTGTATAGCCAAATTCTTTCAGTTACTTCCCCAACCATGTATTTAAGGTTATACTAAATTATCAAAACAAATTACTGATGAATCTTTTCTTACCCTGAACCTCTGTGGCCTAGTTCAAAGAAGATGCGGATTCTTAACCATGCATCTGCAGCAGTTGATTCTATTAGAAAACAGTTGTGCTCCTTGAGGAACAGAGCCTTGGATTCTGGACAATAACAAGTGTTTGTGTCTTCAATAAATCATGCCATGAATTATTAGGGATAGGTATCAATACATTATTTAGTATTTATTTTATCCTAAGAGCAGGGGCGGAGCCAGGATTGCAGATAAAGGGGGGCAAATAGCACATAATTATTTACGAAAATACTAAAAAACTGGGTTTTTACAACCATATTTTGCAATCAGGGTGACATGGCGTGATTGTGAAAGAATGATGATTAATTCAACTATACAAACAATATACATGGCATGATTAATTCAACTGTACCTAGCTAATTAAGAGCTTCCCTTTTTTACTTGGAGAAAACAGAAGCATGCATGGTGGTATAAGATGGGAGTTGGTGAGGAGCAGACATCTGGCTTTTTTTCTTGCTTTGAGGCAGCAGGACGGTATAGTCCAAGTCCAAGGAGTAGTAGTTGGACTGGACTGGATGGATTCAAGTGAATTTGTCGGACAACAATTTTATTTTTGGAATCCTCCTTCCTCTTCTCCTCTTGCTTTATCTGTCCGTTTGTCTCTTCTTCTCTGAAACTCACTCCTGAGTCAGAGCCTCCGAGGATAACACTTACACAACCAACCCACTCTCTTTTATCTTCTTATTCTTGTCTGTCTTCTCGGAAGAGAAATATATGTGTGTGTATAGAGAGAGAGAGTTTTCTTCTTTTGGGCTAGCTCAGGCGAAGCAGACAAACAACAGCTTAGCCGGATCAACCTACGACCATTGTATTTTTCCAACACCCCCCCCCCCCCCCCCCCCAAACCTAAATGATTACTTTTGATTTTGAAAGATCATAGAGAAAGCAAAGCAGATCAGATCCCAACCCCTGAATTAATGTAATATGTTAACTAATCTTTTATCACTCTTACCACCATATGCTAGTTGAGTCTGAGGTAAGATAATCCTAATTCTTTCTTTTCTTTATTTTTTTAACAAACCAAAAGAAAAACAATGATGATGATGATGTATAATTTCCCTTGAATCCCCAACCCAATTAAAAATTTTAATTTGAATATGATCACATGCATCCCAAAGCAAACCCACCATATATGGTACCTTTCTTATGGTCTCTTTGTTGCTCTCTGTGTTCGTAGGGGTGAATGAGTTAAAATGAGTTGGTGGGAATTAAGAGAAAGATATTAAAAAAAAGAAATAAAGAGAGAGGGTGGGAATTTATAAAAAAAAATATTTAAAAAAATGGAGTATTGAAGTAGGATTGGTGAGGGTGGAGTTTAAAAATAATAAAAAAATTTGTTGTTTTAATTTTTAGTGGAGTTAGAAGTCAAGATTTCATACAAAGGGGGGCAATGTAAAAAATATGGATAACTTAGTGAAATTTTTTTAAAAAATAAGGGGGGCAATTGCCCCCTTACCTAACACATAAATCCGCCCCTGCCTAAGAGAATAACAAGTGTTTTGTTAGATGGTTCACTGGAATTTGACAATGTTTATATTCAATCAAGCTGGAAGTATATACGAATGTCTTCATGAAGTATAGTTAACATTCCTGTTGCATTACACTGACCTGCAAACTCAGCGTCAAGCAACTTCTGTTATAAACAGAGTGCATGTTATTATTCCCCTTCTTTCTTTCTTTGTTTCTTCTGTATTGACATTTTATTAAATGCATTCAATAACTGAAGGACTTGACTTATTTATTTATTAATTCATGCCCGAAGGTTGCATGATTGACCCTATAGGGTTAACCAAATTAGGCTTAATTAAAGGCTACTGTTAGGAGATTATTTAGGAGGTTTATTCTTTCCTTTATTCTAGGATAGCTATATATGGGTACTTGCTTTGTTATAGGAAACTACTTCCTCAAGAAGTTTAATATTTCCTAAACTATTGCTAGGTATTATGAGAAATTAGGGAAGCTACTGTTGGACTTCTTGTATAAATATTTTTCCATTGAGTTAATGAGAATACAGAAAAAAAATTACCCTAAATCTTTCATGGTATCAGAGCCAAAATTGCTTCTTCAAAAAAAAAATTTCCCTAAACCATGGCCGGCGACGCATCTCTTGGGAAGCCGAACCCCGCTCCTGCTGCGCTACCTCTTCCAGGTTTTACTGCAGAACAGTGGGCGGCATTAACAGTCGCATTTGGTACTCCTCACACTCCTTCTAACAGGTTGCATGGTAAGTTGGAAATGGATTCTTGGATAATTGATACTGGATGTTCTCATCATGTTATTGGTGATGAATCTTGTACTACAGTAGTTTCGCCATGTCCCGTGGGCCTTCCGGATGGTCAAACGGTGGTTGCTACTAAGGAGGGTGTCGTGAAACTCACGGACAAAATAATCCTCCAACATGTTCTTTTTGTTCCCAAGTTAAATTGCAATTTAATTTCGGTTTCACAACTAAATGATGATCTAAATTGCTTTGTCCAATTTAATTCTAACTTGTGTGCTATACAGGACCTGCATTCGAGGGAGGTGATTGGCACGGGTGAGAGACGGGATGGACTTTACTATCTACAGCATGGATTACAGGTGCAAGCGGTTTCGGTTGATAATTCGAAGTCCTTGGAGCTATGGCATAGTCGTTTGGGTCATCCTTCCGAGACAGTAGTGAAGTTGCTTCCTTTTTTTAATAATTCTAGGAGTCATTTGAATAAAGCATGTGAAGTTTTTCATCGTGCTAAACATTCTAGAGATCGTTTTCCTTTAAGTGCCAATAAATCAACTAAGATTTTTGAGTTACTACATTGTGATTTATGGGGTCCGTATGATGAAGTTTCTTCGTGTGGTGCTCGTTATTTTTTAACCTTGGTGGACGATTATTCACGTGCTGTGTGGGTTTATTTATTGATTGATAAACGAGAAGTTTTCAAGATGTTTATTTCCTTTATTGCCATGATTGACCGTCAATTCTCTCAAAAGTTGAAAATTGTACGTAGTGACAATGGAACAGAGTTTAACTGCATGAAAGATTTCTTTGTGGCTAATGGAATTTTATTTCAAACCTCTTGTGTGGGTACCCCTCAACAAAATGGAAAAGTGGAAAGGAAACATAAACATATTCTCAATGTCGCTCGTGCATTAAGGTTTCAAGGGGGGTTGCCAATCTATTTTTGGGGAGAATGCGTTTTGGCCGCTGCTCACCTAATAAATCGGACTCCCTCTAGTGTTCTCCTAAACAAAACTCCATATGAAATGCTATTTGGTTGTACACCTTCTTTTAGTGACTTGCGCGTTGTTGGTTGCTTAGCTTATGCCCATAATCAACGCGCTAAAGGTGACAAGTTTGCTAGTAGAAGCCGTAAATGTGTTTTTGTGGGTTATCCGTTTGGTAAGAAGGGATGGAGTTTATTTGATCTTGAGAAAAAGGAGTTCTTTGTGTCGAGGAATGTGAAGTTCTATGAAAATGTCTTTCCTTATTTGAATGTTGAAGTCATAAATTATACTCCTCTTCTTGACAGTGATGTGACTTGTAATGAGGGAGCCCAGGAAGAGCTTATTGAAGGTATGGGGGATCATCAGGTGATGCACGAGGATGCCATCGTCGGTCCTCAAACAGTCTCTCCCACGGCCTCTCCCATGACTAGCGTCATGCCTAGTAATGCTGAGCCACCGTCTACCGCGTTCGTGCCAAGTGAAAATGCTCGGTATGTGCCACAAGTGGACGCTTCATCCTCGACTGTCGGGGGGGTAGATGGTGCTCCCGACGGAACGGGGAGGGACAATTTGGGCCGCGGGTTCCAGGAGAAGTTCCCATCAGTAAAGTTGAGAGACTTCGTGACACATACGGTTATCAAGGACAATCCATCTCTCCCTCCATCTGCTCCGCCATATCACACTCCCTCAGGTACGCCTTTTCCTATAGCACATTATGTTAGTTGTGATCAATTTACTGTGAAACACCGGAATTTTCTTGCAGCTGTAACTGCAGGTGTTGAGCCACAGTCTTTTAAGGAGGCTGCAAAAGATATAAGATGGTGTACTGCTATGCAAAAAGAGATTCGTGCTTTGGAAGATAATGGCACTTGGACTATGGAAAAATTACCTCCTGGAAAGAAAGCTCTCGGAAGTAAATGGGTGTACAAAATTAAGTACAACTCAGATGGTAGCATTAAGAGGTTAAAAGCCAGATTAGTTGTTTCTTGTAATCATCAAGTTGAAGGAATTGATTATAATGAGACATTTGCCCCAGTCGCGAAAATGGTGACAGTTAGAGCTTTTCTAGCCATTGCAGCATCCAAGCATTGGGAGTTGCATCAGATGGATGTTCATAATGCCTTCCTTCACAGCGATTTAGATGAGGAGGTGTATATGAAACTTCCGCCAGGTTTTAGCTCCACTGATTCTGATCTGGTTTGTCGTTTGCGTAAATTGCTGTATGGTTTGAAACAGGCACCTCGATGTTGGTTTGCAAAGCTTGTAACAGCTTTAAAGGGGTACGGTTTTCTTCAATCCTACTCCGATTATTCCCTCTTTACTTACTCTAAAGGGTCTATACAGATCAACGTCCTAGTATATGTTGATGATTTGATAATCTCTAGTAATGATTCCGCTGCGGTGACGGCTTTCAAAGCCTATTTGAGTCAATGTTTTTATATGAAGGATCTTGGTGTGCTTAAATATTTTCTTGGCATTGAGATGGCTAGAAGCTCCTCAGGGTTGTTTTTATGTCAAAAGAAATATGCCCTTGATATTATTTCAGAGGCAGGACTATTGGGCTCAAAGCCAGCTTCATTCCCGATTGAATAGAATCATCACCTGGCGCGTGCCAAGGGGCATTTTCTTACGGATCCTGAGCCCTATAGGCGTTTGCTTGGGCGTCTTATCTATTTGGCGGTTACTCGTCCTGACTTGGCATACTCGGTTCATGTCTTTTCACAATTCATGCAGGAGCCGCAACAAGAACATTGGGATGCTGCATTACGGGTTGTTCGCTATTTAAATAAATCCTCGGGTCAGGGCATTCTATTACGTTCAGACAATGAGTTATCTTTGACAGGTTGGTGTGACTCGGATTGGGCAGCCTGTCCCCTTACTCGGCGGTCTCTCACTGGGTGGTTTGTGTTTTTGGGGCATTCGCCAATTTCATGGAAAACTAAGAAGCAGCATACTGTAGCTCGTTCTTCGGCAGAGGCCGAATATCGCTCTATGGCTTCTGTTACTTGTGAATCAAAATGGTTGAAGGGTATACTTTTGAGTTTGGGAATCCATCATCCTAAGGCAATTCCTCTTTTTTGTGATAGTCAGTCCGCGTTGCATATAGCGCAGAATTCGGTATTTCATGAACGCACGAAGCACATTGAGGTTGATTGTCATTTCGTGCATGATGCTATCCAGGAAGGCCTTATTTCTCCGTCTTATGTGTCGACGACGGACCAATTGGCGGATATTTTTACCAAGGCTTTGGGGAAGAAGCAATTCAATTTTCTCCTTAACAAGTTGGGCATTTTAGACTTGCATGCTCCAACTTGAAGGGGGGTGTTAGGAGGTTTATTCCTTTATTCTAGGATAGCTATATATGGGTACTTGCTTTGTTATAGGAAACTACTTCCTCAAGAAGTTTAATATTTCCTAAACTATTGCTAGGTATTATGAGAAATTAGGGAAGGTACTGTTGGACTTCTTGTATAAATATTTTTCCATTGAGTTAATGAGAATACAAAAAAATAATTACCCTAAATCTTTCAGCTACAACATTGTTGTCACTTACATCTCGCATGAAGACTTGTTTTCGTTTAGCTCCAGTCCGTTCCATCTAAGCCCCCACTACATTCAATACCCAAAGTCTTATCAATGGAGCACATGTGTTCATAATATTTGGGCAAAAACTCACAAGTTCTAACTGGTGAGTCTCGAAATCGCAACCTCTCACTAAGAGAGTAGATGTCCGACCAGTTGAGCTACAATTGGACGCATTCATTGTATCTTCTTATTTTTAATTACTATAAAGGTTAAGGGATCCTTAAACCCTGCTTGCTTTCCACACACAAAAAATGTTTGCTTTAATGTATTATTATGTGTGTTTTGGGTCATCACCATGAATCACAGCTCTATTGTGATTGTCTTGAAGAGTGAAAATAAGACACTATTGAACTTTGATTGTGTTACACTGGTAGCTTACACACAACAAATAATTTGATCTACAACATAGAAGAAAGCCAAAGAAGGAAGTACGTTTATGCAGTACGGTAAGAGGATTCCATGGCAATACTGCATATACCTTCATTGGCAGCAATACCTCGTTCCATCATAATGTACCCGTCCAGGCACATGAAGTGCCCCATAAGTTCTTGACCAACCAATACTTGGTGCCATCACTGGCTGTCCCATAACAAACAGCAGTGACACCATGGTCTAGCTCAGTTCCACAATCTCCAGTGAGCACACCACTTGGGTAAAATTGGAAGGCATAGCCACTAACATTGATGGCAACCAAAATTGGTTGATTAGCATTAGCCTTCAGTAGTGCTTCCTCATTGTTGACAGGCACATCTTCATGACTGGTAATCTGGGCAGCATGGCTGGATTCCTAATTCTTGTTGCACGTGTCATCAACTCTGATGATATATCAAAATGGACCAATTACCACGACCGTACACATGGCATAAAGCTCCATCACGAGAATACAACGCCTGATCCATTGGGACAACTCATAAAACCCAAAAGAATTGAGGACAATTATAGAGGCCCGGAATAGGCCCACCTCTAAGGAAGCGTAAGCGAGATCCGAATCCAGGCCCCAGACGAATCAAAACACAAATCCAAGCCCATCACGTGTTCTCTCATTAAGAAGAAGAACGTTGCACAAAGAAAAAGCCGTGGAGGGACCTACGCCTCCACGAACACATCTCCATTAAGGAGGAGACTATTACAGAAACATCTCATTCTGTGGCGCCTCACATGCTTAAGTCATGTAGAAAGTTAACTACGACCATTATAAAAGGTAAAAGGAACGTTTGTCAAATGTATGCAACTTTAACTGAGTTTTGTCCAAATTTACTTCCTTCTTCCAACAAAGTTACTGACTTAAGCATCGGAGTGCCTTCGGCCACCAAAAAGGTGTTTTTGGCAGTCTAACTGTGGTTTTGCATGTCAAACTCACAGGAAGACGATTTTTGAACGCATCAATTTGGCACCGTCTGTGGGAAACACCGAATTTCATTTTTCCCTAAAAATAAGATTCAATGACAAAGCTCACACAACCTGACAGAAAATCAATTGAATACTCCACAAATCTTCGGTCTGACAATGACAGATACGACATGTTGCCCAATACTGATCCAAAGACAACCATCGAGACAATTATATCTACCGGTAGAGAACTCCAGCAGGCAACAACTCAGACGTCTCTAGTGTCATGGGGAATCCCCTCGATCCCAGAGTGGAGACTCTTATGGCTAAAATGGACAACATGATCGAAATGATAGATAGGATCATCCAAAACTTACAAAGCAGTAGCTTTGAAGAAGAAATCGTCCAGCTTAAGAAACATCAGGCTAACAACAGCTCCAAATGCAATCAGGGAACGCCCAAATATGAACGAACATTCTCAGCTTTGACAACAAGTCGAAGGAAGATCCTCAAGGTGATGGCGAGAAGAGAAGATGTCAAATGGCCGCCAAAGATGAGAAGAAATCCGGAGAAGCGAAACAAGGGCAGACATTGTTTTTTCCACAATGACTACGGCCACGATACTAAAGATTGTCGCAGCCTAAGAGACAAGATCAAACGCCATATCAGATAGGGACGATTCAAAGAGTTTGCCAAACTAAAAAATGAAGCAGTCGTTTCAAAGGAGAAAGCGAAGGAAACAATCTACGTCTTGCATGGCACAGGCGGAGAAAAGGAGCAATCCCATTGATCCATAAAGCGCATAGTCAGGGACTTACGCACAAAGATCAGATTCCAGAAACCATCCGTACAGTGCGCAAATACAATGCAAATGACTCTAACCTTCTCAAATGAAGATGCTAATGGAGTTAATTTTTCACATAATGTTGCTTTAGTGATTTTGGACGTGATAGAAAAATGAGAAATCAAAGTGATACTGATCGATATCGATAGCTCAGCAAATCTCTTATATCTAACAACTTTCAGAAGGGTGCAATTCACCACAGAGATGTTGTCACCAAGTGATCAGTTTATGGTAGGATTCAGTGGGGAACAATGTAACCCACTGGGAATGATCCAATTACCCGTCGAAGTGGGAGAACCAGGGAAGCAGCGAGTGCTAATGATAGATTTTCTCATCGTCGACGCTCCCGTTGCATACAACATGCCACTCGAGAGACAGTGAATACACAAAATGGGTGCAGTATCCTCCACGATGCACCAATGCGTGAAGTACCACACCGATAACGACGTTGGAAGAATAAAAGGGGACCAACCAGCAGGCGGGGAGTGTCATTTGCTGCTATTAAGACATCTCACAAATAACAATTATAGCAACGACTGGAAGAGTTGTTGCAGCGATCCGATGAAACAAATTTAGATTCTCCAAACGACAACATGGCTCCAACCAATCTGCATGATCGACCCAACACCGGGCAACCGAAAGAAAAAACAGTCGAGGTCTATTTAGACAATGAAGCTAAAATGGCAGTCTGAATCAGCACAAAAGTCCAACCTGAACTCACCATGAAGCTGATCCAATTGCTAAAAGATAACCAAGATGTTTTCGCGTGAACAATCAAAAATATGGTGGAAATAGATCTATCCATCATTTCCCATAAACTACAAATGAATCCAGACAAAAAACTGGTTAGACTAAAAAGAAGACTGGTGCCCCCGGAGCGCAATTAGGCGATAAACGAAGAAGTACACCAACTGTTCCGCACAGGAATGATAAGGGAAGCTCACTATCTGGATTAGCTGTAAAACACGGTGTTAGTAAAGAAGAAGAACGGGAAATGGAGGGTGTGTGTGGATTACACCGACTTAAATAAAGCATGTTCCAAAGACAACTTTTCACTCCCGCGAATAGACCAAATACAGGATGCAACTGCCGGGCACGAGATATTGAGCTTCATGGATGCGTACTCCGGGTATAACCAAATACAAATGTACCCCCTACCCCAACCAAGAAAAAAATCTTTCATAACAGAAAGGAGGACATACTATTATAGAGTAATGTCGTTCGAGTTGAAGAACGCATGAGCAATGTATCAACGGCTAGTAAGCATAATGTTCAGAGATCAGACCGGCAAAACAATGGAGGTTTACATCGACGATATGCTCGTCAAAGGCTCGCACAAAACAGATCATGTTGCGAACCTCGAACAGGCTTTCGCATAGCTTCGAAAGTACAACATGAAGCTAAACCCAAATAAATGCACATTTGGAGTGGAATCAGGGAAGTTCCTCAGGTATATGGTCAACCAGCGAGGAATTGAAGTCAATCCAAGCAGATACAAGCGTTTTTCAAATGCAGTCGCCGACAAACATCAAAAGTGTTCAAAGTCTTAACATGAGGATAACAGCTCTAAACGGATTTATTTCCAGGTCATCAGACAAGTGTCTGCCTTTCTTCAAGATCTTGAAGGGAAATAAGACATTCGAATGGAATGACAAATGCGAAAGAGCCTTTCAAAACCTTAAGACATACATGGGAAGTAAGAAGCTGCTAACAAAGTCAAACACAAGAGAAACATTGTATCTATACTTATCTGTGTCTAATCACGCGGTGAGTTCAGCGCTAATATGAAAAGAAAAAGGGGCACAGAAACAGTGTACTACATCAGCAAAACACTCGCAGATGCAGAGATCAACTATCCAGTCCTACAGAAATGGGCGCTCGTTCTGATCGTGTCATCAAGGAAACTGCGACCATACTTTCAGGCACACCCGATCATGGTCATGACCGAAAAACCGCTTCGGTCAGTATTATACAAGCCAGACTTATCGGAAAGAATGGTAAAACGGGCAATATTACTCGGACAGTTTGACATTACTTATGCCCCCATAACTGTTATCAAAGCTCAAGCATTAGCATATTTCATCACCGAGTTCACAGGAAGCAACAACCAACCCGAGGACAAGGAAAGCAAAATAGAACAGCCTGAACCGATCCCTGAAGGATGGATCCTCCATTGTGACGAGGCATCTAACAAAACAGGAAATGGAGCCGAAATAGTCTTATACAACTTGAAAGGCATCGCATTGGAAAATGCGATAAAATTAAGTTTTGAAGCCTCCAATAATGAAGTCGGGTACGAAGCTGTGATAGCAGAGCTACAGTTAGCAAAACACTTGGGAATAAGAGACATTAACATCTTTACGGACTCCAAGCTGGTGGTCAATCAACTAAGCGGCGAGTTCCAAGTGAAAGTCGCTCGAATGAAAACCTACCACCAGAGAACCACAGAACTAATAAAAGGCTTTCAAAATGCCACCATCCTACAATGCGCACAAACAAAAAACAAAAGAGCAGATGAGCTAGCTAAAGAAGCCTCATCAACAAAGGATAATGGCAATCCACTCATCATGACGCAAAGTAGTTCCATACTAGAAAATCAACCAGAAGAAGCATGTGTAGTAAACCAATGTGTTATTTGGATTACTCCAGTCCTGGCGTACATTTTAAATTGAGAACTCCCAACAGACAAGATGGAAGCCAAAAAATTACGAAATCGGGCAGCCAGATATACAATGATAAATGAAAAATTGTACAGGAGGTTTGCCACGAACCCGTTGTTGAGATGCCTTACACCAGAAGATGTCGAATATGTCTTAGAGAAAATACACCACGGCACATGCGAGAATCACCCAGGGGGAAGAACATTGGCCCATAAAGCTCTAACATAGGGTATTACTGGCCAACGATGCAAGCGAACGCTCAGAAGCTAGTTGGTAGATGCGACAAATGCCAAAGATTCCCCCAGACACTCACATGCTGGGACAAAATCTGACTTCAATTAGCAGCCCATGGACGTTCGCACAATGGAGAATGGACATTGTAGGACTACTCCCATCGTCCGACAAAATGAAATTTCTCCTCGTAGTAGTAGATTACTTATTCAAATTGGTTGAAGTAGAACTCCTTACAAAAATAGGGGAAATGCAAGTCAAGAAATTTCTCTGGAGAGACATCATTTGCAGATTCAGAATCCCAAAAGTAATTGTTACGGACAACGGGAAGCAGTTTGAAGGCAAAAGGGTCATAAGGTTATGCAAGAGCATGATATCAAGCAACACTTCTCTACACCAGCTCACCTGCAAGCAAACGGGCAAGCCGAAGTCACTAACAGCCGAAGTCACTAACAGAACAATTTTGGAGGCAATCATAAGAAGACTCGAGGCAGCGAAAGGACTATGGACGTCCGAATTACCTGGTGTTTTTTGGGCATACAGGACAACAAAACGAACCCCAACAGGAGAAACACCTTTCGCACTTGCTTACGGGTCAAAAGCGATGATACCCATAGAGGTCGGGATGCCAACATTCCAAACCGAAGAATTTTGTGCCAACAGCGCATTGCAGAGTATTATAACAAGAATGTACAAATCTGAAACTTCAACACCGGAGGCTGGGTGTTACAAAAGGTTCAACTAGACACAAAAGAGCCTGATGCTGGCAAGCTCAAACCAAACTGGGAAGGACCCTATCGAGTAACAAAAATCAACAGACCGAGAACATACTGGGTTGATAACAAAGAGGGCAAAACGATACCTCAACCATGGAATGTAGAACAAGTTTAGCAGTCGACAACTGCCTTCAACTTCTCCCTAACAGTCGACAGCTTAGCTTGAGTAGACGCTAACTCCTAGTCAACATCGGCAAGTTTGGAAGCGACCGCCGACTTGGTCTCAACAAACTCGGAATTCAGCTCAATAATACGAGTGGTAGCAGCCTTCAGCTTGTCAGAACATTCATTGGTGGAGCGAACAGCCTCGTCACGTTCGACCTTTCTGTCAGATAACCCTTTCTCAACAACAACCAAACGGAAACGCAACTAACCCAATTCCACCTCGGATGTCTCAAGGTCGAAAGAAAATGCATCATGCATAGCCTCGAGTTCCCTCAGCAACTCCCTCGCAGAATTCGCAGCCCTCTCATGTTCCGCGCACTGCGCCTTCAACAAATCCATTTTATGAAGAACATGAGAGAGAACCAAAATGTGTCTTGAAAGCTTCCGCTCGACATGAGTAGCCTGATCACGAGAAGCCTTACAGTCTGACCCCATAACGGGTGCATAAGTAAGATGTGTCATCCCCTTATAAGATGTTGGAGGCCATCGTTAATGTGATGACGTGGTTGACGCACGGGCATAGGAGCTTTATTAGCCAACCACCCGTGACAACCGCCAATAAGGTTGCGAGCACTATCCTAAACATCGGACTCGGAGGGCCAGAAGGTCTAGCCAAGAACAGAAGGAGCAGGGCGAGAACTGAAAGAAGAAGGGCGAGAAGCAAGAAGGAGCAGCACGAGCTTTCGAAACGCCAACATCAACAAAAGAAACGACAAGCTTGTGATCTCGAGAGCGAACAACAACTTGATCCTCTAATGACAGATCATAATCAAAATCATCCAAAGTCGTAGTACCCTTCGGATTAGTCGACAGCCAAACACCCATCTGAAGCATTTTATTTTTGATAATGCGCGAATCATCAATCAAAAGGCCGACAAAATTCGGCAAGCCATAGGAAGCAACAAGTTTTTTCTCACTATCATCCAAAGGGCGGGAAACATGTTTCTTACTTACCTCAAGGACTTGGTTTACCTCTTCGTCCTCACGAGCAGAAGAATCGTCACCAAAACCACGACCCCCCTTCTAAAGAAAGGCAAGATGAGAAGGGGTCCTGACGGAGTTAAGAACAGCTGAAGCAAGCTTTTTCCTCTTCGAGACACGACCAAAACTAACGGCCGATATCTTGGAGTGACTAGGAGGCTTAGGATCTTTCATTTTCTTAACAATAGGAGCAACGTTTCTAGGACCTCGAGCAGAAGCAGAAATAGAAGCAGGGACTCCAACGTCGCCAACGCACGCAACAGTAACCTCATAAGCAATGCCTGCCCTACTCGGTGAAAACAGACCACCACGGATGACGGCATCCAAGGAAATTTTCTACCGATACTCGAGGAAGATCACAAAACCGACGATGAAAATCTTGTTCTTCCAAAGATAGTGACAACTCAACCTTCTTAGGCTCTCGGAACGATCACAAAATCTGATCCCCGTGGAACCTAAAATGGTTAGAAAAAAATAGAGGCGTAAAACCAGGACCTCGACCAACCCACGTACTCCTCTCGCATGTCCTTGAAACAGGGAGGAGAACACAAGCGACAAGTGTAACTAGGGTCCATACTAAACCCTACCAGGGAATGCAAAACTCTTAACATTCATAGGGATGCGAGCAGCACCAGCCCTTGCCAAGGGCAAAATCAATACCTTCCAACCATTAGGAATAAGTTGAGCCATCGCAATTCCAACTAAATCCAAATACTCCTAAATGATAGAAGGAGTCGGAAGCCTAAAACCAGCATGGAACATACCTGGATACAAAGCAATGTATCCAAACCGTGGACGACAAAGATTGTCATCATCCCCGGGGAGAACAATCTCCAAATCATCAGGCAATGAGTAGTCGTGGCTAATGTTGTCCAGGGTCACGTGTCACGCCCCGACCCGCCACAGGAATCGCAGCGTGCCGATGCGTGAACTAACCCGTAATACAGGCGGATCGTAACCGGCCACAACATCACAATATAACACATTCTTGATACGAGAATGAAACGGAAATAAAAACTACGATAAAAATTTGAACAAAGTAAGTATATTTGATTTGCCCTGCCAGAGTCATAGCGACAAGACCAATATACAAGCATCTAGTATAACAATATAGTACACCTGATAACACAGAGGAAGCAAAACATACCCGTACAGGGTGGACACGACCAAACAGCACAAAACGCGCCTACAACGGAAAACGAAGCCTAAGCGCCACGGTCAGCAGGAACGCCAGCACTACCAGCACTCCAATAGAAGCACACCCCTTACGGGATCAGCAAAGCACAATGCTAGCTGGTGCGAGCGAAATAAATACAAATAACAGAATAATATACAAGGAAAATTCATGCCACACAACAATGGATAAGTAACAAGTTGTAAAGTCTAAATCACACCGTGTCTCTAAGGATAATATTTCTAAGTTCAAGCACCAACACAATCATTTCAGATTCAACGATAATTACAAGTTTACGAAATATGTCGATCATTACAAGTGATTCAAACATGGGAAATATCACGCGATGAAAACAACGACAATATAGAAATCATGCCTAGTCTCCTAGGTATAGCAATCAAGTCGAAACCAAAACTTCTGTATAAGTGTCTCATATCGTAGGTATCCGCATACCCTACGAATGTGTCTCACCCAGACACATCCCACAACGTACACCAGTACCACTTCGGGCTTGTTTGTATCCTAATGGGGTGCCATCTGCCAGGATACAAACTCAAACATCCCGAACGACTGGCCTAACACGGCCAACCTAACACAATCAAACTCAAGCGCGATGGGAGGGAAAGCGAGTAATCTCCAAAGCACGTCCTCCGGGACCCGTCCTATTGCACTCTATAGTGGCAAGTGCGTGCGGGAGCCCACCGCACCTCAGCAAGCTTGCCACATGCAATAGCGTCCTCAATGTCAGGTGCAAGTCATCTCAAGCACCATTCAACTCACGATGCGAGGAAGCTCCTAAGCATCGACACAACAAGCATTATAGCGGGGTAAATACACTTACACTAACATCCACATGCACAAATGACGAGTCTGTACATAATCAAAGGTAATAGACGTGGAATCATAATCAATTCGGCAATTTTTATAAAACCACGACTATGCCAGGGTCCCAACATGACCCAATTCACCACGATAAATTTATTCAAGTCGATTATCATACATGCTCAAGACTCGGCAATCCACAGTAAAACATGACATACTATGCAAACTCGAAAACGAAGCATACAAGTCCAATGTCATTACACCAAAGCCTAATCACACCAAAATTCATTCACTATTCGATTTCATTCAAGTATATCATGCTTTCAGAAAACCTAATACATAATTCATTCACAAATAACCAACACAATCATTGAAATATCTGAAAACCCCGAATTTCGAATTTGGATTCAATTGTACACAATCGACGGTATGATGTAAAACTTAAATTCAGGATTTCAAATCATTATTTCTCAAAATAAATATTATAGTTCCACTCACCTGGGCGGAATGGGTTTTCAGAACCCAATTCCTACCGGTCGAAGCTCCTAACTCGCAAAACAACGAATGCGGGACCACATAAATTTTTAAAACTGCAAGGCGGACTCAAATGTGAGCAAACTAGCCGAAAACTTAAAAAATAAATAAATTACAAGCGGCGCGTGACTGAAAGAAAAACTTACAGGCAATAAAAATTCGGCAAACACCCCGCCGAAACCCAAAGTTTGGCGAAAACCTCCCTACTCTGGTCTGATCGCCTCCAAATCGCACAACAGGCCGGAAATAGGTCTAAGAACACTCGGAGTCATGAATGTGCGGCTCACCAACGCACCCAAAGCCTGGATTCACGCCGAAGAACCCTCAAAACGGACATGCACCCTGATATTTTTGAAAAATTCGGCCAACCCCAAAATCATCCTTGCATGTCGGGTCTAAGGGCTCCAAATGACGCCACCTAGGCCCCTCAACGGCTGATCAGAGCTACGAAATCCGATCAAACAACCCACCACGTCAAACCCAAATGTGAAAACTGATTTTTTTTTTTTTTTAAACACAGATATTAGATCATACACACCTTAAAAGAGATCTCGTCCTCGAGATCGAACAAAGCCACGACAAGAAAACCTAGGCGAAAGGCTCAGGGTATTTTTGTCTCTTCTGGTCCTCCAGCTCCCAAGTCATGTCACCCTCTCGGTGGCTCCACTAAACCTTTACTAACTTCACTGTTCTCCGTCGAAGTTGTTTCACATCATCATCAACAATGGCTACTGGCCTCACTGGATACGTCAACTCATCAGAAATCTCCAACTCAGCAGGCTCTATAATCTGTGACGGGTCTGCCAAACATTTTCGCAACATGGATACGTGAAACACGTCGTGGAGACCTGACATACTCTGCGGCAAAGCCAATCTATAGGCCATTGGTCCAATCCTCTTAGTAATCTCATATGGCCCTACATACCTCGGTGCAAGCTTCCCTCGACTTCGGAACCTAACAACTCCGCGCATCGGGGAAACTTTCAGAAAAACCCTGTCACCAACATCAAACTCTAACTCCTTACGCCTCCTATCAGCGTAACTTTTCTGTCTACTCTGGGCTGTCAACAAACGCGCTCTAATTAGCTCAATCTTCTCAGTAGTTTCTCTGATCACATTCAGCCCCATCACAACTAACTCTCCAATCTCTGCCCAACAAACAAGGGACCTACACGGTCGTCCGTAGAGTGCCTCAAACGGTGCCATGCCAATACTTACGTGGTAGCTGTTGTTGTACGCAAACTCGCATAACGGTAGGTGATCTTCCCAACTGTCCCCAAAGTCTAAAATGCATGCTCTAAGCATGTCTTCCACTACCTAATTCACTCGCTCAGATTGGCCATCTGTCTGTGGATGATAGGTTGTACTCATGTCCAATCTAGTACCCATAGCTTGCTGAAAGCTCTGTCAGAAGTGGGCTGTGAAAAGCGGATCTCTATCAGATACAATCGAAATAGGCGACCCATGAAGGCGGACTATCTCCCGAATGAACAACACTGCTAGACTGTCTGTCGTCCGATTCATACTAACAGGAATGAAATGTGCACACTTCGTCAACTGATCAACAATGACCCATATCGACTCATTACCTTTCCTCGACCGTGGAAGTCCATCGATGAAATCCATAGTGATATACTCCCACTTCCACGTCGAGATATCCAATGGATGCAATAACCCGGACGGTCTCCGATGCTCGGCTTTCACCTGCTGACAAGTCGCACACCGTGCCACAAACTCTCCAATGTATTTCTTCATGCCACGCCACCAGAAAGATAGTCTCAAATCTCGATACATCTTTGTTCCACCGGGGTGAATGGTGAAACAAGATCTATGAGCTTCCTGTAAGATATCTCTTCGCAACTCCTCATCAGACGGAACACAAAGCCGCCCACGAAACCGCAACCCTCCATCTGAATCCACCGACCAATCGGTAGGGCACTCATCTAATGTGTCCACTACCAAATTTGTTATCTGCCTCGTAATCACTGGATCAGAGGTCTGTGTCTCCACCACTCTACTGATCAACGGCGGATAAACTGCTAAACCCGTTATCATGCTGTCTTTTGTACTGAAAGTAGGCTGAACTGCAAATGAAACCAATGTCTCAAGTGTTCGGTACTCCTGAATCATCATGGTTGCCATCACTGCATGTCGCCTACTCAAGGCATATGCAACCACATTGGCTCTACCATGCTGATATTGTATCTCGAAGTCATAGCTGCTAAGAAAATCAACCCATCGTTGTTGCCTCATATTCAACTCCCTCTGAGTGAATAGGT
This sequence comes from Berberis vulgaris, assembly GCA_963556465.1. NCBI lineage: Eukaryota > Viridiplantae > Streptophyta > Magnoliopsida > Ranunculales > Berberidaceae > Berberis > Berberis vulgaris. The sequence goes on from OY747125.1 coordinate 95,261,936, forward strand.
ACTTCAAACTCTTGTGATCTGTGAACAACTCGAACCTCTCACCATACAGATAATGTCTCCATATCTTCAAAGCAAAGACTACGGCTGCCAACTCTAAATCATGTGTCGGATATCTCCACTCGTGAGGTTTCAACTATCGAGACGCATAGGCTACGACCTTCTTGCCTTGCATCAACACTCCACCCAATCCTGTACCGCAAGCATCAGTAAATACCACCAGCCGGCTACCAGGTGTCGGAATAGTCAACACTAGTGTTGAAGTCAATCGAAGCTTCAAAGTTTCAAACGCTTCTTCACATTTTTCTGACCATACAAAAGGAACATTCTTCCTAGTTAACTGAGTGAGTGGTGCTGCAATCAGGGAAAATTTCTCGATAAACCGTTGGTAATAACCAGCCAAACCCAGAAAACTACGAATCTCTGTCACACTACTCGGTCGTCTCCAAGACTTCACTGCTTCGACTTTCTCGGGATCCACTGAAATACCTTCACTAGAAATGACATGCCCAAGAAATCGAACTTCAGGCTCCCAGAAGTGACACTTACTGAACTTCGCATACAACTGATTTTTTCTAAGTGTCTGCAAAACAATACGAAGGTGCTCTCTGTGCTCCTCTAAACTCCTCGAGTACACTAAGATATCGTCAATGAAGATTACCACAAACTTGTCCAAGTACGGACTGAACAATCTATTCATCAAATCCATGAAGAAAGCTGATGCATTTGTTAATCCAAATGGCATGACTGGAAACTCATACAAGCCATAACGGGTCCGAAAAGCGGTAATTGGAACAGAATGTTCCTCAACTCTCATCTGATGATACCCAGACTGCAAATCTAACTGTGCAAACACTACGGCTCCCCTCAACTGATCCAATAGATCATCAATTCGAGGCAATGGATACTAATTCTTGATGGTCACTTTATTCAGATCTCGATAATCTATGCACATCCTCAATGATCCATCCTTCTTGGACACAAATATTGCTGGAGCTCCCCAAGGTGAATTGCTCGGACGAATAAACCCCTTACGAAGCAACTCATCAAGCTGTACTTTCATCTCTTTCAATTGCTTAGGTGCAAGCTTGTACGATGATTTAGATATAAGTGCAGTACCAGGAACCAGATCAATCCGAAACTCTACCTCACGACGAGGAGGGATACCAGGAATCTCCTGAAAGACATCAGGGAACTCACACACAACCTCTACAAAGCTGGTGTCGGGACAAGAAATCTCAAGAGAGCTAAAAAAACTCGACATCACAGAAACCGAATTGGGCTCACAAGCCAACACACGAGGCGAAGCATCAGGTGGCGCTAACATCCCTGACCTATGCTAGCAATCAATGATCACCGGATGACTGGACAACCAATCCATCCCTAGAATCAAATGATAGCCCTCAAAACCCAAAACAATAAAGTCAAACACAAAGTTGTACCCCAACAAAGAAAACTCGAAACGGGGACAATATTCCCACAACCAAACCGAACTGCCCAAGGGAGACACAACGCACAAGGGCTCCGGTAAAGGCACTACCTCAAGGTTGTCTCTAACAACCAACTGTCTAGAAATAAAATACCTAGACGCTCCTGTATCGGAAAGAGCTCTCAACAGGGAAGACGACAAATGCACAAAACCTGGCACACAACACATATATCCTGAGTCACATAACAACACACTAACATGCAATTTTTCCTACGCATAATGCACATAACACCAATCTTACTACATCTGGCACACACAACTACAATAAAAATAATAACATACCCTCAACATTTCCCTGATCGGAAATAACTGCTAAGCGAACAGGCGGTGCTGGGAGAGGGACTCTCTAACCAATTCCAGGAGCAGATGCTAACTGTCCCTAAGGCGCCCTCTGCTGTGCTGGTCCATCCCTATTCTGAGGACAAAGTCTGGAAAAGTGCCCCAATTGTCCACAAGTATAACAAACTACATGCTCCCATCGATTTGTCTAACTACTTGGACAACCACGGGCTACATGTCCCTCTTGACCACAAGTGAAGCAACCGCTCCTAGTTCTTGTCTGATCACCCCACCTAGGTTGTCTCTGTTGCTGCTGTTGTCAATGATCTCCTCGGGAACGTCTGTCACCTCTGCGGTCTCTGCCAGTCCTAATTGGTCCCCCTCTACCAGGGTCTCTCTGCTGGACAGCGACACGCTCTGGCTGTTGTGCCTGCTCAATTGTCTGGCTTCCTCGCCCAAACCTCTGACTGCGTTCTGAACCTCTAGCTCGTCGAACCAAAGTCTTTTGTCTACACTCGGCGTCCACTCGCTCCTGACTCAAAGTGACGTCCACTAATCTCTCAAAAGGACGATCGATCATCACCATCAACTGTTTCCTTAGGAACAGGTTCAGACCACTCAAAAATTTCATGTTCTTCTTATCTGGAGTATCTATAAAACAAGTCGCATAGCGGCTCAACTGTGTAAACTCGGCCAAGCATTCAGAAACAGATCTAGAACCCTGCTGTAAATGTAGAAACCTGTCCACTATCTCAGCTCTGGCAGAATCAGGAACAAAATGTTGTTCAAACACCTGGCAAAATGTATCCCACTGCATCTTTGACACATCACGGCTCTGCTTCACTGAATCCCACCAATACATAGCATCTCTGTCAAACTGGTGTGCTGCTAACTCAGTACGCTGTATAGGTGTCAGCACCATCCTCTCAAATATGAGCTCTACCTTACGAATCCACCGATCCGCAGCTAGAGAATCTCCATTACCATCAAATCTTTCACCACCCAAGCTGACGAAATTCTTGTTGTGCCGAGTAAACGGATCCTCTGACTGATTGCCCTGCCTCATATTTTGTGCCCACTGTGTCATCATTTCCATGAAAGCCTGAGAGACATCCTCTCTAGCAGTGCCTGATCCCTCACCCTGGGATCTCTTACCACGCGCCATCACCAAACACCCTATACGTAAAAGAAAACACACATACAATACATCAAACAACACAACAAAAATCCTAACTCCTCTACCCAATTCACTCAAGAAAGTGGTATATGATGATGTTCTATGTGAACCGGTAAATAATGGCTCTGATACCAAGCTCTGTCATGCCCTGACCCGCCATGGGAATCGCAACGTACCGATGCGTGAACTAACCCGTAATACAGGCGGATCGTATCCGGCCACAACATCATAATATAACACATTCTTGATACGAGAATGAAACGGAAATAAAAACTATGATAAAAATTTGAACAAAGTAAGTATATTTGATTCGCCCCGCCAGAGTCATAGCGACAAAACCAATATATAAGCATCTAGTATATTAATATAGTACACCTGATAACACAGAGGAAGAAAAACATACCCATACAGGGTGGACATGACCAAACAGCACAAAACGCGCCTACAACGGAAAACGGGCCTAAACGCCACGATCAGCAGGAACGCCAGCACTGCCTGCACTCTAATAAGCACACCCCTTGCGGTGGGGTCAGCAAAGCACAAAGCTAGCTGGTGCGAGCGAAATAAATACAAATAACATAATAATATACAAGGAAAATTCATGCCACACAACAATGGATAAGTAACAAGTTGTAAAGTCTAAATCACACCGTGTCTCTAAGGATAATATTTCTAAGTTCAAGCACCAACACAAGCATTTCAGATTCAACGATAACTACAAGTTTACGAAATATGCCGATCATTACAAGTGATTCAAACATGGGAAATATCACGCGATGAAAACATTGACAATATAGAAATCATGCCTAGTCTCCTAGGTATAGCAATCAAGTCAAACCCAAAACTTCTGTATAAGTGTCTCATATCGTAGGTATCTGCATACCTTACGAATATGTCTTACCCAGACACATCCCACAACATGCACCAATACCACTTCGGGCTTGTTTGTATCCTAATGAGGTGCCATCTGCCAGGATACAAACTCAAACATCCCGAACGACTGGCCTAACACGGCCAACCTAACACAATCAAACTCAAGCGCGCTGGGAGGGAAAGCGAGTAATCTCCAAAGCACTTCCTCCGGGACTCGTCCTACTGCACTCTATAGTCGCCAGTGCGTGCGAGAGCTCACCGCACCTCAACAAGCTTGCCACATGCAATAGCGTCCTCAATGTCAGGTGCGAGTCATCTCAAGCACCATCCAACTCACGATGCGAGCAAGCTCCTAAGCATCGGCACAACAGACATTATAGCGGGGTAAATACACTTACACTAACATCCACATGCACAAATGACGAGTCTGTACATAATCAAAGGTAACAGACGTGCAATCATAATCAATTCGGCAATTTTTATAAAACCACGACTATGCCAGGGTCCCAACATGACCCAATTCACCACGATAAATTTATTCAAGTCAATTATCATACATGCTCAAGACTCGGCAATCCACGGTAAAACATGACATACTATGCAAACTCGAAAGCGAAGCATACAAGTCCAATGTCATTACACCAAAGCCTAATCACACCAAAATTCATTCACTATTCGATTTCATTCAAGTATATCATGCTTTCAGAAAATCCAATACAAAATTCATTCACAAACAACCAACACAATCATTGAAATGTTTGAAAACCCCGAATTTCGAATTTGGATTCAATTGTACATAATCGACGGTATGATGTAAAACTTAAATTTAGAATTTCAAATCATTATTTCTCAAAATAAATATTATAGTTCCACTCACCTGGGCGGAATGGGTTTTCAAAACCCAATTCCTACCGGTCGAAGCTCCTAACTCGCAAAACAACGAATGCGGGACCACATAAATTTTTAAAACTGCAAGGCGGACTCAAAGGTGAGCAAACTAGCCGAAAACTTAAAAAATAAATAAATCACAAGCGGCGCGTGACTGAAAGAAAAACTTACAGGCAATAAAAATTCGGCAAACACCCCGCCAAAACCCAATGTTTGGCGAAAACTCGCCGAAAACCTCCCTACTCCGGTCTGATCACCTCCAAACCGCACAACGGGCCGAAAATAGGTCTAAGAACACTCAGAGTCACGAATGTGCGGCTCACCCACGCACCCAAAGCCCGGATTCACGCCGAAGAACCCTCAAAACGGACATGCACCCTGATTTTTTTGAAAAATTCGGCCAACCCCGAAATCATCCTTGCATGTCGGGTTCTCATGGCTCCAAATGACGCCACCAAGGCCCCTCAACGGCTGATCGGAGCTACGAAATCCGATCAAACAACCCACCACGTCAAACCCAAATGTGAAAACTTTTTTTTTTTTTTTTTTTTTGAGAAAAACCAAAAGATAAACGAAGAGGGGAAGAAATGAGGAACAAGGAATAGATTCCGCGAAGGAATAGCTCGAACGAAATCCGGCGAAATCGAACTCTGCAAGGGAAACGCACTCTCTGTGAAGAAAAGAAAAAGAGGAAGAAGAAAGAAAAAGGGGAGGGGGTTGTCTTTTAAAGGGTGGGTGGCTATGTGCCCCCACCGTATTAACTGAGTACACCCCTCTCCAAGCAAAAAAATTTTTTTTTTAAAACACAGATATTACATCACGCGTGTCGCCATCTTGGGCGTAAAGAAAGCTTCGCAAACGGAAAGAGCGTCACCACCCAAAATTCTGGTGTTAGACATTACTAAGGGACGGATTCGAAAAATCAAAAGTTTAACAACCAAAAAACGAGAAGATGCAGAAAGAAGAAAAACATACACAAAGCCCCTCCTTTTTATAGGAATGGGCAACGAAGGGACCGCTCTTGGAGAACATGCAGTGTGACAACCGCACGAAATCATAGGAATCGTGCCAAAACGAACAGGTGAATGGAACAACAGAGAGAAAGTTGCAGTGACAGATAGCAAGGGCACTAACCAACCTGTAATGTTGTGATAAAAAAGCGAAACCGCCACATAGTTAGTGGATACTTGAACATACCCACTAACTAACGGGGGAATAGCTAATGATACATCTTGACAATTCCAAAACTTATAAGAATGGGGCATTTCTTTGATAAGCATAGGCATCAATACTTTGATAAGCATAGGCATCAATAATGACAGCATCTGTGTTACCACCAATAAGCGAGAAGTTATAGCATCTACTTTAAAATGGTAAATGAAAGCCTTCTCCCCCTCACACGAGATATCATATTGACAAAAATCAAAAGACAGGGTTGTCTAGAGTATCGTCACCCATTCAACACTATGCTGGTATGTGAAGATAAAAGAACGCAAAACAATGGGTAGTAAATCTCAACTCACTGATGCCAAAATATCAAAAGTAAATTTCCATATAGTTGTGTACTGAGAGGCGATGTATTTACAAGTAAACAATAGGGAGAGACTTCCGTACCTTCATATATAGAACACGAGAGCACAAGAAAGAAACTATGAACAAAACCCATATAACTAATCCCATTGTCTTGAAGCAAAGGAGATTGAGGGGTAACCTGAAAATGAGCTTGCTACCTATACTAATTTGACCATGATCATTAGTTAATGTGATATTTGACAAATATCACGAACGTTACTTCTATTTATATGCATAATTTACTCCAAAACCAAAGCCAGTACTGGTTGGGGCCGAATAAACATTTCAAGTATGAATATTATCTGCACCATGCTCAATGAGATGGTTGACTATCTATTGGAGAATCAGAACTAAGCCTTCCCATTTGCTTCTGCAAGTCAGTGAGCGAGTCTTTGTTGACCTTCCCCTTTGGGCTTTTCTTTTCATCAACAAGCTTAAGTTCCAATCTGCAGAGGGTGAGAGCATCAGGTTGGTCAATCTCGTACTCATAGAGATGCCATTCTAAATTGTCAAATGGCTGTGGATCCATGTAGTAGGACCTCTTTGAACGTCCCTGTTCCTTCGCCTGTTTTCTCGATGCATGCCAACCACGTCCCTTATAATCTGGCAATGATCTCTGTTTCCTGTTCCCACTGTTGAAGGCTTTCTTATGCTTATCAAAGAAAAGCCATTCCCTGATTTTTTCACCCTCAACGATAACTACATCAAAGAGTTCTGCAAATTATAAAAGAACGAAGTATTAAATCCAAAATAAAGTAACTATCTCCTTGATTATATTGTTAATTCTCATCTGTAAGAGTATAGACAAGTTGAAGGTTCCAGGCAACAAAGACAAACAGAATGCATGGAAGAAGCCAATCTAACCTGGAGCGCTCCATGGAGATTTCTTTGTTGCTGCCCCTTCGCATTCTGGAATACCAACTTCCTTCCCCTGCATCTTCATACTGAGAGCAGCAAATAATAGATCGTCTTTTACACCAATCCCCCCTGGTCGAACAATTGGGGCCATACCAGGTAGGCCTTCATTCCAGCCTAAGTTAGCATGAAAGCTGCTGCAGTAATTTGCAGAGTGGTCTGATCCTTGAGTAGGTCTGGAACAATCCCAGAGAGCACATTTTGGTCCTAAGGTAGTAGCAGATGGAGGGCATATACTTGGCTGCAAGCCAGAAAAATCATAAGTATCACCCTCTACACAATGCCCAACAGCATCGAATCCGATAAATTCATTGTTGCTGAAATCAAATTGATGAAAACCCTGCTGATTAGATGATTCCAGGGTATTTTGTTGAAAATACTGCTTGTTAGGAGGGTAGCCTCCATGTTCATCTGGTGCCTTGCTCACAAAAAAGTCCTGCAATTAACAAATACCACGACTGATCAGTACTCAAATTCTATGTGGACAAAACCACTGATTTGCAAGACAAGATAAGCAGGGGTCTAAAAGAACAACTACAGACGGAACGAAAACATACTTTTGAACATGACTGGTTTAATGCTACTATCCTGTTGCACATTAACCAAATTTAGATTAACACCTCACCCCATTCACTCAGCCACACTAAAGACTAAAGATCTTTTCTTAGATAAATCAACCTGATTGGGTGATCAATTTTGATCGGCTAGTATTCAAACAAATGCTACTAGGGGCTCTGTTTTGTTATATATCTATGTGATACTGCATCATTTTTCTTCTGTAAAAGAATATAAGCCATGTTACTCGTGCCTCAACTTGGGACATCTTCATGAAGACCTAAAAGAACATGAGATTGTAGAAAAGATTAATGGAAAATCGAAGGGACTCTTTTAACTGACCTGTAAATGAAAAAGAAGAATGAGAAACAATAATGTAATTTTTTTTTTACTGACTAACACCAAACACTACTATTCAACTCTTTATAATTCCGTGTTTGATTTCATAACCTATCTTAATAAGATGACTGCTTAGAGGTGGATCCTTTCCATGTCAGAAGCATCAGTGCTAATAAAAGCATGGAAGGAGAACAACAAAGATATCCATGGCATATGAACTGCGATAACAGGAGGAACGCCTGAGAATTGCTGCTGCAGATAGCAATTTACACCTGATTATAGGTAAAGGTCCTAAGTGCTTCATTGCAAAGATCTCTCTCATGGAGTGCAAAGGTGAGAGGAATTGGCGAAACTGTGTTATACTGATGTATTTCTCCAAGGTTAGGGGTGTAAGATGTGAAAAACTAGAGGGTTAGAACCATATTAGTACCTTGAGAGTGGCCAGTTACCATTGAATCAACAAGTATTAGAAGAGTAGCAATTACACGCGTAGGAGTAGCAATTACACGTATGCAATTTTGTGACACGAGCTCATAACCAAACATAGACGGGACAAGAAATTGTGGTAGTGTTGGCAAACTATGACAAGGCATAATTGCGTCAACCCAACACGGCCTGACCCACCAATTGGTAGTGTGCTTTGATTGAGGGACTTTACACGAAAGACTCTCCACTAACCCGAGAGAGTTGGTTCATGAAAATTTTTTACTGTAAAAGATTTGAGCTTATACATGTTTATAGGCATATATAACCACAACCTACAAAGCCCAAAAAATTGTTAAGTGTCGTTGTACAACCTATCTCGTAGTGAACAATCCATCTCCATTTGTATATGTTAAGGAGGCAATTGAAATCATGAAATTTCCATAATCAATGAGCCCAATGATCTTATGCAAGGATGCACGGACTCTTCGAAAAACCCCCGTTTCGAGAGTCGGATATGTGTCGGACACGGACTTGCGTCCGACACGTATCCGACACACGGTCAACAGTTAAGACACGTCGACTAAAACCGACACAGCCAGGACACAGGTCCAACACAGCCAGTGTTTTTTTTTCCTTTTTTTCTATTTGTCTCTGCTGGTTTTCGGAAGTAGTTCTTGAAGAAACACCAGTTCTGCTGCACTCAATTGCAATCGCCAATTCTTCGATTCCTTCAGTCGGGGAGAGGGGTTGCTTCAATCAGAGCACATTTTCACGCCGTACTCAATCTAAGGGTTCTTGACTGAAATTTTCATATGATGGTACATCAGGCGTCATCAAGGTCGTTTCTTCCCTCGCTCTAAATTAGATACAATACACACAAAAAATGGTATTTTGCTATATAATTTCTCTGTAATTTAATTTATCTGTTTATGATGACTAATTTGCTCTTAGATACACAATTACACACTATTTTGAAACAATTACACCTGATTATATGTAAAGGTCCTAAGTGCTTCATTGCAAAGATCTCTCTCATGGAGTGCAAAGGTGAGAGGAATTGGCGAAACTGTGTTATACTGATGTATTTCTCCAAGGTTAGGGGTGTAGGATGTGAAAAACTACAGGGTTAGAACCATATTAGTACCTTGAGAGTGGCCAGTTACCATTGAATCAACAAATATTAGAAGAGTAGCAATTACACGCGTAGGAGTAGCAATTACACGTATGCAATTTTGTGACACGAGCTCATAACCAAACATAGACGGGACAAGAAATTGTGGTAGTGTTGGCAAACTATGACAAGGCATAATTGTGTCAACCCAACACGGCCTGACCCGCCAATTGGTAGTGTGCTTTGATTGAGGGACTTTACACGAAAGACTCTCCACTAACCCGAGAGAGTTGGTTCATGAAAATTATTTACTGTAAAAGATTTGAGCTTATACATGTTTATAGGCATATATAACCACAACCTACAAAGCCCGAAAAATTGTTAAGTGTCATTGTACAACCTATCTCGTAGTGAACAATCCATCTCCATTTGTATATGTTAAGGAGGCAATTGAAATCATGAAATTTCCATAATCAATGAGCCCAATGAACTTATGCAAGGATGCACGGACTCTTCGAAAAACCCCCGTTTCGAGAGTCGGATATGTGTCGGACACGAACTTGCGTCCAACACGTATCCGACACACGGTCAACGGTTAAGACACGTTGACTAAAATCGACACAGCCAGGACACGGGTCCAACACAGCCAGTGTTTTTTTTTCCTTTTTTTTTGGTTTTTTTCGTTTTTTTCTATTTGTCTCTGCTGGTTTTCGGAAGTAGTTCTTGAAGAAACACCAGTTCTGCTGCACTCAATTGCAATCGCCAATTCTTCGATTCCTTCAGTCGGGGAGAGGGGTTGCTTCAATCAGAGCACATTTTCACGCCGTACTCAATCTAAGGGTTCTTGACTGACATTTTCATATGATGGTACATCAGGCGTCATCAAGGTCGTTTCTTCCCTCGCTCTAAATTAGATACAATACACACAAAAAATGGTATTTTGCTATATAATTTCTCTGTAATTTAATTTATCTGTTTATGATGACTAATTTGCTCTTAGATACACAATTACACACTATTTTGAAACAATTTGCAAATTAGATACTCCCCAGTAAATTTTTACTATCCGAGCATCTCTGTAAAATTTTCTTTCTTGATAAGCTTTCCTCTTTCAGCTTCAAAAGTAAAAATTTTAGACAATTTTAAGCTTTAGGTTGTTTATGTTTATATGAGTTATAAAAAAAATAATAAAATAATAAAAAAAGGTAAAGTTTGACCATTTCGCCAAGTCCTAATTTTTTTTAAATTGCCAAGTCGCCATATCGTGTTCGTGTCTGTGCATCCTTGATCTTAGGAATTAGGAAGCTTCTATAATCAATGTGGGACTGAGTTAAAAAGTTGTCTAAACTCCCAGGTGCAAATGTGTGTAGTTGTTTAAATTTTTCCTTGAGAACATTACTGTCTAATTTGACAATTATAGGGATTAAAACAAGCAAAAACACATATAGAAATATTTGTTTGCGTCAGCCTTCTAGTAGTCACTTGGTGACACGAAAAATTTGACATGGTTATTAACCATGTCATGTTTGGTTCGATTATTTAAACGGTATCTTGCACTAACACGACTAGACCCATTGCCATCACTAACCACATGTTGTTTTTGCAAAATTATGCAAAAGATATGATTAGCTGAGGATGATAGGGGCTCGATGAGGTTCCTTGTTGAATAATTGTCTTGTGATCCGCTCTTGTGAAGTGCCTCTGCAGATGGAGGAAAAGCTTTAGAAGCAGAAGGGGTATACTGCGGCAAGCACACACAAAAAAAAACTACAAACTACATCAAAGGATTACCTGGAACTACTGAAAGAACCACAGCACCAAGACACCCAACACCCTCGCGACACTTCCAGAAAGGTTTAGAACTTAATCGCGGAGTCACATACGGCACAACGTCTCCACTTCTTTCGATGTAAGAGTGCCTCCATCCACTGCCCTAGCTGTTAAGTTCAAAGTGGACCCATCTCTTCATAGTCTGAGTCGAAAAATACATCAGCTGCACTTGACAAAGAAGGGACAAATCTGCATACAATCATATCTAAAACCCACTTCAGCATCTCCAACTCCCTTGAAATATGTCTCAAATTCAGAACTAATGTTGCTCATCTTTCCCAGAACTTTTATACCACACAGTCGAGCTTTATTGTACATTCGAACAGCTTCGTCGCGCGAGGAAGATTCCCTTTCCATAAGATAAATTCAAGCTTTTTGGAGAAGTAGCTAAGGTAACCCCTTCAAGCCTGTGACACTAAGGATAAGACCCTCTAAACCTTCGGGCTTCAGTGTGCCTTAGTTCCATTGAGCCCAAGTCTAGCACATCCATCTCTTTACCAGTTCCAAATATATCTCAATAATCGAATCTGATGATCCCGAGTTACTACAGCTGAAATAATCAACCGAATCAACCTCACTGATATGATATGCCCATGACCTCCATATCTCCTTTGGGATTTGACTCCATGGATACCCCCTTCTTCTTGAAGCTTGACTACCCAAAAAACAGCACCTCCATGAGGAGATGATGCGAACGAGTTGGTATACACTTTTGATTCCTCTGTGATGTTTACTATTGTAGGAACGATGTTCGTACGGAAAAGGAGGAGGTGACATAGAGGATTTCCACGAGGAGGTTCGACATTCATGGGAATCTTGTCTGGATGGGAAGAAAGCAAGGAATTTCAATTGTGAAAGATAAGAGCCGATACAAGAGGTATGGATGCACAGAGTGGGAGTATTAGGTTTTGATTTTGATTGTTTGGGTAGACTGGTGCTCAATGAGTCTTTGAGCATTTAGTATGGGTTTGGTTCTACATTTGGGGTTTATATTTCTCTCTCTATATCAATGGGTCATAATAGATTAATTTCTCTTTTTCAAAAAACATAAGCTATTAAATTTTTTTTTAAAAGCAATAAAATTAGCTAGCAGAAGACTTCCATCGGAATCTCTCAAACTCCCTTGGCATTAAAGTCACCAAGTCAAATAGGAATACTTGACTTAGGAATACTTTGAATGTTTTCATTGTCGAGCATTTCGCTCGTGTGGAGAGAATTTGGATGAGACAATGAGCTGCCATGGAATTTAAGACATTCTTTGACCATGAGAGAACGACGTAGCCCCTAATAGCCTAAAGGGAGATGCACCACAAATGCATGAAATGGTGAACAACTCAGTAGCCAGCTCCTTTGGATTGTTTTGCAAGTTAGGATGAAATAACACCCGGGTTGATCTTAATTTCCTTAGGTTCAATCCCGGGACAAACCCTGACCCCTAGGATCAACCAAGTGTGTGTGTGTGTGTGGGGGGGGTTGGGTTGAAGAGTTTGTTATTGCTGAAATTTTTGTTTCTTATTCCAAACAGCATTCATCGAAGAGTTAAGACCAGAAATCTACTATATTCCAGTGTGCACAAGGGGTAAAAAGCCCCTTATAGTAAGTCACCCATGCCCATATCGTTTCCACAATCTGCATAGCAATACCACTCACATTTGAAGCCTTGTTAGATATCATATATTCTTTTCCTTCCATATATATACTCAACGAATTGCAAAAGGTGATACCTTCCAAAGAATTTTACCTTTCGTTGATAACGACCATGGAACGTTTCAACCTCTCAAAAGGACTTCAACAAATTTCAGCTTTATTGCTAAAATTTATGTTGGGAAAAAATGCTTTTGCATACCTAATGTCTATGATCTTTGTGAATCTGAAATACTTTAGAAGACCTTCAATTCAAGTATCTTCTGTTTTAAAATCAAATCATTTAGTAGTACATTACATCAATTTACAACTGACCGCAAATGGTCTATTGATTGTTCTGTTGATGGATTTCAAAAGTTTTCAGTGTCAACACTTCTGAATGTCAAAATCAGCATCAGAAGTACTTTTTCAAACTAATAATGCCCTAAAAAGACTATGCATGATACTAAGCATGAAATATTGCAAAAAGCTCACCTCATGGAAACTTCCCATAATTTCCGCCCCAAGACTTTGAATATCAAATGTAGGCTCGGGCTCAGGAGCAGGCTCAGGCTTTGGACTTAGGGGATGTGCTAATGCACTGGTTGCATCGTCATTTTCATCATGTTGCAAGAAACGGCGAAGATCCGAAGAGAAAGAACTTAAACTGCAATTCTGCATAATTCCCATCATTAGCACAAAGAAAAATAAAAACAAAGACTATTAAAAGTAAAAATAAAAAGAATGTTGACAAACTGTGGTGTAACTTTTGACTTTTGAGAGTTCAGTTCGGTTTTCATGTTCATTGAAGTGTAGTGGTTATAACTATTTAATAACTTGTTGGTGAAAGCATTGTCAGCTAAGATTCAAGATCAGTTTGAACTTGAGGTCCGTTTGGTTAGTCATTTTTTTTGGGAAATGGAATTTTTTTTCCTTGTTATGCAGATTTCAGCTGTTTGGTTGTCTATTTACTGATAGGAAATTGATTTTTCATAAGGACTACTCATGGGAATCCAAGTCCGAGGGAGAGACCTCGAAATCAAATTCACGAAAACGGTTTCAATTTCCATGTCTATTTTTCGTACAACCAAACAGATCCTAGTGTGCTTGATTTTTTCCATGGAAAACCACAAAATAGTGAAAGCATAGTGTAAGAGAGGAGGGAAAGAAGGGCCACCACACATCTTCTACCAAAATCACGGGGGAAAGCTTTCTAGTAGGGGATGAGAATATTTTTCCATTGAAAACCCAAGAAATATAGCCATCTCTAACACCTTGAGATGAAAAATTTTCTCACTTACTATCTCATCTCCAGTATTTCTTTTTCTTTTTTTCACTTACTAATTACTATCTCATTCTCCACTATTTTTATGATTTTCTATGGAAAAAATAATTAAATAAAAATTAAACACACCCTTTTATTAAAAAAATTCTCTAGTGGATGATAAGCACATACAGGCAGTTGGAGTTCCACATAGCGGTGGCTAACGACGTAAAGTTCAGAGAAGTGTGGATGATATTGGGGGTGATCCAGTTGTCAACGAAGATCAAAATTTGAAGTTCGAACCTAATGAATCTAGATCTAAATGAAACTAATCCTAATCCTAATCCTAATTTTGACTGGTGCCCTACCTATCTTGAACTTTAATAAGCCCGACCCAAATAACACTATTAATAAATAAACTTAATTCCCTAATTACATCAGAACCCTGGGGGTCTTGGAAATCTGATCCGAAAGAACCGTCCAAATCTTTCATTAATTTAGGAATCTTTAATGAAAGATATTTTAAGGAGACATGGGGCAGAGACAACTACAGTTTGACAACAGTTCAGTTCAAATCACAGTTGGGGATCACAGGGTAGTGGAAGGGTTAAACGAGCTTTCCCTCGATTGAATAACATAGACAGGGTGCGTGTGTGGACCCTCTCAATCATTTATGAGCCTTTTTAAAAGTTGTTCCATGAACAGTTTTTGGAGGAACTACAGAGCATGGTTGTGGCTCGATCATTGGCCACTAGGGTGTGACTTGAATATGGAGTGATTTAGAAAAGAAAAGAAAAGAAAAGAAGGAAAGATTATTACTTTGCATAAGAATGTTTTGAGTCAAGGAAGAAGATTTCAGTAATACTTAGGTTTTGCTGGGTATTTCACAGCTTTTGAATAATATAAACATAAGAGGATCGAAGCTCCAACCATCATATCAAGACCATCCACCCTATCTTATTTTTTATTCGCCTCTTCAGACACAGTATTCTAAAATATAACATCTACATTTGGATAATGATCTGTTGAGAAGTCTCTGTACTGACTTTGGATTGGTGACCAACCCATTTAGAGGTGATACCAGTAGTTTTGAGGACTTCACCTTGAATAGTGCTCCTTACCAGTCACTGCTCCTACCAGCCAAGTGGATATTTCCAAAATTTTCAAAATGTGTCACTTTTTGATAGCCTTCATTAGTTAGCACATGCAATTTTCAATTACAGATCTTAAAAGATACTTACATATTTAATATTTGCAGTGATCATAAATACCATAGGATAACTCTAAGTTGGAACCTGCTAAAGCTATCTAAGTGTTCCTATTATTTCTGTCGATCTTACAGTTTTTGTCATAGGTTAGGCAACTACATTATAGGATTTATTTAAGGGTTACTTAGCATTTGGGTCTTATAGTTAATACGAAATATCAGTTTTGAGTTTGGGTCTCAAGTTCGTCCAACTTTGAATTTGGGTCCCAAGACCACATTGACCTATTTGACTATAAAAATCATCATCTAGAATGACTAATATACCCTGAAGTTATTGATAATTACAGAAAAACCATAAAAACTAACCCCTATTAAGTAGATATCTAATGCGTAGTACTAGGCTATCCAATGATTAAACTTACCAAAATTGGAAGATTTTTTTTTTCTAACCCAACCTTTCTTCTTTACGATTCTCCTCTTTACGAACCCTCTGTCATGCAAAACACACCACCACCACCACCCTATCCATCCCCTCCTCATCCTCATCCTCTCTGTCACGTGACCACCAACACCATTGCCCTCCCTCATTCTCCTCTCTATCACGCGACAGCGTAGCCACTCCCACCCCCTCCTTTCTATCACGGTACAACATTGTTGCTCGCATCTTCCCTTTCCTCTATATCATGAACATCACCACCATATGAATCTCCCTTGGAAGAATTGCAATTGCTGCAGCCAACAACATTTAGGGTTTTTCTTTATTTAAATTGTTGAAGTTTGGGGGTTCCAAGAAGGTGGCTTTGGGTTTACTAGTGGTTGTGGTGGCTTGATTCGGTTTTGGTGGATGGGGGTTTGAATATGATTTTTCTGGTGATGGTGACTTGATGGTGGGTGATGATCAAGCGTCGAGATGAGGCCGGGGGGTGGGTTGTTTACTTGTGGTGTTCTTGACTTGACTCGACTCGGGAGTAGTTGTGTGGACTTGATTCGGTGGTTCACGTGGTGGTGAAAATTCCAATGAAAGTAGTGGAGAAATTTTGGTGGTGAAAATTCCAATGAAAGTAGTGGATGTGGATGTTGGTGGTGAAAATTCCAGTGAAAGTAGTGGAGAAATTTTGGGGATCTTGTTTCAGGTGGAGATGGTGGTTTTCTAGTAGATGAAATTCATGATGGTGGTTGTTGTTGTTCTCGATGGCGGTATGATGGTGGTTTGAAGAATGAGAAAGGATCACGTGCCTCACACATGATGGAAGTTTTGTTAACGGAGTCAATACAATTTTGGAAAAATTAAAAATTAAATTCATTTGTTGATGGATAATAGACAGTCAATTGGGTCAACTTGATCTTAGGATTCAGACTCATAGCTGGACAAACTTGAGAGTCAAACTCAAAACTGATACAAACTACAGGACCTAAATGCTAAATAACCCTTTAATTTAAAGTGTCCCTCATTCAATAGGGAAAATGTGTAGTAGTATCTCATTATTTAATATATAGTAAAACTTCTTAGATGTGTGAGAAAATCATTGGTTAATAGGAATCATATTCATAATATTGATAGTTTCCTGAAAATTAAAGTCCTGGTTAAATGTATCCAAAATGTTATTTAAAAATATCTGCATAATATAGAAAAAGAGAAAGGTCATGGAATTTTGTTTATATTTAATAATAGAATTCTAAAGCCATGTTGCAGCCATGGATTAAATCCCAAAGCTTCTGGAAGGATGTCACATGGCTTCGAAGACAGGTGTAAATATCTACTGAATAATAATGCAAAATGGTACGAGCAGGAAAGGGCTTTGGTATTAGACCATGATAAAGATCCATACCAACTGTATATATGGCCACATTTAAAGGTTGAAATTAAACAAACTGATTTAAAAGCATTTTTTAAGTAAAGCGTTTTTTAAGTTTTCCATCGTAATTATTAAGCTCGACCACTGAAGATATCTAGTCAACCAACAACCAGCTTAACAAGTTTCTATTGGCTTTTACATATCTAAGCATCATAAAACTGAACAAATTGTGAGATTATGACCAACTCATTTAGTATTGTTCGTAACCAGTCCTTGGTCCTACCAGCAAAGCGAGTATTTCCAAAATTTGCAAAAAATTTACAATTTTGAAAGCCTACTTTAAGCTGGGTTTTGAAAAGCTATAATGGTATCAGCCTGCTGATACCTCCAAGTGAATCACAATTATAATTTACACTAGTGAGGGTATAAAATGTATATTTTGAAAAAGTAGACCGACTAAATCCGATCATTAATCCGCTTAATCTAAAATCGGTCCTCGACCAAGAAGCGTCCGTTATCCGCATTTACTACATAGTATCACACTTTCCCTCTGCTTCGCTATTCACAAACCAAAAGGCATGATACTGAAATAAGAAAATAGTTGTTCTTTACTTATTTGGAATAAAGGGTTGTAAGTATCTGCTTGATAATCATGCAATAGTATGTGCTAGAGGGGATTTGGTATTAGACGGTGGTATAGATCCATAAATATCTAATGGCAACAAGGCCTTTGGGAATTGGGAACAATATGTAATAGCAACAAGGCCTTTGGAATTGGTATAGAGTTGGGGATGAACACAGTATCATAAGATCAATTAGTAGCAATTCATGAAATTTGCGTTAACCAGACCTTAATTATTCTAATTACTTTCAAAGATCAGAATCACACGTTTTGGTACCACTAGAAAAAACAATGAACAATACCACCAAGACAGAAAGCTTACTTCTTGGAAATTTAGAGCATTTTCAGAAAAGAGATTTTCCACATTGGATGAGGGATCAGGAACAGGGTTTTGACTGCCAGGCTGCTGTGCCAATGCACTAGTGGCATCATCTTTTTCCTCCGAATGCTGCTGCAACAGACTGCAAAGATGGTTCGCAAACGAACCCGAACTGCAATTCTAAAAAGCACCCAATACCAAAACAAAGGTAAGAAACCAAATGAATGAATAAAAACCCAAGAGTGAAACTAGAAATTGAGTGCTGACTCACATTCTGCGAAGAAGCGGGCGAAGGCGTATTAAGTTCCGCCTTCCACTCAGACAACATCTCGTTCACTCGTTGCTCCAACAGAGCGACATCCATGGTTCGCCTCTCTTGCCTTGCGTGCTGGAGATCTGTGAACATCCCTTGAAGATCGTCGACGCGGTTCTTCGCCTTGTCCTTGAACACCTGGTGTGATGACGGGGACTTGCTCTTTCCCATTGAAACCTGAAGTCGAATTTGAACAGAAATTAAGCCAAATCGGGCAGTGTGAAAGAGAGGGGAATTGAAACCCTAAAGTGATCGATGAGATACTTACCTGAATTGAAGTTTCGTTGTTGAGAGTATTTGATGGAAGCATGGAGAGAGATTAGAGAGAGGGTTTTGGTTTGTTTGTTGGATTTTCTGCTATACAAATTTATACTGACAGAGAAAGTTGTTTTAATTCCCGCTGACTCACCTAAACTCACCAATATTACAAAATTGAGAATTTAGAATACAGAGATATTTTGCTTCCGCCCCGGTTCAGAGTAAACGAAAATCATTTGATTTGGAAAAAAAAAAAAAAAAAAAAAACATATTTTCAGGCCTATGCTTAGTGGTGAATGAAAAGGAAAATTCTAGGGGTCGAGGGAGGGGTCGAGGGAAAGGGAGCGAGGGATGGGTGTAACCACCCATCCTCCTCGGGATGAGCGTCCGCGTGTATCTCCAACGCGATGCGCGCATCCCGAGGAGGATGGGTGGTTACGCCCATCCCTCGCCCCTTTCCCTCGCTCCCTCCCTCGCTCTGTAGCAAAGCTCGAATGAAAAACATGGAAAATTCTAGGGGTCGAGGGAGGGAACGAGGGAGGGAGCGAGGGATGGGTGAAAGCCACCCATCCGCCTCGAGATGAGCGTCATCGCACATCTCAAATCTGATGCGCTCATCTCGAGGCGGATGGGTGGTTACCACCCATCCCTCGCCCCCTTTCCCTCGCTCCCTCCCTCGCTCTGTAGCAAAGCTCGAAAAACATCTTATAATTTTTTTTCTTGTTAGCAGTAACTTACTATCAACAAAATAGAAATTGTCAAAACATTGAGATCTTATTCATTCATATTTCCATGCTAAGATCATATGGCGTGCACATTACCATAAATTAACATGTGAGTAAATATGGAAAATAAAATGAATGCATACACACTTTGAGATGATTTCTATTTGCTCGTGATCATGTCAACAACATGATAGAGTTTTGTAAAGGAAAGTTGTAATATCATGCCAACGTCACAAGAATGTGGATATTCCCCAAAAGGCCAGTAGGAAAGTATAAGCACGCTATCTAAAATGGCAAAGTTGCTTATTTTTCATTTTACTGTTAAGTTATGATTTCATTGATCAACCAAGAACATCCTTTTGATGTAGTTAGTTGTAGACGATTCGTTAGATATTCAAAAAGTAATATGGCAAAAAAACCAAGGCAACAAAAAAAGTTGTTTGTGGGATCTTCTATCTTACAAATCAGTTAGGTGTCTCACTATTTATAAGGAATTAGAGATTAAAAAAATAATAATAAATAAATAAATAAAATTTGTTAGGATTGAAAGTTGGAAAATATGTTGAGAATTGAGATTCATTTTCAATAATGACATTATATAAATATACCAACATGTATAAATGGCAAAGAAATTGAAATAATTGTTAAAAAAGTTGGCGAAATGTATATGTAGAGGGGAGAAAAATTTTTGTGTATTTTTTCTCAAAATTAATATTATCATATCTATTTACTTGGTTGTCAAATTTTGGTAAACTTGGTTTCATTGGAATGCATATTTGAAGATCTTTCTAATGAAACCAATTATCAATACAAACGCTAAAATTATATATATATAAATTAAAAAACATATAAAGGAGATGTCTATTTTGAGCTAGGGTAGGAAATGGACTGGAATAATCAAATCCTAAACCTAAAATAAATAAATGTGAAATAATAGTAAAAACTTTTTAATTATATTGGGATAGTGATTGAGTCCCCAACCCATTTGAAAACATGGAGAAGTCTAATAAGGGTTTTAAGAACATCATTTGTGAAGAATTGTATATCTGAGTTCAATGAGAGGGATTGTCTTTGTTATTGGAGAGAAGATGTGAAAGGTTGGTTTGATTTAAGATTAAAAAAAAAAAAAAATTCTTAAGATCTTCAATTGTTTTGTTTTTTGCTTGATTTAGGGAAAAACTTCTCAAAGTCATAAACTATAGAGTGTTAGAGGGAGTACAGAGAGTAGTTAAAAGAAATATGAGTTTTGTGTGATTTATGTAAGTTTTAATATATTAATCTCTTCCTTATAAATTTGTTTGATTGGTCATATGCATTCATCACAGAATGGGTTATTTAGATAAATTTCAAAGTCTATAGTCATATGCATTATTCAATTAATCAAGTTTGGTTTTTTTTTTTTTTTTTTTTTTTTGTTTATTTTGAAGAGTAGTCAAGTTTGATTTGATGGAAGTCCAATAAAAATCGTTCTCTTTACCCTAAATAATGTGAAGTTGCACTCACTGTCCATTTCCATTTTTCAATCAAGTTTATCTCTCATCTTCTCCTTATCTTCAAATATCTTTGAATTTGAATGCAAAAATGATTTTATTTTTTACAGGCGACTTGGAATACAAATATAATTATTTTTTCCCATACTAATGTTTACTTTCTATTGTGCAAGGATGACATTCTTCTTCCACTAACGCGCCCCCAATGCATCGTTTGTATCTCGGATCCAGAGTAAACCCACTAAGAGGTTATTATGAATCTTTAAAATTTTTGAATTTTCAAATTTCCGAATTCACTTTAATTAAAAGTTTTTTAATACTTATTCTTTCGCCTTTAAAATTTTCGAATTCACTTTACAATTTTTTTTAATACTTATTCTTTTGCCTTAAAATTTTTTTATATTTCTGAATTCACTTTACAAGTTTTTTATAGTTATTCTTTCATTTTTACATATTTCAATGTCTTTACACAGGTATTACATGGGCCTAGCAACATATATCTACCCGCACTAACAACAGATCCGATTAGTATCGTTGCTTCACGAATTTAATGAGTTTTATTATCATGAGCACATGTTATTTTTTTGTCTATGCTATCCATTAAATTTTCTTAGTGAATTTTCATATTCTCTTATAACTTTAAAAGTCTCATTGTCACGGTTGTTTCAATTTCATATTGATTAAAACACTATCTTACCAGCAATTTATCCATCAATCAAGTGCACGGTCATTAGCTCAATGTCTTAGGAGAGAAATGAACATATTAACAACACAATCCTACGTGTTGGGCTTGAATAACAAAACACAAATGGTATTGTGGAAGCAAGGGATAAGGGGAAATATAAAGTAATTCATCAACCGACCAACGATGTTGATTTGCAACCTATTGCATGACCTTCAATTTTAAATCCATCTAATAATCATGATCGTCAGCATACCCTAACTCCAATTACATCTAATTGTCCGATACTACCAAGAGATAAAGAAAATGGCAAAGTCGTAGTACAAGTTTCCTCAATTTCAAAGCATTCAAAAGTTTTTTTTTCTTTAATTGGCCTTCATCGGCATAAGTGAATCATCAAGGGTTTAGCCTACTAGCATGTAAGTTGGTGAAGAATTATTAGTTGATAACATGTAAGTTTATTTTATTAATAGTGATCATGAAAAATATTTATGTAATTAGTGTAATCAATAAAAATTAAATTTAATGTGTAGTTACTTGCTTCCATTGAGGAAAATTTAGATAGTGGTGATGAACTGAAAAATATGGTGTCGATCTACAATTAATAGCTTTCAACAAGAAAGACATTTTTTGAGATTAATGGATGTGCAATATCCCTTTTGTCAGGCTCTTCATTGAAAACATACACGTTTATCAAATTCTTCATTGAGACAACCTCTCTTTGAGACTTGTTGTCTTCAAGGACAAATAAAGTTGCATTTAATTTTTCCATTGATCTTCCATTTCAAGAATTGTACGATATAAACAATCTAAAAGTAATGTCATTCAGAAATAATATTCCTTAATAGAATATTGCAAATGCTTTTATCAGTCTTAGTGTTAAAATGGGTGATAGGGTTCTTACAGGGAAAGGGCCTACATCTTTTACTATATATGGGGAGTTACGCTATCAAATTGGTTCATTATTTTTAAATTTGGGAGAATAATTAATTTATTCTCAGCTCTACATTTATGATTCAAGTGCAACAATTAATATTCGATGTCAAAGAAATCCATTTCTTCGAAGATAAGTCTTTGAAATTATCCAGCAAGCATTAATCAATCGAATGCAAACTCATCCAAATTTCGTCAAATATATGAGATTTTGAATGAAAACTATGGACATTATGAAAATAGTGTCGTTATTCATCTACTAGAGTGTTGCTACTAATCGTACATGGTATAATCTTATATCCACAAATGAAATTGCAGTGATAATACCTGGAGATGGAACTTAACAACATAGTACGAGAGACATTGTACTACTATTGAAAAGAGGATCAAGTTGGGAACGGATCAATGAATGTCACCGTGCCTATATGCCCTTTCATTATGTCCTCATGTTTCCTACCGACCAGCTTGGATGGACGCTTGATTTATAACATTAGGATCTAGTAAATAATGTTTTTATTGAAAAACGTGTAACTCAAATGAAATTTTACAGCTATCGACTTTTTTAACGACCATCCGAGAATTCACCGGTCTTAAGAGAATGAAAATTGTTCCGGGAGTTTTTAGTTGATGTCTTGACTGCAACTGAGCAAAACTGGTTGAAATACATTAGGGGTCATCAACTTGTGTGCTGGAGTTATAATGGGTTAACAAATATGGTGGATACAGTACATCCTGGTGAGGTTGGAATATGATTTACATCGTCTTCCTCACATTCTAGCAACTCACGAATATGTTTGTGATCTACCAAAATTGGTCATCACAAACTACGATAAACATCCAGATATTTTCTTACTATGACAACAAGCCCAAAATGGCCCGAGATTCAAAATGTTATATTACCAAACTAATCTCTCTGATTTAGTAACCCATGTGTTTGAATTGAAAAGAAAAACATTAATGAACCTCATAAAAATGAAGGGCATCTTTGGTAGAGTGGTTGCTCATGTTTTTACTATTGAATTTTGAAACTGAGAATTTTCTCATATGCATGCACTTTTTTCCTTCAACACACTGATAAAATTTGAACTACTACCCATGTAGATAAAGTGGTATGTGCATAATTCCTAGATCTAGATACTGATCTAGTTTTGTTTGAAACTGTTAAAAAATGTATGGTTTATGGTCCATGCAGTCTAAGCAATCTCCAAGCTCAGTGTATGGAGAATGGTTGTTGTACAAAAATATACCTGAAAACATTTGATGAATCAATAACTATGGAACGAGATGGATATCCAATTTATCATTGTCGCAATATGGGTTAGGTATATAATGTGAAGGGTTGCAATGTTGATAGTAGATGTTCCGTACAACACATATTTCTATCTGTTATTCGTTTGCCACATCAATGTCGAAGTTTGTGCAAACTTGCGTTGTGTGAAATACATTCACAACTACATATATAAGGGATATGATCGAGTGACGATGAGTTTAGCAAGAGAATATGAGATCAAACAGTATTTACATCCACCAGAAGCAGTATGGCAGTTATTTGGACATGAGTGTCATGAAAATGTGCCAAATTTTGTAAGATTGGCGCGTCATTTACCTGGAATGCATCAACTCGTATTCAATCCTGATGATAGAATAAATGATATTCTTTCTAGAACAGAGTGCCAACTGTCATCGTTAAATGTCTTTTTCTTATGTTGTGATTTTAATCCAAGGGTCTGAGAATTTACGTACCAATAATTTCCTCAACAACTTATTTGGGACAAGTCAAGAAAAGTATGGACACTAAGGAAAAAAGGTTTTGCAATTAGTCAAATGTACTTTTGAAACCCAAATGAAGGAGAGATTTTTTTTTTTGACGTTTGCTCCTCACTATTGTCAAAGGTTCACAATCATTTGAATGTTTGTGAACATTCAATGGTATCATACATGATACATTCAAATCAGCATGTGTTGCATGTGGGCTTCTCGAAGATAATCCAAGAATGGGTTCAATGACTTAAAGTGGCTGCTGTGATGAAAACTGGGTATCAATTGAAAAGGTTATTCAACATTATTTTGTTGTTTTGTGCTCCATTAGAACCACAATCACTATGGAATAAGTTTTCAATTAATATATGTGATGATCTGCAACATAAGATTCATAATTTTTTCCATATCCCCGATCCAACAAAAAATCAAAATAAAAGATATTGGAATGTATTTATTAAATCAATTTCTATTAGAATTTGGTAAATCTTTGGTTGATTTTTCACCAATAATACAACTAATAGGAACTTGAAATGTAGTGGTTGAAAAGATATTTATATGGAAAAAACAACTTCAATATGATAAGCTACATGTTGAATCTAATGACAACTTACTTAATCATGAACAAAGACATGTATAAGACACAATATTAAAGTCAGTGGTTCAAAACAAATGGTTAATTTTTTTCCCCCTAAATATAGTTGTTGGGACAGGAAAAACATTAGTTTATAATACAGTCGTAGTCATGGCCATATTGTTATTCTGTGTGTATCTTAGGGATTTATATTAGTACTTTAGCATTGTGGTAGAATTGCTACCTCGACTTTTGTATTTCACTGTATGTAATGGAGAACTTTGTTTGTGTTTTTATCAAACAATCTCAACATGCAAGTTGTTTAAAGAAAAGAGACTTAATATTTGGGATGAAACTCCAATGCAACATAAGTTTTGTGTATGAGCTGTACATCGCATATTTCAAGATACTTGCAAAAATAATAAGCCTTTTGTGGTATCACTGTTATTCTTGGAGGCAATTTTCGACAAATCCTATTAGTCATACCAAAAGGTGTATGCGAGCAAATTTTTGTTACATCATTTAGAAGGCCCATGATATGGAACCATGTGCAGCTTTTCCATTTGGTGCAGAATATGCAATTGAATGATAGTCATAAAAATGAGGTAACATGTATTACTTATGGTTAACTATAACTTAGGGATTATATTATTTCTATGTTGTATAACTTTACTTTGCAAAATTGCTAATTCATATTACTCGACGTCAGTTTCCAATTCGATTGACATTTGCAATGACGATCAATAAATCTCAAGGGCAATAAGTTAAATGCGTTGAGATAAACTTGAAAACAACGACATCACGGTCAGTTATATGTTGATCTTTCAAGGTGCATTTTTTTAAAGATAACCAGTATCCTTTGTGGCCCAAGTTCCACAAATTCAACATTTAATATTGTTTATCTCGAAGTATTGTTATCATGAAATTGAAGTTACTTATGTTAAAAAATTATGTATGTAAAACTTTTAGCATATCCTAATTCAATTACTATTGTCTGTAATTTTCTCATTTACTTTTTGTAGTCGTGGGATAGACATATTGTGCTACATCTTGTGAGATTGGTTAAGTGGCTAGAATGTCAACTACTATGAAATCTCCAAAGTAGGTATATTTTCATATGTTTAATTTATCTTTTAAGTTTATTTTAATAAGACAATTGTTCAATAAAAGTTTGTGTCTCTGTATAGCGCGTTCTGAGAGTATTTGGACCAAGATGGCCATATTGTACATTTGTTCATCCAAAGTTCTTCCAAAATTATATAAGGAAATTATATTAACTTAGGTAATTTTTTATGCTATATTATTCATAGCTTTAATGTTTGGATTAGATGAATAAACCTTTTTATATATTTATTTTTTGCAGTTATTGTGGATCAAGACAAGAACACCCCATTGTTCAAAATCATGTAATTAAGAAAATGGTCTATGCAATTCCATGAAAATTCTAACAAAAGTAAAGTCTAACAAAGTCGACGAAGCTTATAGAGAAAATAAGGTCAAACTGAGTCTACAATCCTTGGGACTCTTTGATAAGCTGTTGTATTCAATAGTGGTGGTGGACTGTAGATGTAGAAACAGAGATGGAGATTAAGAATAAGAAGGAGAAATGGAGACAAGAAATTTTAGAGATGGAGGTGAAGTGGATATCGAGAAGGAGAAATGAAGGTACAATTGGGAGAGTGAGTCGCAGGAGAGATGGAGGTACAAAGGGGATATGTGGTTGGTCTTAAGTCAACCGCATATTAATATTAAAAAATGGTAAGGCAAAAAAAATTTTCAAATTTTTTTTGAAAGTTCAGGAGGGCAACTGCCTCTATAGCCCTTACTGGGTCTGTCGCTAACAATACAATCGAAGTGACATTTAAACGAAAGAAAAACGTACTAATTTCCCATGAATAAGTTAGTTTCTTATTAACTAAGCTCTAACTAATTAGTCTCCAAAACTGAGTCAGTAAAACTAACACCCAAAATTGACAACTCTATTTTAATTGCAACAACAATTTTAATTTTCACTTAATTCTATTCATGAGCAACATTTTGCATTGAGGGTAGATCATGGTGAAGACACTCTAACGAGCCATTGAAACTATTCATAGATATTTTAAGAAATGACCATGAGATCATCCTTCACTTCAACTTTCCGCAAAATCATCGTAGTTGCAATGTGAATGCCATAACTTCAACATTTCCCCAAAATCATTAATTGTAATGTGAACGGATGGAGACCACCTTGAAATACCAAAATCTATCAATGGTAGAATTTACATTATAAGAAAAATCTGAAATCAAAGTCATACTACCTAGGATGGACTACCCAAAACATAGGAAAATGAAGCTCCGAGAATAATGTTGGAATTTTCTATTAAATACCTCACTATAAAAATTATGCAAAATAATGAAAAAAAAATAAGCAAATAAATTAAGGTAGACAACAACAATAGACCTTCACTATAGATCTGCATAAGCATGGTCAATTCAAAATAAAGATAGTAGTAATTGTAATAAGAAAATGCAGAAATGAGCTACAAATTCATAGCTTTTTTGTTTTCATCCACATCATAAGTATTTCACATGAAATGAGAATAAATAATCAATAATTAAAGAAAAAGGATTAGATCTCATATCAAAGGCCCAATAAATTATCAAAATCCTAAATCAGACAAAAAAAAATTACTAAAAGTGAAAACAACACTCTGTAGAATGGAAAAGAGACCTAACTCACTGCCTTTAGGAGATGAGAACCGAACTCTATTATTGATTAGACAAGAGATGAGATGAGAGATTTTGAACGATTTGAACCTAGAGTTACAGATTCAAGAGGAAATGAAAAGAGGGAGAAATAAGCATAGTTGGAGAAAGAGTGGTGATCTGAGAAGTGGATGCGAGTTAGGGAGAAATAGTGGTTGCATAGAAGATATATGGAAAAGTTTACAAAGAGTTGTTGAGTGGTTGAAATAAGGAGTCTGAAGTCCTTGAGAGAGAGACAGGTTGCAAAGAGGAGGAAAATGTTAAATAAAGTGAGGCTTTGATGATTTTAGGGATCAAATCTCAGCTCTTAGATCTTTTAATTTGTTGCTTCAATCAAGAAGTTCTCTGTTGCAAATGAGAGAAACAGAAGGAAGAAGAAGTTGATTTGACGTTTGTCCTAGTCAACAATCAACAGAAAAAACATCTTCCGCTATTGTTATGTAGACTAGTATATTACCTATGCTATTGGTGACATTTTTGAGAAACTTTGAAAAAAATTGAACAAAGTTTATTATTATCAAAATTAACACAAAAATGTTCATGCAAAATCGAGTCATTTATGAAGTGTAATATTGCATTTGGGTCAAATGCAATATTACTGGGTTAGCAAAAGAAAAAAAAGTACAGAAATAAGGTCCATGTTAAAAGTTAAAATTATGATTATTATTATTATTATTATTGATGACACACCAAAACGGTCCCAGCTCTATGTCGTACACGTGTCATGATGATCTCGAGAAAAGAGAGGCCCCAGCGTCAGCCCAACACTGATCCGGCCCATGCGGTTCTAAATTCGCCCAATGCAGTCCACTAAACAGAGCCGAATTCTTATAGCTCGCTAGGTCCACGTGTCTCACAACTATCCTCAATACTCGTAAGCCCTGCTAAAGGCAAGTATCTCGAGGATCGGCTTTGGACAGGCAACTACAGCAGCTATTTGCTTCCAACTAGGAAGCGAATTCCAGAGTATATGTCACATAAAGAGACTTCTACCTATAAACCACTCTCGAAATGGGAACTATCTCCTGTGTATCTAGGAGCACATGGCTAACAGGGAAACTTCCCTCCACAGCACAACTCCTAATTACAAAAGGATCTCCACGCAGATCTTCTTCCCTAAACTACGTCATCGATGGCCTGGTTGAACCAGGACTTATGCACTATAAATAAGACATGAGGTTGGTAAGCTAAGGTACGCTACAAATTCCTTGTTTACAGCATTACACCTTCCTCAGATTCATGTCTGACTTTAGCATCGGAGTGCCATCGGCCACCACAACAGTGGTCCGTGGCTCACATGCGTTCCTTGTGCAGGTCAGCATGCTTGTAGGTCAAGGTCAAGGCAGGGAACGGAAAAGGACTGCTTCAGTTTGATGTTGTCCATGGGGATGACAAAGTTTCTAACATTTTACTAGCATCATCTCTCTTCAGGCTACGAAGAGATGGTCACCACCAGATCACACAACAATTGAGAACAAGGGGACGCGTCAAACGCCCCGACTAGCACTATACCACCGCTCTCAGCGATGTCGGTGGCACACGGGCCATAGACTCACGCCCCCGTGCCAGCCACGATGACAACGGACCCCGGGATGGATTTGTTGTCGTCTCAGATGCAACAAATCGCCAAAGCTGTGAAGGCTTTCATACAACAAAACTCTCCACCCGCCAATAAATATCAGGAGCAAGATAGGCCTCCATTTCCGAAAGACAACAGAGAGCAAACACAGGAAAATCAAGCCCCTGCTAGTTCTCATTGGACCAGAGGAGGCTGCGCAGCTAACGTGGAACCAAATCTCCAGGCAGAGAGACTCGACCCACAGAACCCCCTCCGCAGAGGGGGCGCACAATCCAGACGTGTTGTACCTCTCTCTGTTCCACCGTTCGTGGACCATATAATGAACGAAGCTGTAATACCCGCCAAATCACTTGCCAATATAATGTTACTATTTTAATCATTAATAATATTTATTTATTGATAATATTTATTAATTGGTAGTATTTACAAATATGTAAGTATTTTATGATATGAATTTTGGGACCCGACCTAGGTTTAGATTGGTGGTGTGTAAAAGAGGAGTAGTGGGTGTGTTTTGCTAAAGCTAGTAAATCCCTAATTGAAAACCTTTTAAAAGAAAATCCTAGCCACCTCTTCTCTTTGGATACACATACAAAAGAAAAGAAAAACCTACGTAGAAGAAAAGGAGGCGAAGAGAAAAAGATTGCTTCAACTTTGTGATTTTAGACAAAATCGTGAGTTAAACTCTATCGAATTATTCAATCTTTGATACTGATTATTATTTGATTTTTTTTTCTATTATGTATGTTGTTAGTATTTTGGATATATAAAGGTGAGTTCTTTTTATCTTCTTTATAAAAAAAAAATAGTCTTTCTATGTTTTGTTATTTGTTGTCTGTAATTGATGCTTATGGGGACCATGAATGTATGGATTGGGTTTATAATATGTTGATGGAATTAGATCGAATTGGACTTATCAAATACAGATTGAATTGGGTTTATAATATATTGCTGATAAAATCCTTTGATTGAATTGGACTTATAAGAATTTTGTACTGATTTGGATTGGATTTAGAAAATAAGGAATTAGGTACTGAATTGAACTGAACTGATTTGGATTGGGTTTGGAAAATAAAGAATTGGGTACTGAATTGAAGTGGAATTGGAATTTGGTACTGATTTGGATTGTTTAGAAATTAAGGAATTAGCTACTATTACGGGCTGGACTAAATAGTTAGGCCCAAAGTTGTTTAGTTGAATTTACATTTGGGCTGGACTTAGATTGATTGATTTATGATTTGGTTTAGGCTTATCAAATTTGGGTATTAAAAATGATGAAGTATGGTTTGATGGAGCTTATGTTTTCTCTGACTTTGTGCTAGATTTGTTTCAAATGGGGTTTTGTTACTTTCTTTTACACATGAAGAATAAGTATTTTGGAATCTGATTCTTGGCTTGCATTGGGCTCAAATTCTTCTTTTCTGATATTACAAAAATACAATACATAAATACCTTAGAGTAATTGATAATTTTGCGATAGATGTTATTGTCAGATTATTATTATTTTTATTTGTACATGCTTGCTTGTAAATTAATTATGTGGTTAGAGTAGGTCCGAGGTGGCTAAATGTATATGAATGTTTGCAAATTAACTTTAGTTTTTATGTAAATATTGCTATTATTTAAGCATGTTGTAGGAGTATGTGGGATTGCCAATTCGCTTGATGATTAGTCTTATTGTAATGTATACAACTTTATTGTCTATTGTTTATTAATAAAATTTAATCATTTTATTACAATATGTATATGGTTATTTCAAACGCATTCTAAGTGTGCGCTTCATTTGACATGTGATATAAGTGAATTGTGCGTGATGTTGTGAAGTGTATAACTTGAGACTTAGTAATTATGAAACCGTTATTTGTATTCTCCAATAGAATGAGTGAACATTGTGGTTGATTTGTTATGGTTGACAAAATGTCACGGGAAAAGAGTTTTGAGAATTAATTGATTTTCTTTGTGCTCTTTTCCACAACTCAAAAAAAAATGAAATTTTTTTTGTATACAGACTTGCTTGTATACGTGTGATATGATTTTGGATATGCAGACTTGCTTGCATATCTGTACGCCGTTCCATGTGAGTTCGATAGTACATGTAGTATTTATGAAATGTTTGCCATGGATCGAACTTCGGGTGATATGACATGTTCCTCGATGTGGCACCCCACGCTCCAAGTGGTTTCGAAGGCAACGGAGACACATTTGGGTAAGGTGTATTCGGCACAAGGAGGGTAGTGTGATTGTGTAAAAGAAGTGAGATTTTTGTGTATGTGCATGATTGCCTTAATGGAAGAAACTAAATGCTCATTCTGAGAACTACATGTCTTCCTTAAGGTAAAATGTATTTTGTTTATATTTAAATAATGATGATTATGAGTGTGATTTGTATTTCATTGAAAATAAATTATATTTATGAGGACCAACAAATTAGGAATTTTATTTATTTATTTCTAAACGTTCCGTGCAGGATGGTAAGTCTACTAACAATTTTTTTTAGGTTAGACTTACCACGTGACATTCACTTTGTAAGTGTTGGTAAAATAAATGTATATTTTAAGCATAATAAAACTTAGTAGTATGAAATGTTTGCCTCTGAGGAACTACAAGACTTTGAGTGTTATTTTCTTGTTTATGAAATTTTCATGCTAAAGTATGTAACTATTTTCAAAAAAAAACATCATAGATTCAGCCCCACTGCTATCTCGCAGCAGATATTCCATTCTTAAAATGAAGAGGATGAAGAAAGATTCTTTTTTGCTAGATTCTCGCCCAACAAACATGGTCACTCCGAACTCGAGTGCAACTTACCAACTAGCGAGATCCATCGAACTACTCTCAACCGATCGAACTTACAGCAAATAATTTTTTTCTTCTTCTCTTCTTCATTGAGGATTTTGTGGTTCAACCATCGCTCTCGATGGTGGTGGATAAGTGACCATCGCTCTCTCTACCGATGGAGGAGATCTTGTGAAAGTCTGAGATCTGGTGGCGTCAGTCATCTTGGTGGTTTGATCTTGGGAGATCTGAGATCTGATGATGGTGGTGGTTCTTTTTCTTTTTTTTGGAAAGCGAGCGGGGTTATTTAGGATCCCTGAACCTTAGAAATGATGGTGGTGGTTCGATCTTGGGAGATATGATATTTGGTGGTTCCTGTGGCTCGAGCTTGGTTCGATCTGAGATCTAGTAGTGGTTCGATCTTGGGAGATCTGGTGGTTTGATCTATTCTGCTTCAGTGCTTCTCAAATCTCACTTTGTATTCGTTAGTGATTTTGTGATGTGAACTGGAAAAAAAAGTGTGACGTTGAGAATAAGGTTTTTTTTTTTTTTTTTAATGAATATTTGGGGCGGGGCGGATATTCGCCAATCCGGCCGGAGCGGGGATGGTTTTTGAAAAATTGTATAAACGGATATACGAAGCGGATTTGGGGATTCGAAATCCCTAGCGGGGTGGGGATGGATTTGTCCAAATTCGCCCCGTTACCATCCCTACTTCGCACAGTGTTGCACAAATCGAAATTATTTGGCAGAATGGTTAAATGGTCGATGGAACTGGGACAGTTTGATATCAACTACGCACCTAGAATGGCCATAAAAGTCGAAGCATTAGCAAACTCCATTGCCGAGTTTACCGGTGGTGGAGAATAAGAGTCGAACAGCTCAGAGCAGAGACCAAATGAGCCAGGGTGGATCCTGCGCTGTGACGAATCAGCCACACAGAAAGGAAGCGGTGTTGGAATCACACTCCACTCTCCAAGCGACTTCGTATTGGAAAAAACGATCAGATTTGGTTTCCCGACCTCGAACAATGAGGCGGAATACAAGGCCTTCCTGTTCGGCATGAAGCTAGCAAAAAGAATCGAGCAGGCCAATTCAGAAGATTCAAACTTCTTCAAAGTCCACGAGACGACAACCAGAGAGCCGACGCATTGGCCAGGCAGGCCTCAGCCACTCCAGAAACCACCAATGGACTTATCAAATTCCAAGAACAATCAAGTCTGGAAGAATAGGAGGTCAACGAGCTTCACGCAGTCGAAGAAAATTCAAGCTGGATGAATCCCATAATTGAGTACATCAAAGATGGGGCCCTCCCGACCAAAAAATAAGAGGCAAACCAAGTCCTTTGAGAGATCCATGATGGCATCTACGGGAATCACCCGGGTGGTAGGACCCTGGCCCATAAGGCCCTGACTTTGGGATACTACTAGTCGTAAATGCGGCAGGATGCGAAAGACATCGTCTACAAGTGCGATAAGTGCCAAAGGTTCGCGTCGTATACTCACATGCCCGCTCATCCCTTGACTCCAATAACCAGGTGATGGCCATTTGCACGATGGGGAATGGACATCGTCGAACAACTTCTGGCCTCAGCCAATAAGTAGTTTCTCCTCGTAGCAGTTGATTACGAAGTTGAGCCCATGTCCAAGATAGGATAGGACCAAATTGAAAATTTTATACGGACATCCATCATCTAAAGATTCGGTATTCCAAGGACACTACAGTGATAATGGAACCCAATTTGAAGGCAGCAAGGTTGAGAAACTATGCAAAGACCTCGGCATTAGCTACCATTTTTCCTCGCCAGGGCACCCACAAGCCAACGACCAAGTGAAAGTCATCAATAAAACCATATTGGAGGCACTCAAAAGGAAGCTCGATGCGGCAAAAGGGAAATGGGTCTCAACCCTGGCAGGAATACTTTGGGTGTATCAGAACACAAAAAGAACACCCTTCGACTTAGCATAGGGGTCAAGAGCGATGGTCAGGTGGAACTCAAAATACCAAATTTTTGGACAGAGGAATTCAGATTGGAAGACCACAACGAAGCTCTGTGCGTCAGTTTAGATCTCCTCGAGAAAAGGAGAAATTAAGCCTCTGCTAGAATAGCCGCTACCAACTAACGATGGCTCAGTACTACAACAAAAAAGTCAAGCCACAAGAATTCAAAGTCGGAGACTGGGTACTTAGAAAAACTTAGCAAAGTACCAAAGAACCGGGAGCAGGAAAACTTAACCCGAATTGGGAAGGGCCATATAAAGTGACTGAGGTCAATAGGCCAGGAACGTATTGGTTGGAAGACGTGGACAGTAGAAGCCTTATGTGGCCATGGAATGTAGAACATCTTAAAAAGTATTATCAATAAAGAATATTTGGTTTTACCAAAATTCCACTACTGGTCTTCCACTACGTAACTCCCACACGCAAGTCAGGACGACCATAGTGAGACTTGTTATACAAGTTAGGATGACCATAGTCAGACTTGCACCCTTCAAATGCAAGTCAGGACAGGTAAAGTCAGACTTGTCATACAAGTCAGGACGGCTACAGTCAGACACAAATCAGGACGGCCAAAGTCAGACTTGTTACACAAGTCAGGACGACCACAGTCAGACTTGCACCCCTCTAACACAAGTCAGGACGACCAAAGTCAAACTTGTTATACGAGTCCAACGACCACAATCAAACTTGCACCCTTCAGATGCAAGTCAAAACGGCCTAAGTCAGACTTGTTATACAAGTCAGGACGACCACAGTCAGATTTGCACCCCTCAGATGCAAGTCAGGATGGCCAAAATACGACTTGTTATACAAGTCAGGACGACCATGGTCAAACTTGCACCCCTCATATACAAGTCAGAACGGCCAAAGTCAGACTTGTTACACAAGTAAGGACAACCACTGTCAGGCTTGCACTCTTTATACGTAAGTCAGGACCTCCAAATCAGACTTATTGAGTGAGCCAGGACCATAGTCAGACTAGTACTTATTGCTCGCAGCCTAGTCTGAATAGAACGAGCGATGACGGTTTAGAAAGTGAGAGCTTAGTTAGTGTTCATGTAGACTGGTGAAGACAACTTGCCAGGGATCATTGTCCAACTATAGATAATGATCGTCGAACTTATTGCTCGAAGCCTAGTTCGAATAGAACGGGCGACGATGGCGTATAAAGAGGGAAGAAAATTATCCTTTGGGCTTGTTGTCAGTTGAATATGAGGACTAGAACAAGATGGAGCACAGTATGGGCGACAAGAAATAGAGCCTTCACCACGACGTCGCCGATTAGACGACTCTTCAACATGTTCATGATCCAGAGAGAGGCGGAGCTCGAACTCCTTTATTGAAAAAGGACGACCGTTCGAAGCTTCCATGCCCACCTGCAACAACATCTTATTCATAAACTCCACCTGCTTGGTGCATAGTTTGGTAACATCCTCCACGTCCACCATTTGCAGATATTTTCTCTCCAGGTCAGGAAGATAGATAGGGGCCATGACTTTAGCATCACGCCCTTCATAAATAGCAGTCTCACCAGGCTCTTGCTCAATAGCATCACGTCCTTTGGATGAGGCCAGACACCTGCGAACGAACCTAGACAAAGCACGAGATGTCTTCTGATGCACAGGAGAAGGAAGCGCCTCATCTATTTCTGTCCTCCTTGAAGGGCTTGGAACCTTAATCTTGGGAAGCTTCCTCTTTCACGATACAAACACACCTTCAGGCTTTAGCTTATTCACCCGATACACAGTGGGAGCCACGTGTCAATAAGCCCACTGACCGATGAGCTCAACATTAGAAGGCTTGACTACATCCTCTACCTCCAGATAAGGCATGTCACGGAACGCATCCAAAGTTGTTTTATCTTCAACAGAAAGAGGCGAAGTAGATAATCTCCTTGCAAAAATCACAATAGGTCAATCTAATATGCAATTGACACAAGCAAGACCAGAGAAAGAATCAACGTACTCAGTGGTCTAAATTCACGCTCGACTGGACGACTTGCAAGCTCAAAGTACGGGGAGTCCGCAGGAGTTGTGAAATAGTACTTTTGCTGTGATTTAAAATCATCAGGCAGTTTGCGGAAGCAGTCCGATGATGTCAGCACACACACAATGTGCTCGTTTATCCGAGGAGAAGTGAGCAATTGCATCGCCCTCAAAGGCACTGAAATACCAGTGTTCTTAACCCTAATCAGAATGGCTATCAAAGTTCTATATCCGTTCGGCACAAGGTGAGTGGGTGCAATGTCTAGGTACGCCAGAAACTCCCAATCTCCTTGATAATAGGAAAGCGGACACCTGATTGCATCATACCTCGGTGAAGACAAATAAACCCCTCAGGAGGGTACAATGGCGTCAAATCGACGCTCAAAATGCAGAGCACCGTATCATCAGGAATCTCGTATATCTTACGGAGGACTTCCAAATCAGATTCAGAGAACAATTTCTCCTCGAAAAACTTATAGCCCTTCGCGAACAGTTTATCAGAAAGTCGAACCCCCCCCCCCTCCCCCCCCCCCCCCCCCCCCCCCATGAAAGAAAGTACAAGCTTTTGAATTTGAAGGTTGAGCAAAGTCAAAAGCACAACAAACAATACAACAAAGCATAATCTCTGATATCGAAAGAGTAAATGAGTTATACTCCACAGGCAAGAGATCTATATAGAAAGTTGAGTTCCTGCCTTTCCCGCTTTCAAGCTGGCGCACACCTAATTAATGTAATTCACCGCTCGAAGAAATCACCTAGACTCAATCATCAAGACTACACAACTATTTCATGAAATAATCTAGTGGACCGATAAAACGAACCACTAACTCGGGGGGGGGGGGGATAACTGATGATATACCAAACCATCATCTGATCAGAACCGTATACGTGTCATAACAATCTCGTCTACAGAACGAAGCAGGCCCGATTGCACGCTCAATCTAGCAAGGCCCAAACAACAATAAGCCCATCATTGGCAGAATCCAGACAGTCAGGTCTGAGTTGCAATGAGCCAGTAAGCCCACACGTCAAGCGGTCAGGCCCAATACTCGTAAGACCTCTAAGGCAAGTTCTAAGAGATCTACCCAAGACAGGCATGCCCACAACACATTGGATCCGACTAGGAAACATATATTAGAGTATAAGTCGGGCAAACAAACTTCCTTGCATGAACAACACTATAAAATGAAGACCTTTCCCGCGGATCTAGGAGCACGAGTCGTGTAAGGAAACTATCCCACATGGACAGCTCCCAATATGGAAATGATCTCCACAACAAGATCACTTTCAATAAACTATGCCACTAAAGGCCTAACTGAACGATGACTCATTCACTATAAAAGGGAGATAAGGTCGATGAACTAGAGGTACACAATATAACATAGTTTACAGTTTTAAGCCTTATCTAACTTAAGCATCAGAGTGCCATCGGCCACCACAAGGTGGTCCTTGGCTCACATTTGCTACCCGTACAGGTTTAGGTAAGCAGCGAGGGAGGAGAACAGAAATTGAATTGACTACAATATCCATAGAGACCTCAACTACGAGGCTCATACTTTAGCAACAACAGCAGGACATCAGTATTGTAATCAGACCTATTAATATTTATGCAATAAACTTTTAACCTAAAAAAAAATAAACAATTAAAATCAGGCTTTGAATATTAATAAAGAGTAATCTAACTATTGATTAGTCTCAATATAAATTCGATATAATCGGTGAAAGCAATTTACTAATATTAAGGAAAACATTGTATTCAACAATGAAACATAAAGAATACAAAAAAATAAATCTCAACAAACTCTAGAAACCTGATGGTTTCATTTTCACCTCGACGCGGAGTCTAGAAGCTCATGATGGTGGTGATCGCGATGACGACTTTGTTCATCTCCTCCATCATATGATCTTCAATTCAGATCATATAGTGCAACCAAGAAAGGTCAAAACCCAGCTGTAATAGTCCGTGAAAAAGAGAGAAAAATCCCCCAAAAAACTAACATGTATGAGCAGCCAGAGTGCTTCAAAAATCGGGCGTGAATAAGCCTTTCTTCTATATAATATCATAGTTTTTATCTCTCTTCAAACTCCCCCATATATAATATCGTGAATAAGCCTCTATATAATATCGCAGAGGTTGGAGCGAGATCGAAGGAGAAAAGAAAATAGGGGGATGGCAATGACGAGACGGGATGGGGCAACTAGCAACAGTCATTGCTGCTATTGTTAATGCAACCTGCTATTGGTGAGAAGAAAATAAGGGAAGAGAGGAAGAGAAAAAAAAAGGAAAAACGGGCATGCGAGCAACGACGGTGGTGTGGTAGGGCAGGAGATAAGCGATGGCGGTAGGGCGACAATGATGTTGCTGTACTGTTGTTATTGTTCCGTGGAGAAGAAAAAAAATGGTGTGTGGGACAAAAATATGGTGTTAAAGAATCTTAAGACCTTAAATTTGCCAAAAAGCCAATTTGGGGTCTCCTATGGAAAGACATGCTTCAATGGAACACACTATATATACCCCCATTTTATCTTGGTCTCTCCATTCCCCTATATTTGGGGGCATCCATGCCATCTCCAAATACTAAAAAATATTTAAAAATTCCATTTTCATTATTCTCTCTTCTCCAATCATTAAAAATATAAATATGAAATTCCTAAAAGTAGGGAAATATATATTTAAATAATGATGAAAAAGTTAAAGTTGGGACTATGGTTGGAGTGATGAAGAAATAGGGGATCCCTAAAATTAGCTTTTGGTTAAAATGGGATGTGGTTTATACCCAAATTTAACTTTTACCCTTGGACATACTCTTAGACAGAAAGGTGGGGGTGGTGGTGTCAAAGAGGGGAATTGGTGGGCATCCCCTAAATCTAAACCCAAATAGGGATGGCAGTGGGGCGGTTTTTCGCTGATATCCGCTTTGCTTCGGGCCGTTTGGGGGCGGATTGGGTTTACCTTAATGGTTTTTGGGGTGGTTTTGGGATAAAAATTGGATCCATTACTGTTTAGGGGCGGATACGGATTTGGCCATATCCACCCCCGCGGATATCCATTTATCTATGCTTATTACTAAAATGCTCTTATTTCATTAATAAAAAAGTTTTTTTTTAAAACCCTAAACCTAATTCTCCAATTCTCCGTGGCCCCTCTCATCTCCGTATACTTCTTCTCTCCCTGATTATTTTTTCTTCTTTCCTTGATTCTCTATTCTTCTTTTATTTCCCTAATTCTCTTTTCTCTCCATGATTATCTCTTCCTATACTCTTCTTGATTCCCTCTTCTTCTCTCCCTGATTCTCTCTTGAGCAAAGCAAAGAAAGAGGAAGATCCACATTCCCAATAAGGCTCAAACCCTGAGAGATGTTTCTATTGGTGACATGTTTGTCAAGGTTCCAACCCTGAGAGATGTTCTTGCATGTTCAAGCTTTGGTTTACTCCATTCTTACAAGTTCTTCCAATATTCTCTCCACCAAGATGAGGTCCATGAGCACCAAATCAACATGTTCTGCTAGTATGCGACGGATTATGGTCGTTCTCTCCGAATTACCTGTTGGTGGTGATCCTTCGCCTTTGCCTAGAGGTTCTCAGATGAGACGCTATATGGTCATAGAGATTAATCGATATTTTCTTGTGTGGTGATTTGAATTATAGTGTTGGATGTATGTAATATAAGCTAATTCTTTCATTTGCATAGTCATAAAAGTCATTATTCAACTGAGGTTTGACGAATTTTTCAGATCCGTATTTGCATTTGATAATATCTGACTTGAAGTAGTTGGCATTTGACACACACAATAACCCAAAACTTAGATGATGTGCTTGAAAATAAACAAAGTAAGCAAGAGGTGTTCCATTTGCTTTGCTTATTTATTTATTTATTTATTTATTTTTATTACGGTTAAATGGGGCGGGGCGGATATCCGCCAATCCGTCCAGTGTAGGAATGGTTTTTAAAAAATAATAGGGTGTTGACGAGCTCTATGTGGGCGAATATTTAGTACTTTTATTTTATTTTATTACAACCTTTCAATAATAAGAAAAAAATTATTATTAAAATTCTAAACAAATAATTATTTATAATTTTGAGGGCCTAAGAATAGTTTACAAATAATTAAGGGTTTCAAATAAATGATGTCAGGGGCTTAGGTATAATTAATAATATTTAAGAAGTGTGAATTTTATTTTATCATAAATAATCTGAATTTGGGAGGGTTAAAATGACAAATAACTCATGCTACTATTCACTCGACTATTGATTATTTTTGTAAATATGATAAAGTTGGGAGGGCATTTTGGACATTTCAAAAATAAGACGAAATTCACACGAGTACTGTTAATGGGGGAGGGGCGGCAACCGATTTGCCCAAATAAGCCACATTACCCACCCACCCACCCAGCACAGCGGCGTGTGTTAGTTTAACTAGTTCCACTGATTGACACATGCATGACAGCATCAGCATCGCATTCGCTGGTCACTGCGTCCCCACAAATCCACACCCTCCCTCGCTAACATCAAAGTAAAGAATCCTCGTTCAAACCTCACTCACTGCGGATGAAAACACAAATACGTCTTCTTCTCCCAAGACTCAATTCCCCACACCGCCTTCGCCTTCGCCTTCTCTTCAATTATAACAAAAATAAATGGCGATGTGGAAACTCTCTACTAGTTCCAATAGAAGATCAGTAATCTACGACGCTAAAATGCGGTTATCGAAACTAGGGTTCCAGAATCAGAAGAGGAGGAGTATGGTGACAAGTTGCATAGCGGTGGTTCTTCCCAGATTTGGGGGACCTGATGTTCTTGAAATTCATTCCAATCTTCAACTTCCTCATCTCAACCCTCACCATGTGCTTGTCCGCGCTCGTGCCGTCTCTATCAATCCACTCGACACTCGGGTTTGTTTTTTCTTGAATGAATAATTGGAGTTTTTTTAACGAGAGTTTCTTGATTGACTAGCTTAAAAATGAATTAGTTGAACCGTAAGAAGCAAATTTATACCTTAGATAGAATCGCAGCCAGCGGCTTTCTTAATGAATGATGTATCAGTACTAAACTACCAAATGACCTTCTATGATTAACTGTAAATGATTGTCATTTCGGTTTAATTTCGTTGAAACTGTTTATACCTAACATAGAAATGCCATTCTTAATGAATGGGGCAGTTTAAGGGCTCTTTCAGGACCAAACTACTAATATACCTTCCATAATTAACTAAAGCATACATACATGAAGGGCATATCACATTGTTTAGTTGTATTTCTTTGGAGTAAGTTTAGGGAATTACTTTTGGTTTTGGGTGAGATCTGGTTGTTAAAAACTACTACAGTTTAGATAGCTATAATAGGTCATGTGTTTGAGTCTAGCGTGAAAAACTATGTTGACAGGAACTAGATCTTATATGTACAAATAATTGTCTAGCTTAAGAGTGGTTATTTCAATGATTATATGCTCAAAGTTTAATGGATGCTTCCATTTGAAAATTCTTCAGATGCGAGCTGGTTATGGACGTTCAATATTTGAACCACTTCTACCGTTGATTTTGGGCCGTGATATTAGCGGTGAAGTTGCAGCAGTTGGAGGTTCAGTTCAGTCTCTGAATGTCGGGCAAGAAGTTTTTGGTGCATTACATCCAACAGCTACAAGAGGTACTTACACCAATTATGCCATTCTTCATGAAGACGAGCTTGCACTAAAGCCAACATCTGTTACACATGTGGTAGGTAATTGACTGTGCTCATAGTTTGATCTTGAGAATTTTCTGTATACCTCTAGCTCATAACCTCATGAAAATATTTTGCTGATTCTAAAGAATTGGTAGAAATTTTGTGACATCGTGCTTTTCTTGCAATTAAAGAAAATGGAATTCCTAGCTTGAGTTTTCTTAGTAAAGTGTTTTATTTTCTATTTGGAAATGAAGCAAAGGCAAAGGAAGAAACACTTTAGCGAAATACAAGTCAATTGTATGATTATTAAAATACATTAAATGTAATATCTTTCGAATAGTAAAATCTACCATAACATTAGGAAATTTTGCCAATTTCCGTTTTTTCATCAGATCACTCAACCATGCTGTGATGTGTCGACGATCCCTTAGGAAATGGAACTTTTTTCAGGAAAATTTTCAATCTCACGTGGAAGAAACAACAAAAAATAGAAATGTAGAAAAATAAGAAAATATTTGTAACCATGAATCGTGATGGATAGGCTTAAATACCCCAATTAAACCAAATGTAAACCACATGCGTGATAATATGTTAGTAAAACCATAAATTGTTTAGAGCTGAGTAAGCTGACATAATAACTAATTATATTTAAAATGTCATTTGGCATAATGATAAATGTTACCCTGGTTGAATAAGAGAACTAATGATTCACATTCAACTATGGAGACCTAACACAAACCTGATTTTTGGGGTTCTATCTTGAATATTGGCAAACTTCTTGATACGGTAAACTGTTCATGTCCAAATGCGCCACAAAATTTATAAACGAATGCATTTATAATTAGAACCAATGCATTTATAATTATTTTAGGTGGGATTGTGAAGAAAATGAAAAAATTGAGGGATTAGGAGTTAAGTAGTTAACAAAATTTCACATTTCTCCAAACACTTGGATTTGAGCCTTTGATTTCTATTTGTTGGAGATTGATGTGGAGTTCATGCATTGCAAATAGCCTTGACTGTAGTTTCTTAGGTTCAAGAAAGGTTGTGAGAGGAAGAGGAGCAAGAAAAGGAGAGAGACAAATAAATTTTTTTTAACATAATACTGGTTGAAACACAGTATTTAAAATATTGTGGAAAAAATGATGCATTAAATGCTAATTTTTAAAGGCTTGGGTGAAAAAGGAAAAAATTAGTAGCTACAAATATTGCTCTTTCCGGTGGAAAAAAAGGTTTTAGTGCTTGAGTGACATCATTTCGGTGGTTGTGGTAACAACAGCTTTACACCAAAGAGAGAACTTGTTTTGAAAACTTGTTCTTTAATCTTTAATTTAGCAGATGCTAAAATTTTCAATTTCAAAGTCTTTTCAAAAGTAAAGTGTGAGGAAGAGCAAGACTTTACCTTTCTTTTAGGAGAAGAAGTTATAATCCATGCACTGTCCACCAAAAAGGGAGAAAGGAAATTAAGGGCTGAACCAAGGATTTTGATTTCGGTTTTCTAATTTTAAGAAATATTTCGATGTGTAAAGAAAAAACGTAAAAATTTCGAGAATATATGAAAATATATAATGAATTTCATGAGTATATGAAATATGTGAAAAAAATAAGATGCAATTAAATAAAGCTATTAAACACATTAAATGAAGCCTAAATACCAAGAAATGAAACAAACATAAAATGAATATATAATTAGGAAATAAGGGAGTGGTTTAAAAAATCAATATATAAGTAGAAGAAATGATAATTAGAAAATTAGGAGATGGTTTCAAAAATCAATATATAATTAGAAGAAATGATAATTATAAAAAAAAAAACTCCAAAATTTTTCTAAAAAACCCTCTAAAAAATGTAACTTTTGGTAGTTGGTTTTTATATTTTCACTAAATTTACGAAAAAATCCCAAAATTTACGAAAAACCCTCAAAAAAATGTAATTATTTATTTTGCACTTTTTCTTTTCAGAATTAAAAAAAACGAAATTTTGCATAATTTCGCGAAATCACATTCCTTGGGATGAACCTTTTCCATAGAGCTTCTCAAATCATGTTCATATCAGGGTTATGATTAGAGATGTGGTCAAGGGAGAGTGGTCATTAAAGATGTCACTAAGACCAGAAGAGTGAAGGCACTGGAGAGGACAATAGACAGGGAAGCCATGGTAGAGTGAGACTAGAGACCTCATCTTCAAATCTTTATCTCTGTGGTTTTATGTTCTACTTAGAAATTACATTATCTTTTAATTTTGATGCGCAAGACAATAAATGTTGGACAGTGTTTAATGAGAAAAAATTTCATTACTTGGAAACAGAGTTACAAGAAGTGGTTATCTCATGATAAAGTTTCCTCACTAAAAATATATACATCCAATGATAAATCCTTTATAGTACCTTGGGCCTGCCGCTATTGCCATATTGCTGCCTTTGATTTTGGGAATAGATGACCATGAGTGTTGTTAAAACCATTAAAGCATCTCCCATATTGCCTTTTTGACAGCATTCAAATGATGAAGAGAGGAGTCTGTCCAAATCCAATGCTAGTGGCTGGAAGGTTTCTAGGTTTCAGCTCTAGGCCATTTTACAAGCCAGTCGTTGATGGAGCCATCAATTGTTTTGGTACATTAAAATCCAGACATGAGACCTGACCAGATCGTTGGGAGCAAGGACAAAGAAGAAGCAGATGATCAACAATTTCATCATGGTTGATGCACATGAAGCATCTGTTAGTAAGCTGAATACCTCTGTTCTGTAAATTATGGTGAGAGTTCTGCCATAGCATGCACACCATGCAAAGA
The DNA here is from genome assembly GCA_963556465.1 of Berberis vulgaris. Lineage (NCBI taxonomy): Eukaryota > Viridiplantae > Streptophyta > Magnoliopsida > Ranunculales > Berberidaceae > Berberis > Berberis vulgaris. The sequence continues at coordinate 95,306,490 of OY747125.1, forward strand.
AAGCTGCCTGGGAGGTGCTTTGGGCACCCAAACTCTCTTTCTCAAAGAAGTGAAATCAGTCACCTATCTGGGTTGGGGTTTCCTGATAAGCATGCCATAACAAGAGCTGACCGAGAAGCCTTTGATGTCTTTTTTATTGTCTCTTCACCCACCTCAAAGCCTTCCCTTGGAGTAGCATAATTAAGCTTGCAAATTCATGGATTTTGCACTCATCTAGAGCTTTTCTTGGCAATAAGTTCCAGCTGGTGGACCTTCCATGCACAATGAGAAGCCCCGATCATCAGTTTTGTAGGTGGAGACTCTATAAGCCAAGGGAATGGAAGCTTTAGAGGGACTTGGCCTAGCTATTTGTCATTCCAGAAAGCTATTTTATTACCAGATTTCACTTCAAGATGGATACCTCTCATGACATCATCTTGATTCTTGGCAATGGATTTCCAGAAATGTGGTCATGAGGATGGGAAATCGGTACTGGTCTTGACTATACTTGTCTGCAGTAACTGACCTCCAAAGTGAGTTTGGTTTATTTGCGAATCTCCAAATCCACGTGCTCATTAAAGCTTTGCTCGTTAGGTTAATATCCCTGATACCCAGCCCACCAAATGTTTTAGGGCTGCAGACCTTATCCAGTGAGATTAAATGCTTTGTTCATTAGGAAATATGAATCTTTCCAAGTTGTTCCTGACTTCAGAAGGAATTTCATCAAAGGAGCATGTAGGAACATTGGCCGTACCTGGATTTGATAAGCACAATTATTTCAGATTTGCTGATGTATTTGGGTTGCCAGGTGCCCTACGGCCCGACCATTAGCTGCTTACCTTACTCTCTCAATGGATCATGCCATGATGTATATCTCGCCAAGGCCTATTGATGCTCTCACTAGGTCCTAGCTCTTATTCACTGAAAATTTTGTTCTGCTTTGCTGACAACACCCCCCCTCCCCCCCCCCCCCCCCCCCCCCCCACCCCCCCCAAAAAAAAATGTTTTGCTCCAAATAATATTAGAGAACCCAAATACATAACTGGAGCAACAAGATCCGCCAAACTACTTAAAAAGTGTTTACAGATGCAACATCCATTAAAAAAAGAGTCAAATATTCATTCTTTCATGTTGCTTTTTTCTCTATTATCAATTGGTTGCGGAATTTTGATCTGTTTAACTATTGCTTATTCTGGTTTTAGCATCACTCAGTCTCAACTCTCAGAACATCAATCAGTTATACTCTATGGGGAAATTGAGATTTCCAAAATTTGTGTGGTAATACAGGATGCAAGTGCCATTCCATTTGCTGCACTGACTGCTTGGCGTGCTCTAAAAAGTTCTGCCAGGATTTCTGAGGGGTATGTACAAGTCTTACAGTTAGAAGATATGTATTTTTTTATTACTCTGTCACTGACTCCGTATATATTGAACAACAATGTTCTGAAGAGTACATTTGTTCAAATTTAATACATTTTTATAAAATTTAGCTTCTACAGCTAAAAATTTAATATTTTTATTTGTGTTGTCCCAATTAAAGATGTACCACGAAGAGAAAGGAAAGTCATATTAAGCACTCTTACTGGCGTTTCTTTTTTGTTACTCATGAAAGATAGAGGCTAGTGTATTTTTTTATTCATTATATTTGTTATTGCCCATTTTAAGTAATGCAATCTATGCTATTTTTATGCATCGACACCAACCATCACTAGTACCACCATCCACAGTTCCACATATTTGTGGCCATGGATGAATGAAAATCTTGATATTTTTCTGTCCACTTTTATTCATTTGCACTGTCTCATTTCTAACAATATATTCTTTCCCACCCATGTAGTATTTTCTTGAGTTGCACAGCCTGATGGTGTCTTTGCACACCCAGTTTACAAATCCATATATCAACTTATAGAAATAAATTTAGTCCCCTCATATGCCTTTTTTCGAATATGCAGTTGATCTAATGCAGTCTTTTGGGTACAATTTTCTATTCTTTGTCATGCTATCTTTGCCTGACCTTGATTCTTTGTGATGTTGAGGATACAGACTATTGTGGTCATTTATTACTACTTACTATTGGGATGTCTTGTAAGTTTGGGTTCTATTTTAACTTTTTGTGTGCTTTTGTTCTTATTCTTTCTCTATAAATTGTATAGGCAAAGGCTATTGGTGATTGGTGGTGGAGGGGCAGTAGGTCTGTCTGCAATTCAGCTTGCTTCATCTATAGGGTGCCATGTTGTAACAACATGCAGAAGTATGAGTATGGTCCGGGCTCTAGAAGCTGGTGCTGAGCAGGCTGTTGATTACACTGCAGAGGTGGAGATTTGTCTCTGATATATTTTCCTTTAGCTATCATTTTATGTTCAATTATTGTTTAGGATGTCAGTGTTTAGTTTGTTAAACTTAAAACAGCACATTATCTCATTTGCAGGATATTGAAGTGGCAATTAAAGGACAGTTTGATGCTGTTTTAGATACTATAGGTGTACCAGAAACAGAAAGAGTGGGCATTAACTTTCTGAAGAGAGGTGGCCACTACATGACGCTGCAGGTGAGGCATAAGAAACAATTTTGAGTATTTGTATATTAGCAGTAAATTTCAGTTTTACATCAATGTTTCGATCTGGAGTTTGAAGTTTTGTAGTTCTCTGTTACAGGGTGAGGCAGCATCTCTGGCTGATCGGTATGGATTGGCTGTCGGGCTACGCACAGCTACTGCCATTTTAGTGAAGAAACAAATTCAATACCGCTGTTCCCATGGAATAGGTATGTGATGATAAGTGGCTATATTTAGAGCTAATCATCTGTGCGCAGATTTTCATTTTCATGCAAAGTTATATCTTGTAGTCTTGTAGAGTTTTATTAGCGAAAATGTGCTTGCCATTTGTATCCAAAATGTTAAGAAATATACAGCAGCCTGTTAAGTTTTGTTGTATACTTCATAGTCGTGCATAAAATACTAAATAGGATGGAAGCCTTTGCACCGCTACAGTGCTATTCATGCCTAAGTGCAAAGGAAATGCTCAAACAAGAAAACAGATGATCTGCACAGCATACTCTTGCAATTTAGCATCATCATCATTATTAGTATTAGTATTATTATTATTAGTATTAGTATTACTTTTTTATTGCCCTTGTCCAACCTTCAAAAGTGGGGGTAATTTTTTTTATTTTTTTATAAATTCATCCCACTCTTTTCGCAAACCCAAAAAAAAAAAAAAAAAAAAATACGGAAAATGACTTTTAAGGCCTACATTTTGCACAACATAGACAATTTAGATATCGAAGTTGATGTAATGACTAATTTGTGCGTAATTTTATACTTTTATGACCAACAATAACTTTCATTAACCCAAGTTAACTCATAAAATTATAGGACATATTTACCCTTCCTAAACAAATAGAAAACTTAATTTTATACTTTTATGACCAACAAGGACTATTTTATTAATGATTCAATTTTTATTTTTTTGTTATTTTTACTTTTTTTTTTACCCTTAACCCCTCTCATTATTTGTACAAATAATTTCTTTAACTGCAGTTTGAGCAATTATTTTGTGTCATTTGTTAGCTACAAATGTTTGTATTAATATTTTCATATTAGCATTTTCTTATTCATGAATGTTTTGTCACTGTAAATGTGTTTATATTTGACCGGTCATGAAGGTATATTTGTGTTTGAAGAGCAATTTTTTTGTTTCAATTAATGGTTGTTTCAATTCTCCGTCACTATTTAGTTTAGATAAAATTATCTTATTCAATATTGATTCCCATTTTACCTATGAGGCTATAATCATGTTCTTTGGTAGATAGTTTATGACTAAATAGTGGTAAAGAATAAAATTTATTACTTTACACGTACCTATGCATTGAAGAATAGAAAATCAATTTTCTATAGAAAATCAAATTTCTATAGTGGAAAAATTGATTTATTAACTACATTATGGAATAAGAAGCAATGATAACTAAAACCAAATTTCTAATCAGAAAGGTAATGCATGGGTACTGTAAACTTTTCGAATCAAATTTATGACAAGTTAATCAAATTGATTTTATTAACTAATTAAAACCAAATATGTAATCATCAATAACTACATTATGAAAAGTTTACCAATTAACTTGTCGGTTAATGAAAACTTATAAATTTTTAATTGGTTGATCATAATTAGAATCACTATATTGGTACCTACTAGCAGCATGGGGTGGGAGGGGTTAAGGGTAAAAAATTAGAATCATTAATAAAATAGTCATTGTTGGTCATAAAAGTATAAAATCTGATTTTTTATTTGTTTAAGAAAGGTCAAGATGTAATATAACTTTATGAGTTAACCTGAGTTAATAAAAGAATCCTTATTGGTCATAAAAGTATAAAAATAGGCACAAATTAGTCATTACATCAACCATGATATCTAAATGGTCTATTAGTCTATATTTTGTAAAGAAGTGGGCCTTAAAAGTCATTTTCCAAAAAAAAAGAAAAAAACTCCGCCACAGGCAGTATGGCTTATGTTCTTGATTTTGTTTAAATCTTGCTCCTTTTAAAACCAACTGTTTCTGGATAGAGATATCTACATAACCTGCTTTTGCCACCTAGTGGATCTTGCACTACTAGTTTTTGTCATATGAAGTAAACATTCAACATGTGATGCATTATTATAATTTGTACCCACCTCCTTATTGTATTTCATTAGTAGCATACTGATAAATAATGACAACTGAATCCATCTACTATACTTTTTTGATGCTGCAGAGTATTATTGGACATATATGAGGGCCGATTTAGAGGGGTTGCATGAGATCCGCAGGCTAATGGAGTCTGGAAAACTAAAGATACCCGTGGAAAAAGTTTACCCAATCACTCAAGTGAGGGAAGCTCACCATGCGAAAGATAAAAAACTCATTCCTGGTAAGGTAGTGCTCGAGGTGGATTGAGAAAAAGAAGAGAGAAGATGGCATAAAGAAAGAAGCACTTCCAGAGCACCATTGACACCACCGTGTAATTAGAATCTGCGAAACTCTCCAGTCTATCCCTGAATGTAAATTCCAACCTCAGTGAGACAATTGTAGAAAACGTGTTGTGGAAGTAAAATAATCAATGCCAAGAATTTTAAATTCATGTGTTGTTTCTTATTACCGAAGAATACTGAGGGCCATGGCGCAAAAGCTTTAGTTCTCATTGCCGCGATGCTGTTAAATGTGTGTTCAGCTCGGATTGCATTGTGGCGGTGTGGCAGAAAATTTTGGATGTTGTTAGCAGGTAAGAGAACTCTTAGAACTGTTATTCGGGTTACAATTTACATGGGCATGTTTGTTTTACTTGTAACTTCTACTTGGGCAATAGCATTGTTACTTGCAATACCTTTCAACAGTGATCTTGCATATTATCAAATTTTACAGGGTTGAAAGTTTTATTATTATTTCATGTTGTATTTAATCATTGTTTCATTATGAGTTTGTTTTTTAACCAAATAATTTGATTATAATCTCTCCAACAGCACCTGCCACTCATCACATTCTTGAATTTTCTTTTCATTTTAATTTAATAAAGCCTTTATTCAAAATTGAAAGAAATCATAATCACAGTAGAGGACTAGAGTCAAACCTGCAAGCTGCAACTAAAAGCTAGAACACAAGCAAGATCATTAAAATCTATAAGCTCCAACTGGTGTGTACGTTCTTTTAGAGCTTGTAGAACTTACATTGAATCCATTAGTAACCAAAAACGTCTCCATCCCTTGCCTAATGCCCAACGAAGCGCCTTTGGAACAACTAGCAAACTCTGCGTCAAAACTCGGATCTGTCTTTATATCCAAACCTCTGCCATTTGTATCTCAAAATATAGTCATTGGCATCTATCATTGTTGCACCAAAGGTACTTGAACAATTAATACCTTCGAGTCGATCTATCATTGTTGCACCAAAGGTACTTGAACAATTAATACCTTCGAGTTGATCATTCCGTCTTAAAACTGCTGTCTTGTTGGAGGTTCAACCTGCTTCTTTAGCAAATTATCCTGCATAGTTTCATAAGGGAGCTCGAACATGCAAAAAGCATTGTTTATTCATTAACCTTCCGAATTGCATCAAAATAGCTGCAGCAGGGAGAAAACTCTCTTGTTATCCGATTTTCTTTGAGGTTTGGTTCCCATCCTTGAGCAATCAAAGGCACTTTATTCCAATTAATAGGGAATCAAACTAAATATGAGGCAATGGTCAAAGACACTTTTTTTGTTGCAAAACCTTTTGTATTCAATCAATCAATATGATCAACTTAATAAAAAAATTCACTTTACTATTCTATAGTTTATTAGGCCTTATTACTTGGAAAACATGAACACTAGATATTACTAGTGGACCATCTGGACTTGTGATACCATCTGCCATAAGCCTACCGTTAAGTTGTTACCCCATGGCTCATTTCATAATTTCTATAAGTAGTTTTCTTATAAATATACTTACTAGAATCACAGCTTTAATGTTGTCATCTGCCATGGAAGAACCTAGTTCAGCTTCCTCCTGGAGGTGAAGAAGCACATCCACCAGATCTTCCTCTTTGTGATCCTTCTTAATGCTCCTTATTCTTCTATCCTTTTTGTGTTCATTCATGATGCCTTCCACAATTATGTCAAGCTCCCTATGTAGCCTATCTATTTGTGCCTTCATTCCATTTATTACATAAAGGAATTTTAGCGATGGAAATAAATCAGCCACACAGAAACCTCTTGTTAAAATAATACCTTCTTCAATCAAGGATAAGAATGCATGCTTATCTTTGCATTTCTTACCAAAGACCACCCTGGAAACTATATCGTTTGTTGATGAGAAAATCTTCTCAGTGAGATTAACTAGTGATGACTCACCAATAGAAGAGATACTTTGGATGAGATTGTACACTTCTTCTTCCCTCACGGAACAAAAACATTGAAAGCGTTTAGCACTTAGGAGCTCCAAGTTGCAAATTTTACGCAATTGCCTCCAGTAATCACCATAAGTAGCAAATGCCAAATCTTTACATCCATACATGAAGGTTTTGATAGCAAGAGGCGTAGACCTGTTAACGAGTTTTAGATCATTTGTCCTCATCACCTCTTTCGCGAGATTTGGTGAGGATACAACGACAGTCGAAACTTGTCCAAGTTGTATGTGCATTAGGGGTCCATATTTTTTGGCTAAACCTCCAAGTGTTTGATGTGGTAGTCCTAGCAAGTGGTGTAAACTTCCTATCAAAGGTAGCAGCTTCCCGCCCTGGGGGTTGTTTAGATTTCTTCACTAGTTTTCTGATCTTCATGACCAATAATAGCATGGATGCAAGAAAGAGTAAAATGACAAATGGAGGAAATGGATTATTCAGCTTTACGAGGGATTTAATTACTGAAATGGATTAATTTGGTGTAATATATTTATAAGGTTGGGTCTGTTTGTAGTTACAACATCTCCAACAGCCTCATAGATCGGCTAGTTGGAGAACAGATGTTAAGTTGACGAGTTGTGGTTATTTCTTTTTTTTCGCCAGAGAATTCAGAAATATATGGTTTGGTTGTTAATTTGATTTTAGAGTTTTACCACGGTTTAATACTTTTCAACAAATTTTTTGTAGTTAGAATTATGGCACATCCTAAAATTCAAACAAACAATGTGATTAATTACACTGTGGGGTGACCCTATAGCATCAACAAGTTAATGTGAGTAATTTTTTTTACATATAGTTACCACCCAGTTAGCATCAACTTTTAGCTTGACATATATAAAGTTATCAGTAGCTGCTTAAGTTACCAATCAAATTCACAAAAATTACCTAGAACTTTAAATTACTTGGTTGTGCGATACAATCTCATTGCCCATGGTATTTGCACCACCAATTATTGCTGTTTACGTCAACGCTTTTGGACTAATAGGTCATTTTTTGGATTTGTAGTGTTGTGAATGAGTAGAAGAGGATTTTGTTTGATGATATGAAAGTTTTCTTATCAATGCTCAACAGTATAAACAACTTCTCTAGACTTGCAACGATTCTCAAGCTCTCTTCTGATTTCCAACAATTGTAAACAATCCTACTATAAATTATGGATGTCTTCAAGTGTTTACGGGATCTTGTTCCCACGTACTAAAAACTTTTCTAGAGAGTCAGGCTCGTGCCAGGCCAGGCCCAATACCATCCATTATCTTAAAAATGCTGAAAATTGCTCAATTTGTGTGATAACCCCCTGTTGCTGTCTTGACTCTGCGGGCCTGGCTCTCTAAATTTTTTGCACCTAAAAATCTAAAAGAGTCAGGCCGCTAGCGCCATGATAGTGCCTTGTACGTGTGATTGTGCTGGAATGGGAGGATTAGGCATATCTAGGATGACGGAGGACATGGGGCCTGTCCTGGCGCGGGGCTCTCTGGACAAGCTCTTTTATGCACGTACTAATAAGTATAAACATAAAACATCCATCTGTCTACGACGACCACTGCAACTCAAGTGGATGCTCTAAACAAATGTGGCTATGCACATAGTGGTCTTAATCTGATCTTGTTGACAGACATATCTGAATGACCAGGACATTTTTGTCCATCATCGATGAAAAAAAGTAGACACCTTTTTCCTTTTCCCTTGGTGCTCCTCATGTGCTCTTCTCTTTTGTATTCTTCTCACACCATCTATCTACTCATATTTACTTTCTGCTAATCAATCATCTGATGTGAGGTCCCCTTACTAAACCCCCACCAACCCTTGACTCTTCCCATATTTCTAAACCCACCCCATTTGTCTTGAATACACACACCAGGTCATCTTTTCTATTGATGGCTCCGTACTATGAGCCATCAAATGATATTTTCTTTGAGGGAACCCCACTCATCAATGGAACACTTGGAATCCGAATTGGTGGATCACACAAATTATTGCACCCATAGCCTCCCTCCTGTATGATGGCAAAATGATAATAATGTTGGTGGACATTTTTACCCCTACCCTTGCAAATTCTGACAAGAAAGCAGGGGCCCAAGGTGGTGAACAAAACATGTACTTGTGTGACTCAGTGTGATTTGGTCAATGTGACCATTTGATGACTTTGACTGGAAACTGTGGTGTTTTTTTTATTCTTCCATAGCCTCCACAATGCTAATGCACTACACATGACCTAAATCCACTGGAAATTATTGAGATAGCTCATATGGTAATTTTTATATATCAATGTTTTCCATATGAAATTTCACTGGGATTTTCTATTGGTACGACATGGGACATCCTTTCAACTACTTGATGATTTTGCACCACCAACTCAGGGTTGTTCTTTGTTAAGTTGTTGAAGCCAAACACCACAAGGTTTTTAAGATGTTCGATTAGCCACAAGTTAGTATATCAGCATGACCACTATCTTAGGTTATGTTTGGTATGAAAGAAAAACTTAAAATTGAGTAGTTATGGTTTCACAACAAATATTATTTGCTCACCAACTAAAAACCCATTTCTAAGTTGAATCTCAAGGTCTCCCTTGTTCTACCTAATCTCTTTAAAATCTTCCTTATCGTCATTGACAGCCCGTGAGTTCAATTGAGTCTAAGGTCTCCCTTGTTCTACCTAATCTCTTGAAAATCTTCCTCATCGTCATTGACAGCCCGTGAGTTCAATTGAGTCTAAGGTCTCCCTTGTTCTACCTAATCTCTTGAAAATCTTCCTTATCGTCATTGACAGCCCGTGAGTTCAATTGAGTCTAATTTATGAAATTACTTTTGACAAGTTCTTTCTTGAGAGAGATCAACAACCATGTTTCGTTTTGCCCATCAAATACCATACTAACATTCTAATTAGAGGATAAAGATGAACTTCAACCACATGTTTTATCTCAAATTTGTGAAAACAAACTTTCACTCAAAATATTTTACATCAGAAATCAATAGAAACATGGTTGTCCTCAACACATTGTACTCAATTTTTTTTTCTTCCGGTCTTTTGGTTCTACTTATTTTCATTTTTCATCTTATTTTTTTTTCTTTCAATGTGACCGAAGAGTAAAAGTATTGATCTCGACGCACAATCAAAGTCATCTAAACAATGAACTTCATTCATTGATCTCTTGATATGGGGAAATTCTAAATGTCGAGGGAACCAGCGAGGGAGGGGGGTGAAGCAGTTCATCCCCCTCGAGATGCATATATGCTCGTGTCTCGAGGCATTTTCACGCATCTCGAGAGGTGTGAACGGCTTCCCCCCTCCCTCGCTGATTTCCTCGCTCATTCCCTCGCTGTTTAGACAAACCCCTTGATATGATCCACAAAAACACTCCCCTAACTATCACTTGCACATGGACTAATCCCCCTTGTCCAACAAATTCGAGACAAGCTAAGCTAGAATCACTAGTGTTTTATCATTTTAAGACCTATGGGCATTTCCGTCATAATTCATCTTTTGGTGGTTGATAACGGCTATAAAATAGTGACCATCACACAAGGCATTTTTCGTCGTCCATACTTAAAAAAAAATAAAAAATTGCTTATTTTCGTCTAAGAAGAACAGCCTCACCACCTCTGTTACTGAAAAGAAACACAAAGCTTCAACCTTTAAGCCTCACTTGCACTTAAAAGTTCTCTTTTTGTTACCAAAAATTTGAGATTTTTCACTCTTTTTGGTGAATGGATCATGGCGAAGATTGATTCTGAGAGACCCCATAGAGGAGGAGGAAGTAGCAGTAGTGAGCTGTTCATCTGCTTCACTTCGAGACCTTCTTCAGCAACATCCACATCAATGATGAAGAGCTCTGGTTCTTCGAAGTCGATTTTGAGCCCAGGTCGAACTGGAGACAAGTACAGAGAACCCACTCTGGCGTTCTCTTCTTCGATGAACAGGAGGTTGAGAACAAGTGGGAGCATTAAAGGGGGGCAGTCACCGATGTTTCCGATTGGGAACAAGAAGAGAGGGGCTGGGTTTGAGAACCTAGAGCCATCTTCGCCGAAGGTGACTTGTATTGGGCAGGTGAGGGTGAAGACGAAGAAGAAGAAGAAGACAATTAGATCAAGGTCGAGGAGGAGTAGTACTGGGGAGGCGAGTTTTAGGAAAACAGAGGAACGGTGTGAAGATGGGATTATGAAACAGGGGAATGATAATAATAATAATAACAGGAATCAGAGATGGGTGCAGTTACCATTAACGATTTGCGAGGCGTTGAGGGCGTTTGGGAGTGAGTTCAATTGTGTTATGCCGTGTGGGGGGAGGTCGAGTTGTGGAAGGGAGAGGGGGGAGAAGAGGAGGAGTGGGTCGTGTGGGGCGGTGTTTGCGAGGTGGTTGATGGCTTTGCAGGAGGGGGAAGAGGAGAAGCGGAGGGAGATCAAGATTGTGGTGGGTGGTGGAGAGGAGATTGAAGAGGGGAAGAGAGAAGAAGTGATTAAAGGGGTGGAGGAGGAGATTGAGGAGGGGAGAGTGAGTGTTTGTATTCCACCTAAGAATGCTTTGTTGTTGATGAGATGTAGATCTGAGCCTTTCAGAATGTCTGCGCTTGCGAACCGGTTCTGGGATTCGCCGATTCGGCAAGATGAAGATGAAGATGAAGATGAAGAGAGTAGTGGGAGTACTGAAGATGAGGAGAGTGAAGAGGAAGAGGAGGAGAAATTTGAAGAAGTTGAAGAACAAGTAGACAAGTTGGTGGTGGTGGTAGATGAGGCAGAGCACCACCCAATAGAAGAGATTTCACTGAAATGTGGGGTTTCATCAGATGATATTGAAATCTTAGAAGATAAGCAAATTGAAGAAGACCCATTCAAGGATGAAGAAGAAGAGTTGAGTATTCAAAATGAAAACTTGGAGCTTGATGAAGAAGAGGGAGAGATTATAATAGAAAATGAGCTGGCTTCTTTGGAGAGTGTGGAAGTTCTACAAAACCCAGAAATAAAAGAGCATGAACAAGAAGTGGAGGAAAACCCCAGTATGGAAAAGAGGGTGGTTTTAGTGGAAGAAGCAGAAGAGGTAGAAGATTGGGCTCTAAATGAAGAAGAAGAGAAGGAACATGGTAGCACTTCTTCTACTAATGCTGATGAGCTGAAATTAGACTCAAATGGAGAAGAATTAGAGCTGATATTAGACTCAAATGGAGAAGAATTAGAGAGAGCTTTAGCAGAATTAGTATTCAAAGCAGCTTTAGAAGAAGAAAAAATTAAAGATTCAACAGAAGAACTAGCTTCATCAGAAATAGTCACAGAATCTGACAATTGTGAAACAGATCAACAAAGCCAAATCAAACCCCATGAAGAAATTAGTGTAGTAAAGAGTGATGGATCATCAAAGTTGCTGCCAGATTGTCTGTTGATGATGATGTGTGAACCAAAGCTATCAATGGAGGTCTCAAAGGAGACATGGGTGAGCAGCACAGATTTCATCAGATGCAGACCAGAGAAGAACCCAGTAATCAAAATCATCGGCGGAGATTCATCCAACAGCCGAGTCGCAGTGGGCTCAAACCCAGTCCAGCAGCATGAGAACGCATCCATGGCCAGCATGATCGAGCAAAAGCTAGTGAATGCCGTGGCTTATGAGCCATTTGTGCTCACTAGGTGCAAGTCCGAGCCGTTCCGCTCTTCGGCTAAGCTTGTACATGAGGCTTGTTGTTGGAAAGATAGGCAGCAGATTGAACCTCATCGGCTCCGTGTCGGTGTCACGGCTGGGCTTGGCTTCTAAGGTTGTGTTTGGTTTTGGTTTTGGTTTTAGTTTTGTTGTTAGGGGACAATGTAGGCTTTGTGTACATCCATCCTTCTTGTATGATTTTTAATCTAAATTTTAAGCTTTAGATGCCTTTGGGGAATAGGGATTCTTTGTGGGTTTTCTTCTAGCTTTTGACTAGAATTCAATGTGGACTAGTAGTTATTATAGCTTTTGACTAGATTTTTTCCTCAATCTTACCAAGAGATTTTTTTTGGGTTTTGATAGTTTGGTTGATTGGGCTGCATGTAGTATCACTGATTTGAAGGATAAGTTTTGGGTAGGAGAGAAACAAAAGAAAAAAAGAGTAAAATGCACTCTCTCCCCAATACAATAGTAGTATAAGGTGGTATTTGGTCTTTCCCATAATGCATGCTTCAAGAGTTGTTCAAAAGGAAATGAGAGTCTAAAAGGGAAAGAAAACAAAGGGAAACTATGACCGAGGGAAAGATACTAAAAGAATGGCATGAAGTTGATATATTAAAACCCTATTTTTCACCCTCATTTGACAAAAAGAATTATGTACTCAAGACTTAAATGTACTATCCACTTGTTTAGTCACTTAGCAAAACTTAAACCAACATCAACTAGTTGTAACTTTTCAAATTCTTTTGTCAATCTACAATATTTTTAAAATTTTGGGATAAAGTTTAATTTTAAGAAAATTTCAGATAAAACTCAAGCTTCAATTAATTTTCAATTTTAACCAAATTTTAATAACCAATTTGCATGACCTTTTTTTTTTTTTTTTTGGTTGAAGCACAACCATATAGATTAATAAAAGGTGGGATTGGACAAAGATTTTTAACAAAGAGTTGCACACGCCTACTTCACCCACCTGAAAATTTCAGAATGAATTGATTTTTTGCAGGGATGATTTTTTTGCCTTGTATATCATCCTCGCAAAAAAATAAATCATAAGTTTTTGAAAAGTTTAACTCCATCAGATGCAGTCATTAAGTTCATGGTGAAATAGGTTGGTGAAGTTTGCATGTGTAACTTTCTTTGCCTCCGGATCCCACCCCTAAATAAAAGGAGTAATTACAAAGTTTGGCAGTGGCATTTTTTTGCAAGTTCATGAGCTTTGCAATTAAATTTGCATCTAGGATGTTTACATATCTGAAACCCATTAAACTTCGATCACTGCTTTGAATATGATCAAAGCACCCATGGTTGTTCAGTAGGATTGAGCATTGAACAACCAAGTCTGTCTAACAAACAACCTGACTTAAATTCGGATTTGAAAGTAGCCTTTTGGGGCATACATTCATCCCTGCCAACCAGCTGAAGTGTAAGGATGGGAATTTTCAAATTTTCACCAATAGTATAAGAGTATCCGTAATAAGTAGTGGTAAAACGAATTTAAAAAAAAACACACACACACACACACAAAAGTCCACTTCCATGCCATTGATGTTAAATAGATGCCTTGTTCATTTGTCAATATTTTTGTAATGTTCATCAAACAAACAATCCAATGAGTTTCACTTCAACCTTAACCCGCATTTAAACCCAGATAGTTGGCCCTAAATACCTACTGAGACCAAATAGCTAATCTGTGGTTAACACATGAAAGCTGAAAACAACTAAGAAAAGAAACACAAAAGCTATAATGTGTTCAAGAAAATGATAAGATAAATCAGTACTCAAACCTTCCAGTATTCCATTGGAAGAGTAAAGCCTTTTTAACATTTTGCAGCCTAACAAGAGCTTGATCAACGTAACAATATGAAAACTAAACCAAAAAAATAAAGACCCAAACGAAAATGATAGACACAGTGGCTACACAAGGAACTCAGGTAGCCACCATATTTAACACAGTTTTCCATTAATCTAGCTATAGAGGTCGTCATCATCTGCAGCATTAGCGGCAGTAGCAAATGGGTCTGAAGCACCTCCAGCTGGTGCAGCATTATCAGAACGATCGGAGAATTTAAATTCAGAACCAAATCCACGGGACTGTTGTAGAGTTTGAGCAAACAGCTGATATTTCCTGATATCTGCATCACTCACACTTCTGCGAGCAAACTTCATTGATTCTTCGAAGTGCGCAGCCTTGATCTCAGGGACCTCGTCTATATCATCCTCTTCCATTGCTTCAGGGTTTTCTTGTCTCCTCTTCTCCTTCTCAATATCCTGTCATCCACAGAGAACATAGTATTAAGTTAACTGATTCACATGGGGTTCAGTCCTGAATGCACATATATCTGACTACTATGATATATGAATCAAGAAAAAACATCCACTTACCTTCTCAATGTTCTCCCTGATTGCATATTTGCAGGCACGCTGGCAAATTTCAGTGATGTCGGCACCGCTAAACCCATGAGTGTATCGCGCTAATGCTGAAAGGTCAACCTCTTTAGCAAGAGGCGACTTTCGCAAGCATGCTTTGAAAATTTGATGGCGAGAAGCTTCATCTGGCAATGGGATGTATATCAACTGGTCCAGACGACCAGGTCTGAGCAATGCAGGATCAATAATATCAGGTCTGTTGGTTGCGCCAATAATGAAAACAGTTTTTTTTGCATTCATTCCATCCATTTCAGTCAATAGTTGATTCAATACTCTATCTGCAGCACCGCCAGCATCTCCAGATGAACTCCCACGCTGAAAAAGCAGAAAAAAAAAATCCGTAAATCATAAACCATGAGAAAATAAGATATACATGCAGAAATTGCTTATAGGGCCCATATACTGTAGGCACAAGTTCTGGTTAAAGGTTTCATATAAAGAGTAGAGTTTACCAAAAGAATATTAAAAAGTACCAAGAGAATGTTAAGAACTGAAAATTGGTACCTGAGTTGCAATTGAGTCAAGCTCATCGAAGAACAGGACACATGGAGCAGACCCACGCGCCTTATCAAATATCTCGCGGACATTAGCCTCACTTTCTCCAAACCACATGGTGAGTAGCTCAGGTCCTTTAATGCTAATGAAGTTAGCCTGGCATTCGTTCGCGATTGCCTTTGCGAGGAGTGTTTTACCACATCCCGGTGGCCCATAGAAAAGAACTCCTTTAGATGGAGACATGCCAAATTTTTCAAACTTCTCTGGGTGCTCCACAGGATATTGAACAGTTTCTTGCAGTTCTCTTTTGACATTCTCCAACCCACCAACATCGTCCCAGGAAACATTGGGTACCTCCACAACTGTTTCACGCAATGCTGACGGATTAGAAGTTCCCAAAGCTGTTTTGAAGTGCTCATTTGTCACAGCCATGGCATTGAGTATTTCTGCATCAATGGATTCATCTTCCAAATCTATAACATCCATCTTCTCCCTAATGCACTGAAGTGCAGCTTCAGTGCAAAGGGCAGCAAGATCAGCACCAACATAACCATGGGTATCTCTTGCAACAGCTTCGAGATCAACATCTTCAGCTAGCTTCATATTTTTTGTATGAATACGAACTACTTCCAATCTTCCAACCTCATCTGGCACTCCAATATCAATCTCTCGATCAAACCTTCCGAATCTCCTTAAAGCAGGATCAATGCTATTAGGTCTATTGGTAGCACCCATGACAATCACATGTGCACGGCTCTTAAGACCATCCATCAAGGTCAAAAGTTGGGAAACAATGCGTCTTTCCACTTCACCATTGGTCTTTTCTCTCTTAGGAGCAATGCTATCAATTTCATCAATAAAGATGATAGAAGGAGCATTCTTTTCTGCTTCTTCAAAAGCCTTCCTTAAATTCGACTCACTCTCACCAGCCATCTTAGACATTATTTCAGGTCCATTTATCAAGAAGAAGAATGCACCTGTTTCATTTGCTACAGCCCTAGCAATCAATGTCTTCCCGGTACCTGGTGGTCCATATAGCAAGATACCTTTTGGAGGCTTTACACCAATGGACTTGAAAAGCTGTGGGTGTCTAAGAGGAAGCTCAACAAGTTCTCGGATTTGAGCCATCTGCTTCCTGACACCCCCAACATCATCATAACCAACCTCATTCAGTCTCTCCTCATCCTCACGTTTGACAGGTTCTCCTTCACAGAAAATCTCTGTATCCGGTGCAACAACACAATACTCGCCAGGATCCGTCTCAACTACTTTGAATTCCACGCTTCTCATTCCACCCCTAACTAGGAACAGGTCACCCTTTCTTACAGGTCGATAAGACTCCAAGAAATATGCTGTTAAGATAACAACGTAAAATGATTAGACACAACAATAATCCACCCCCCTCACCAACATATACACAATAATACAAGGACTGAAAAAGTTAAGGGCAAAGATAAAAGCTTTAAAAAACTTACGCTTCAAATAGGCATCAAACAAGTTCCCTGTCACACCCTCAATGGTATCATCAATTGGAAGGATATGAACTCGCTTCCCATACTTCACATCAGGACACTGATGGACAGAAACAACATCCCCTAGGCGCACCCTCAGATTAGCACGTACAACTTTGTTCATCCTGATTTTTGGTTCATCACATTGATCATCAGCGAGAACAATGCAGATCGTGTCCTTTCGTTTCTTGCCCTGTATTGTAAACAGATGTTAGTACATTCTAAAAAGAAAACCTGGCACTGCATCAAACAATAATAGTCACACTTCTTTCTTATACAAGGTGAGTGGAAAACTAACCTTAATCATTATGGTATCTCCTCGAAAAAGCTGAAGTTTTTCCATTGTTTCAGGGTGCATCGCAACAACAGAGTTATCATCAGTTACAGCCTCGTCTACAACCAGGCGATTGGGAGACTTTTTACGTTCCAAAATAGCAGTGGAGTAGTCCCTCTTTTTTCTGTTGAAACACACATCAATAAATGTAATAAATTAATAATAGAACAGAAATTAAAACAATACAATGACTATCAAATTTAACTGTTCAGTCCTAAGTAAACTCATTCACAAACTACAAAAAGTCAATATCTTTCAACATGAACCATACAAAAACTTAAGGTTCTCTCTGTAGTATTTGAGTTCTCTTCTTCCTGATCTAATCCTTCCTCTTTAACTAGTTCTACTTGGCAATTCAAATCACATTGTACAACTCCTAAATCAAGTAACTAAAAACATCAGATGCTTTCTAAATCGAGAAAACTACAAAACCCCCTTAACTTAGACACCCCACTTCACAATGAACCAAAAATCTCGCAAGCCCCACAACATAAACAACTCAAAGTCTCTACTTTTACATCAAAATTGCCCCTTTTCAGCGTCAACAATAAAAACCCCACGAATCCTGAAAACCCTAAAATAAAAAAGCGCATACAACAAAACCCTAACCCTAAAAACAAGTTTTCTTCCACAATAACAACAATGCAGAAAGACTGAATTGAAGCAATACATACAATGAATGCATAAAGGTGAAAGACGAAGGAAGAGATGAAATACGAACGAATCAGAAGAAGAGGGAGGCTGGGGCTGGGCTTGATCAGCTGCAGTAGAAGCAGAAGAAGAAGAAGAAGGATCCGCCATTGTTTTCGAGCTTTCGAGTTTCTCTTGGGGCTTCTACAGTAAACAAGAAGAAGAAGAGAGAGAGTGAGCACAAGAGATTAGTATTTGGTTGGGCTGTGTTGTGTTGCGTTTATATAGGAAAATAGTTACCTTGTTTTGATTTGAATTTAGGGCGAGCGGAGTGAGCGATGGTCCAAGTTTGGATTAGAAAAAGGAAACCTTCTAAAAAGGATCAAGGAGTGGGATTAAGAAACATTACTAAAAACAAATAGGCCTAGGGATTTTAAGGGTTTTAAACTTTGAAAGTATGTACCCTTACCGTTTGGGAATGAGAATCGAAAATGTTGGGGGTTCGAGGAAAGAAAAATACAAGAGTAGGAGATAGGGCGGGCAAGATCAGTTCCAAACCAATAAAAGCGATTCCGGGATAAGGTTTTTCTGGATTTGATCAACTAAATTCGTATTTGGTAGTTATTGATATGAATTCGGATCATATCGAGACTGATATAGATCCAATATTTTGGATCGAAATTTTCTTTTTCACATTTTCTACTTAAAAATTTTAAAAAACTTTAACCGACAATTCCAAGAAAAAATAATTAATTTTTTAGTTGATTTGAATGATATCTAAAGTTTACAACCTATTGTTTAAATTAGGTGTTAATTTATAGTAAACTTAAATCACAATCGTAAATCAATATATATATATATAACCTAATTGCAAAGTTTTGCATTATATTTTGTATCTTACATGGTTTCATCTTTGGCCGACAACCAAACATATTAGACTTGAGACTCATTTGTTCAGAATCAGACATCAGAATAAAAGGTTTAGGTCTCGGACGAGATTCTGCATTACGAGGAGAAGTGGAATACAAATAAAAGTTGTTCTCTAGTAGAATTTTGTAGTTGGGATCCGATCAAGATCTTAATTTAGCGGAATTTGGATTGCATTTAGTGTATGCTATTCTTATTAGTGTTAGAAGGGGGCGATTTAATTAATTGCCAGGTAACGGATTCTGCTTCAAGAATTTTTTTAATTTCCTTTGTTTATGCTAAATGTTCTGTGGATGAAAGAAAGGACCTATTAACACCTATTTGCATTCTGGAGAGAAAGTAGGGGGGGGCGGAGCCGTCCATGGCGAGCATGTCACAGTTCTGACTGCATTGAAAACAATGGTTTAATTGATTGTGGTTTCACGGGTCCTCGTCTCACTTGGTGCAATAACAGGCGGGGCAGTGAGCGTATTTGGGCCATACTGGATAGGATCTTTACTAATTCAGCTTGGTTGACAGATTTGGGCAGCCCCAAAGTGGAACATCTCAGCAGAACTTTCTCAGATCACTCACCATTGTTGGCTTCCATGCCAACTCAATCAAAAGTCGGTTTTGCTCCTTTTCGTTTCCTTAATATGTGGACGACACATCATGCTTTTATGGATCTGGTCAAGGACACGTGGTCGACTGACATGGGTAACATGAGACCCATTGATAGAGTGGATGTCAAACTCAAACTGACACGAAGTGCTCTGATCCAGTGGAATAGGACGATCTTTGGTAATGTGTTCAGCAGGATCCAAACCTTAGAAGATGAAATGCAGCAGTGGGAAACAATTCTTTTGGCGGGTTTTGCGAATAACAGTATTCAAGGGCTAAATGTATGTGCTAATTGGGATGTCCAGGCTTGCTGTAATTTACACCGTTGTCAGGCAGAGTACAGATTAGCGCTCAAACAGGAGGAGCTTTACTGGGTCCAAAAATTCGATGAAAAAGAGTTCAAGGAGGGGGATGCCTGCACTAAATATTTTTTTGCTTCCACCAAGTCCAAACAAAAGAGACAGGGCCATCACTCAGATTACTTTACCGTGCGGTAGAGTTATTTCGGAACCCGGTGAGATCCTTGACGAAGCCAATAAGTTTTTTACTAATCTGATGTCTTCGCAAGGTGATGTTAGGGAGGATGTGGATTTGCTAAATTGCATCCCGACAGTGTTGGAACCCGGTCAGTGTGAGCTTCTGGTTAAACGACCTTCCTTGCAGGAAGTTCGGGATGTTGTTTTCGACATTTCCAAAAATAGTGCGCCACGTCCTGATGGATTTACTACTGATTTCTTTCAATTTTGTTGGGAGGTTTTGAGTATGGATATCTGGGAGGCAGCTATACAATTTTTTGAAGGGGAGGCCATGCCGGTGTCTTTCTCGGCGAATTTCATGTCATTGATTCCTAAAATTGATAATCCAGGTTCCTTTTCTGATTTTCGTCCAATCAGTTTGTGTAATGTGATTTATAAGATCTTTAGCAAAATCCTGTGCAATAGGCTGGTCGATATCTTGCCTAGGTTGATTTCTCAGGAGCAGGGGGCTTTTGTCAAAGGCAGATTCATTGGTGAAAATATTGGTCTGGCGCAGGAAATGATCAGAGACATTAACAGGAAGGTTTTTGGAGACAATGTGGTGCTGAAAATTGACATGGAGAAAGCTTATGATAGGCTGGAATGGAACTTTTTGTTTGCAGTTCTTAAAAAGTTTGGATTTAATGGTAGAATCTGTCACCTCATATCTAATTTTATTGCTTTTTGTGGATTCTCGGTTCTGCTCCAGGGAGTTACAAGGGTTTTTTCAGATCCACGCAGGGATTAAGGCAAGGAGACCCCCTCTCCCCTTTTCTCTTCATTATTGCTTCCAAAGTGTTGAGTAGGGGTCTGAAATCAGCTTTTGAGAATGGCAAAATAGGGTACTATTATACCCCCAGGAATTGCAGCCCAATTTCCCACCTTCTGTATGCAGATGACACTCTAATTTTTTTAAATGGCAGAAAATCCTCAGTTAAGGGATGTATGGAGTTCCTGCGACAATACTGCAAGGCCTCGAGACATAAAATAAATGAAGGGAAAAGCTCCTTTACTTTGGAGGATAAGGCCACGGCGGAGCGAATTGTAGCTTTAAAGAGTGGCACTGATTTTCAATTTCGCGCTGCTCCATTGAAGTATTTGGGAGGGCCTTTGTTCCAAGGGAGAGTCAAAATCTCATATTTTGAAGATTTAATCACAAAGATTCAGGCTCGCATTCAAGGATGGAAGGCAAAATTGTTATCTCCAGGAGGAAGATTAATTTTGATCAGGCATGTTCTTAGCTCGATTCCAATTTATATACTTAGTACCATGTGTGTTCCAAGGACAGTCCTATCACGGATAAAAAGTTTGTTGGCGGATTTCTTTTGGGGGGATTGCGAAGGCCGTCATAAGAAAAAATGGGTGTCATGGGATACAATTTGTTTTCCACAGGCAGAAGAAGGTTTGGGAGTTAGAGACTTGACAGTGGTGATGAAGGCTTTTCGCGTCAAGGCACTTTGGAGACTTCTTACTTCAGATTCTTTATGGGCTAGTTTTATGAGGAGCAAATACTGGTTAAAAGGCGTCGGTTTGAAAAGTCAACTTGTGAAAGGTGGGTCCTCTCCGTTTTTTAAAGAGATCATGCTTAGGAGAACTTTTCTTTTGAGTAACTCGCTCTGGCGCATTGGCATTGGGAATATCAGCTTTTTCGAGGAGAATTGGAACATGGTGGCTTCTTTCGGGAGACCAGCAACACTGATTGCTCAGGATTCATGGCCTTCGGTTCGCGAGGTGATTTCTACGAATTTTGAATTGGTACATAGAGATCTCAGAAATTTGGCGCGTGACCTTTTTTCAGATAGATTACGTAGTGCAATCAATGAGGAGGACACATGTGTGTGGGCTCCAAACCCGAACGGGCTATTTTCTATTCAGTCGGCATATGATTTGCTACGGAACCATGGGAAGGCCAATGCCTTATGTCAGACACTTTGGCACGAACATCTGCCTTCCAGAATATCAGTTTTTGTTTGAAAATTACTCCGTAGAGGAGTGCCAGTGGACGGTGAATTATACAGATGTGGATTGAGCCTGGCCTCTAGATGTCATTGTTGTACATCGCCAAAACAAGAATCTTTGAATCATCTTTTTTTAGACGGCGAATTGGCGATGCAGGTGTGGACTCATTTTGATAGGATCTTTGACATTCATATACGGCGACCAGCAGAAATCTCAACAGTTCTTGCCATATGGTTCAAGAGAGTTAAACGCACTTCGCAAACAGGTGTGTTACTTCTTCTTACTCCTATGTTTATTCTATGGGAGATTTGGAAACAGAGATGCAAATGTGTTTATGAAAATGCTCTTCCAAATTCCACTTTTGTGATTTTGAACATTAGGCGTCAGTTGCGACTGGCAAATAAGTTTATTATCCCCAAGCAAGTTAGCAGTAACAAGGCTCCCTTACAGATTTTGGGGTTGGATGTGCTCCCTATTAGAAGGAAGTCCGTTCGAATTATTTTTTGGCACCCCTTCCCACAGATTTTGTTGCACTTTATGTGGATGGATCCTCCCGCAAGGATAGGGCATCCGGCGGTGTGGTTATTAGAGACTCTCGGGGTTTCGGTGTTGTGGGGAAACAAATATTCTTCGGTGCAGGTGCTCACAATAAAGCGGAAATTTTGGCTCTTTTTTAGGGTCTCCGACTTTGCCTCGACTGGGGTTTCAAGAAGGTTGTTATACAAACGGATTCGGAACTTGTTTGTGGCTGGTTTAAGGATGAATTAAAAATCCCATGCATTTAGAGAATATTTTGAAAGAAATCAAGCTGCTGGCAGCGACAATGACGTTGTTTTGCCAACATATCTATAGGGAGGCCAATGCGGTTGCTGATTCATTAGCGGCTAGAGCACTACATGACCAAGGGACAGTTTCTTTCAGGGGACTGATTTTCCTAGGAGAATAGCAGGATTGATTGTGCTAGATAGATTACAAACGGCGTACATTCGTCACGGGGAAGAGTAGATGCCGCGTTAATGCTTAATCTTCACTCTGATGTGTGTAAAGTTACGAATTTTTGGACTGCAGGGAACTGCAAAACAGGATGCATTTAGGGGGTCGAGCAGCAGCACGATGGGTGTGCACTGGATTGGGCAGTCTGTCGCAAAACAGAGTTGCTTTCTCTGTTTGGATGCTGCGTTTTATGAGGCCCGAAGATGCGATGAAATGGGAATACTTTTGCGTGCTATATTGAGTGTTGCGTGCTGTGTTTTTGGATGCTTGTTGAGTGCTGCTGCTTCTGCTGCGAATGGGTGCACACTGGACGGGGGAATCTGTCACAAAACAGAGTTTGGTTTGCTCTGTTTGGAGGCTGCGCTTAATGTGACCCGAGGATGCGATGAAATTGGCCTGCGGTTGCGTGCTGTTGTTTTTTAGTGCTGCCGCTGCTGCGCGTTGACTGCTGCTGCTGCTGCGTGTTTACTGCGGCTGGAATCTGAAAATGGGCGCGCACCAGACTGGGAAAACTGTCGCAAAACAGAGTTGTTTTCTCTGTTTGGATGCTGCACTTTTTGCGGCCCGAAGATGCGACGAAATGGGCCTGATCCTGCGTGCTATGTGCTGTTTTGCGCGCTGAGTGCTGCTGTTTTTTGGACCTGTTTTGAGTGTTGCTGCTGCTGCTGCGTTTACTGCGGCTGGAAGCTGCAAATGGGCGCGCACCAGGACTGGGAAAACTGTCGCAAAACAGAGTTTTTTCTCTGTTTGGGCACAACGCATAATGCGGCCCGAAGATGCGATGAAATGGGACGGCTGTTGTGTGCTAGGTTGAGTGATGCGTGCTGTGTTTCTGAAGTTTTATTGAGTGCTGATGCTGCTGCTTTTGGAGTGTTGTGGTCTGACTTGTCGTGTGGCTGCGTTTTTTCTGCGGTTGCGTGGACGCGATTTTGTGTGTGTATGCTGGTTGCTTGGGCAGTCTTGGGTACACTCGGTTTTAAATCTTTGTACTGGCCTGGCCTCAGTTTGGTTTTGTTATTTCTTTGCAGGAAATTGCTTAAAAGTTCTGTTTCACTTTCGGTTTTTGTCTAAAATGCGGGTAATGTCGTAATGTACCCCCGCAATGTTTTTGTAAGATTTTTTGCTATATAATAAAGGTCTGGCATTTCATAGTTGCCCCTCCCCACTGGAGGTTAATTTAAAAAAAAAAAAAAAAAAAAAAGAAGGGGGCGATTTTTTTTTAATGAGAAGATGGGGCATAACTTTTATCCCTTAGAAGAAGAGGCAATTTTTATATAATTTTTTTATTGAAGTAACCTGTGAACTTTTATCCCTTAAAACTGTGCATAAATTTGAAAGGTTTAATTAACTAAGAGCATCTCCAATCATCCTCCTAAAATAGCCAAAAAAACTATTTTAGGGGTTTCATAGAGAAAATTTTTGCTCTAATCATTCCCTATAATAACTCCACATACAACTTCCCCCTAAATTTAGGGGGAAGTTAACCATCCTCTATATCTATATAACAACAAAATAATTTCAATATTTAATTTTCTAAATTAAAAATAAATAAAAAATAAAAACAAAAGAAACCCTCAACTACCTTCCCCTCTTCTTTAATTAGTCAAATTATATTTAAATTAAATTATACTATATTTAATTAGTCAAAGGAAAATGAAATTATATTTAAATAATGATAGAAACTATTTATTAATACTATTTTTTTTACTTCCAAATCTTTTATTTAGTCAAATTTAAATTAAGTTGAAATTAATAATAGTATAATAAAAATATCTAAATAATAGTATAACTGAAATTAAATTGGTATAGAAAAATTGAAGATATATTAAAATAATGATGAAAAATTAAAATAGGGGATGTGGTTGGAGTGATGAAGAAATAGGGGACCCTAAATTTAGCTTTTGGTTAAAATGAGAGATGGTCCATCTCCCATTTTAACTTTTTTTTTTTTTTTTGAAAGGAAAGCAGAGTTTTTGTAGGATCCCAGAACCCATAAAGATGCCGCAAGCTGGGTTTGAACCCATGACCTAGTGGTACCATCCGTCAAGCTCTAACCGTTGAGCTGTCATGCCATTGACTCTCATTTTAACTTTTACCATTGGAGATGCTCTAAGGTTGCTAGTGGAAGGAGTAGGCGGGTTCAAGGGTTTCCTCATAATCAAACTAATATTTGAACTTGTTAGATCCTAGTTAAGTAATTAGCCTTCTGCTCCTTTGCAATTTGGGCTTTTGATGAGTGTTAGTTGGTTTTTAACAATTAGTATCAAAGCTAAATCCCACATCCAAAGTTCGATTCACGAGAGAGGCAACCTAGAAATATGGATTAAGATAATTTAGTGTTATGTATGAGCATAGTGCTAAGTTATCAAATATTGGTAGATGAATGAAGCTACCTAAAAGAGATAGGTCTACCATTGGGCCACGATATAGTAGGCCGATGAGAACGTCGACTTTGAAAACGTAGTAAAATGTTACGATCCTAGGTAAGTAACTAGCCTTTCGCTCCTAAATAGTTCGGGCTTTTGAGGATTATTGGTTGATTCTTAACGGGACACTACATCTATGTCTATCCCAACCCAACTTCGTGCACATGTTGCCTATATCTAGTCTCCAAGTGGAATTGTTAGGGTAATCAAATAGGTTTATTGGACTAGTTAAGTTGAACATCAATTTCCTTTGCCGTGACCAAACCCAAATCTTGAGAGAAAATTTGCTCCTTGGCCTTTTCTCACTGGGTCCCATTCCAGGATACATAGCGTAACTAATCCCTAACTTTTCATTTGTGTTTAAATTGTATTTACAATTAAACTTTAGTTGTTAGGGTTAAATGAATCGTGTCATTTTTCTATTGAACAATGAGTCAATGAGCAACCCCCACGTCTTGGATTTTATACCCATCGGCGGCACGCTTACCTTTCAAAAAAAAAAAAAATAGCAAAAAAACCCTAAACTTAGACTAAGAAGCAAAAATTTCCTCGGTCACAAATATTGTTGCCAAACCAACCCAAACTTAGACTAAGCTTTATGACCAGTTTTGCCTTCGACAATTCCATAAGAAAATTACAAGTCAAGTCTCAAGTTGTTCATCTGAACAGTTCAGTTGAGTGTGTGTACATAGGAGATGGGAAGTGATGATATGATTATGATGTGCTATGTATCCTGTCCTGCATATTAAAGACCATGCATGCATAAGATATGACGGTATCACTGATTGTGTATGTACCTTACATGTTTTCTTATGGTAAATGCACAGTTTACTTGATTTGTCATGATTCAAAACCAAGCCAATTCTATATTTCACCGGAAAAAAAAAGGTCCTGTATGCGAGAGCTCTAAGGCTAAGCTACAATCATTGATTATTTACAAAAAAATTTCCAGCTTTTCGAAATATCAATCAACAGCACAAGTATCTGCTTCTGCATCACAACCTGCATGAGTTGTGACTGGTATAATGAGGTTTACTTTTTCATTACAAGTACGGTTGATGTACAAGTTTTATGTTCTCCGGTTAACATGGAAAACACCTAGCATGCATTCCACCTTCACTGATTTTATACAATGAAAAATATTTTATTTAAACAATATGAAATATATCCGCAGAAATCTGCCATTTGTTTGTTTGATCTCCATAATTTGGATCAGTATGGAGGCATATTTTCCTTCCAACACATTTTATTATATCTTCAAGATGTAGAAGGGAGAAAAAAAATTAGACCTCGTTAGATACAAATTGGAGAGCGACAATTAACCGAACACTCCCTGGCTGTTTCTCTAAAATTGTCTCTTTCCGTCTCCGGACTATGCTCATCCACACTTTATCAAGTTTCTATCACTCACATTCACATGTTAAATTGTATTCTGAGATGCAGTGTAGGCACTAGAACAAGGGAGTGTTTTGTTTTTTCACAGGTTATGCTGTTTCTTTTCTGCGACCTCAAACTGTGCATACAAGTCTTCACCATTTCTGATTTCTTTTAGCTGAGACAACTCTACCAGTAACATTTACTGCATATTCCTATTTCCCCATTACTTAAACAGAATATATTTGATAAGAGCATCAACAATAATCCCAATAGATGGATAAAGTTTACAAGTTTTATCAACTGTCAGCTTCTGTGTGGTTAGCCAATAAAGTAATATAAAGATAATCAACCTTACTTCCAAGTAGCGATTTATCAATCTGCTAATGGAGAATGTTGAGGCTTACAAAGACCATTCAAAGGGTGTGATGACTGGCCTGTTTGGCCCCATTGACCACTTGCTCGTCATTGAAAATGTCATATGAGAAATTGCATGATACTGACTTGGCACTAAATTTGAATAGGGATAATAATACTAATATACCTGATTGCCGCTTGAACCTCACCGTGTCACCGCTTTAGCTGGCTCACTGCACACCACTCCCATTGGTCATCCCTCGATAGTTCGATTCTTTTGGTGTCCAATGGAGTGTCGTGTGCACATTCTACCTATAAGCATCTAGTTCACACTTCAGGGACGTCGGACAACATAAAATGCTGGGAAAGTTTCCCGATAATATTGCCTTTTAAATACCCATACATAACTAACAATAATATACATATGTCCAACAAATAAAAAGAGCTTGCATTTCCTTGCACGCAATCATTTTTGCCATAGAAAATGAGTATTCATAATAAAAACACTGAATCTAAGTAGTTGAGCTGAGCAATGACTCTTCTGAAAACTATTGTTTAATTAAGAAATTTTTAAGTACTAATAAGGAGAGATTTGACTTCAATCCTCCATTTTTGACAAACTTAACAGTGGACTATCGCCCGCCAGTAGGAACTAGAGGTTCGGGTTCAAATTCTGTACTGGCTCCTCGATTGTTTTTACCCCAACCACTGTAATGGCAGACTGGAGAAAGTTATCATCATGCACAATCCTACGCAGTTTTCTCATTTGTTACAAACAATCACTATTTAAAAATATATGTTTTCTCTAATTAGCTATTGTAAGTGGGTTAGGTAAACAAATTCCCAACAAATAAATAACTCTACACAAGGTATGTCTTCTTTATGTTATGCATGTGGATGCACAAGGTTTGTTGAATCTTGTGTGAATGCGCAGAGCTGTCTTTGATAAAAACAGCTTATTTAGTTAACCTAGCTAAGATTAGTATTTAATATCAAGTGGTTCTTTTATACTGCTAATTCATGTCTTCAAGTTGTTCTACTGACTTGCATCAAGGCTGGGCAAATGAACAAAACACTAATAATAAAAGTCATCCCTCCAAATACTAATCATATATGTAACTCTGGGCTTACGGACATTACCTCAAAACTTTATCAGATCATCTTCTTTGTCAAGATGCAGTGGGAGAAGAGATACCTAGACATGACACTGGTCCCAGGTGGACTACTCATCATGCTTGTCTACCATCTGATCCTCCTGTACAAAATTGTAAAGTTTCCGCATACTACAGCCATTGGCTATGAGAATCACAACAAGAAGGCTTGGGCGGCGAGAGTGATGAATATGGTTAGACTCGGATCCCTTTTCTTTGCTTGATGTAGAAAAATAATTAACCACTTATATATACTGTAACTTATTTGGGTTCCTGCAGGATGATTTGAAGGATAAAGGGGTCGCTTTGCAGGTAATCACAAGCAATATAGGAGTGGCCACTTACCTATCCACCCTCTGCATTGCTCTAAGCTCATTAATTAGTACATTGGCAGGAAGTGGTAGCCGCAACATTTTCTTAAGTGAGATAATATACGGAGACACAAGTTCAACGATCATCACCATCAAATATGTCAGTCTCCTCTCCTGTTTCCTCGCCGCCTTTGCATTTTTCGTTCATTCAGCAAGGCACTTTGTCCATGTTAATTTCCTCCTAACCACCCCAAATTCTGAGGTACCTGTGATTTATGTTCAGAAAGATGTAATAAAGGGAAGTAACTACACGACTCTTGGGCTTCGAGCTCTCTATTTGGCCATCACTCTGTTACTATGGATTTTTGGACCTATCCCAATGTTTGCTTGCTCGGTGGTTATGGTGTCACTCCTCGCCTTATTTGATTCCAATTCATGTCCAATGCATGACTATAGTTATGAGAACAAGATTCCTCCATTATCAAAGCCAGTATCGGGCAGTTTTGAGATTACTAACCAGATCCCTCAAGTATCAGAGCATCTTTGAACAACTCAAAAACTCTTGCACCCATAGAATCACTTGAAACTCCAGATGCTAAAATCCAAAATTCATTCAATCAGACCTTATAGCATGTCTATACGAAACCAGTGCACTGTTATTTTTATTGTTTCTTTTGCTTCAGCGAGCTTGTGTCTTCTGCTGTAAACCTCTTCCTCCTCAAACCCAATTACTATTCTTAACCTCTCTCAGCCCTACAACAGCCACCCCTCCCTGTTCTGTCTCTTATCCTTTTCTTTCCTTTGCTTCCCTCATCTCTCTAAAATAAAAAAACAGATCTCCACTTGAAACTAGATAGTGACTTTGTCTTCAGTAATTTGAAAGTTTTCAATCCATTTTTATTTGTATAGAATTACAGTTGTATCGCTTGATTGTTTCAACCATTCAAGGAATATGTTTGTTCTATTGATTAGCTCTATCAATGATAAAGCACACCATCTTCATCGCATTTTAGATTCTCATCCCTTGCATGATTGAAATGATGAAATCTCAACTGAACTTTGTTTGGTGTGGTATCACAGTTCATGAATTTTAATTTTAGATTGGGCCAAAAAAAGTTGCCCAAACGAACAATTAAGAATCAGTCAACAGAGAAAAGGGATGAGATCGGTGTACAGCTAGGAGGAGAGAGGGAGAGGGAGAAGGACACAGAAAGACAGGGAGAAGATGAAAATCGAGAGAGGGGTCTGGCCCCTGGGCCACTTATTGCCAATGATGGTGGTGGCGGGAGAAGCAGGAAAGAACAGTTTGATTTTTGGTAATTTAAAAGATCTAAAATCTAGGTGTCACAAACCAAATCAGCTCAAAGCAAAGCAGAGGACATATATTGAGTGAGTGAGACATTGTAAATGTTACACTTCTAAGACCATTGATTTAACTTTACACTGACTTGTACAAGATCAAACTGATTCTACAATACATAGGTGTGACCAGGTCAACCTCTGGGAACAACAGTAATGTTCTCAACAATATATGAACATGCATTTCGTTGTAAGTATTAGGAAATACATCCTATATTAGGACATACATCCTATTATTAGGAAAATATATTTTAGCATATTGTGTTCCAAGTTTTATGGGGTTAGAAGTTTTATGGGGTTAGGAAACTTTCCGATGGCTAGTAATTTGTTTCCTTGGTTTGGGAGGTTTCCTAGTGTATGGTGGTTTCCTATTGTATTTTGGTTTCCTAAGTTTGGTTAGATTTCCTATTGTATTTTGGTTTCCTAAGTTTGCTAGGTTTCCTATTTCTATTAGGTTATGTCAAAGTTAGCTCTATATAAGCTTGTATTCTATTCAATGAATAGAGAACAATATTTTCAATACAATTCTTTACATGGTATCAGAGCCTACCTAAAACTTTCTTCTATCTTGATTGCTTGTTATGGCTGGTGGAGAAACTCCTCCATCACAGCCTCCAAAGATCGAGGCTAATTCACCATTCTTTCTAGGGCCGCAAGATAGGCCTGGGGATTTTATCACTCCGATTCGCCTCAAACTCGACAACTTTGATGATTGGTCTCACGCAATTCGTGTTGCTCTTACTTCCCGCAGAAAATTTGGTTTTCTTGATGGCTCCATTAAAGACTTGGTTCCCCCTTGCACGAAGGATGATTGGATTACAATTCACTGCATGCTCGTTTCTTGGCTCATGAACACGATCGACTCGGAGGTAAAATCTATGTTATCAAACTATGATGATGCAAAACGATTGTGGGATGATTTGCATGAAAGATTTTGTCTTGTCACTGGTCCAAGAATACAACAACTAAAATCTGACATAAATCGCTGTGAGCAGACCAAAACTATGTCCATTGCGGTTTATTTCAGCAAACTGACTATGTTGTGGGATGAATTAGATAAACATGAACCCTTAATCTCTTGCAAGTGTGGCAGATGTACTTGTGGTGTAGGTAAACAACACGCGGAAAGGCGTGAGGGAGATCGATTGCATCAATTCCTGCTTGGTTTGGTTTCCGAATATTATGCCTCCCTGCGTTCTACTCTCTTGTCTCAAGACCCCCTGCCCTCACTAAATAGAGCTTTCCAAACAATGGCTCAAGAGGAAAGAGTTAGGGGGATAGCACGCATTAAAGACGAGGCATTTGAAGTTGCGGGCTTTGCGGTACGTATGGACAATCGTTCCAAACCACGCCTTACTCGCGCCGAAAGGGCTGCCCTGGTCTGCTCACACTGCCACAAGACGGGTCATACCGACACCACCTGCTTTGAGCTGCACGGCACTCCAGATTGGTTCATTGAGAAGTATGGGGCTAAAAGTGCGACGAAGGGGGCTACACCAGTTGCTGCTGCACGTGGCCGCGGACACGTCAAGGCCAACAAGGCCACGTCTGACCAGGCCCTGATCGCACCTCCAGGATCTTCGTCGGCTGCACCTCTACCAGGTTTTTCTGCCGAACAATGGCAGGCTCTCATGGCCGCTTTCGACACTCCTCACCCTTCCCCTCATCGGTTGAACGGTAAGTGGATTATTGACACTGGGTGCTCCAATCATGTTACGGGAGATTTGTCGTATTTGTCGGATTTAAGAAATGTGACTCCCTGCTCTGTTGGCCTCCCGGATGGTCAGAGTGTTGTTGCCTTGAAGGAAGGACTTGTCAAACTTACTGACAAAATTATCCTTAACCATGTTCTTTATGTTCCAAAATTAAATTGTAATTTAATTTCGGCTTCACAATTGAGTGATGATATAAACTGTGAATTCATTCATAACTAACTCAGACTTGTGTGCTATCCAAGACCGACACACGAGGGAGGTGATTGGAACGGGTGACAGAAAGGATGGACTATACTACTTACGAGAGGAGACAAAGGTACAAGCAGTTTCAGTTAATCCTTCACCTTCTTTGGAGCTTTGGCATCGCAGATTGGGTCATCCTTCCGAGAAAGTGGTGAAGTTGCTTCCTTTGTTCAGCAATTCTAGTGGTCACTTGAATAAAGCATGTGAAATTTGTCACCGTGCTAAACATTCTAGGGATAGTTTTCAGTTAAGTGATAATAAATCTACTCGAATTTTCGAGTTAGTACATTGTGATTTATGGGGGCCATATGATACACCATCGTCTTGTATAGGATGTATTTCCTAATAGTAAGATTTCAAAACTTGCATGTTGATGGTACACAGGAGAACAAATTCACATTTCATTATACTCTATAAATTCACAAAAATTATAGCACATTTCTATAAATAAATGATTGTGTAGAGGAGCAAACTACCTTACCTCGGAGTTGGAGTGCATGTAGGACCAATCCTCAGCTAAAAATGTACAACAAGAGTGATTTTCTTTTAACTACTTTGTTTTGTCTGAATTATCTGAATCAGTGTTGCTCTTGGGTTCTTCATTACCTTCAGCGTTATCTGTACAGAATTGTATTGAAATATTATTGTGTTATGTTAATATCATTGTCTAAATACAAGCTTATAAAGCTAACTCTAACACAACTTTGTTGAGATAGGAAACCTAAGACTTTTATTCTATTCTGACTTTCCTAACATATCATATTCTGTAACACTTTCCTATTCTGTAACATAGGTAAACTTTTATTCCTTAACATTCCCCCTCAAGTTGGAGTGTATGTTTGTAATACCCAACTTGCTAAGAAAATTATCAAATTGATAAATACTCAAAGCTTTAGTGAACAAATATGTCCATTGATGTAGTGTTCCAACATGCTCAGTCTGAATAGTACCCTCTTGTATATTTTCTCTTACCAAATGACAATCAATCTCTATATGCTTTGTTCGCTTATGAAAAGTCGGATTAGATGCAATATGAAGTGCAACATTGTTGTCACAAAACAAGAGAGTTGCCTGAGGATGATTAATGTGCAAATCATTAAGAATGTACCTCAACCAGGTTAACTCACAGTATGTAGAAACCATGGCCCTATATTATGCTTCAGCTATAGATCATGCCACTATAGTTTGTTTCTTAGTTTTTCAAGAAATTGGTGAATCGCCAAGCATGACACAATAACTTGTAATGGATCTCCTAGTATCTCTACATCTAGCTCATTCTGCATCACAATAAGCTTTCAACTGTAATGAGCTGGTGGAAGAGAAAAAAATACCATGTCCTGGTGAATCCTTGATATACCTCAAGACCTTGTGTGCAGCATCTAAATGTGGTATTCTGGGCTTGTCCATAAATTGACTTAAGACATGTACTAAATAACCAAATCTAGTCTCGTAATCGTTAAGTATATCAACCTTCCAACAAGTCTGCAGTATGTTGCGGGATTTGGTAGTAAATCTCCATCATCCTGTGTGAGCACCAAGTTTTGATCCATAGGATAACGTGAAGTCTTTGCTCCAAGATACCATGTGTCCTCCAATATTTCAAGTGCATATTTCGTTGAGATAAAGCAATCTCTTTGGATAACCTCGCGACTTTAATGCCAAGGAAATATTTCAATTTTCCTAAATCTTTGAGCTTGAACATTACAGCCAGAAATTTCTTTGTTTCTTCAATGTATTGGAGATCATTACCTGCCAATATTACATCATCAAAATATACGAGAATTGCAGTAAAGTTGTTACACTTGGATCAGACGAATAATGAGTAATCAGCCTTAGACTGATCGTAGCCAGCTGATATGAGAGCAGAGGATAACTTAAGGAACCATTGTCTCGAGGCTTGCTTGAGACCATATAAGGACTTGTTCAACTTGCATACTCGAGTCTCCCCCTTTCGGCCGAATCCAGGAGGAAGACTCATAAACACAACTTCAAAAAGACCACCATAGAGAAAAACATTGTTGACATCAAGTTGATATAAATGCCAACCCTATGTGGCTGCAAGAGCAAGGAGAATACGAACAATAGTCAATTTAGCAACAGGAGCAAATGTCTCTTTGTAATCAATACCTTCAACTTGATTGTATCCTTTAGCCACAAAACGGGCTTTGTAGCGCTCAACACTACCATCTGGATCAAGTTTGATCTTATAGACCCATTTACAACCAACCGGATGCTTGCCAGGAGAAAGAGGTTGTAAAGTCCAAGTGTTATTGGTTTCTAGAGCATCAATCTCACTTCTCATGGCTTGACGCCACTTTGGATCCTGCATAAAACTGGTGGGTTCTTTGACAAAAGAAAGGGAAGTAGTGTAAGCTTTGTGAGAGGAGGATTAATGGTCATAGGAAAGAAAATCAGAAAGGGGGTAAACAATACCTGTAGAAGGCCCAACGTTCGAAACAGATGAGTGAGACGATCGAGAAGGCAATCGAGCATCAAGATGATGTTGTGGAAGATAAGATGGTTCACTAGTGGAGGTGCGAGGTGGGAGAAGGGGGTCTTCTAAGGGTGGAATAGGGGTAGGGGCGATCGCTTGGGTTTGGGTTTTCGGGGTTTCTACCCGGTCGGTGACTGAGACATCGGATTGGGCGACTAGTCGGTGGGAGTGGTCCGACTGGTCAGAGAAAGGCACTGTTGGAGGATCAAAAAGTGGAGCACGAGTGACTGGTCGGGAAAGTGTGTCGGACTGGTCAGTGAGGTGATTGTGCATTTTTTCAAAAAAAATAAGGAAAAGTCTCCTCATGAAAGATAGCGTCACGAGAAACGATTATCTTTTTGTGAGTGAGATCATAGACTTTGTATCCTTTTTGCCCGTGAGGGTATCCAAGAAAGACACATTGACTAGAATGAGCATCAAATTTGCTACAACATTGGGCATGTAAGGAAGCGAAACATAGACAACCAAAGACTCGAAGGTGAGAATAGTTGGGTTGTTTGTTAAAGAGAAGTTCAAAAGGCGTTTTGCCTTTAAGAACAGAGGATGGCGTACGATTAATGAGATAGGCAGTGTGAGAATTGCTTCTCCCCAAAAATGTTTAGGGAGATGTGCTTGAAACAAAAGAGCACGAGCGACATTCAAAAGATGTCTATGTTTGTGTTCCGCCACCCCATTTTGTTGGTGCGTAGAGACACAAGAAGTTTGATGGGTAATGCCTTTTGAAGCATAAAAATCAGTGAGGAAAAATTCAAGTCCACTATCACTGCGAATGGTTTGAATTTTGGAAAAAAATTAGTTTTCAATATAATTAATGAATGAAATTAAGAGTATGCGTGTGTCAGACTTGTGTTTCATAAGATAAATCCAATTACATCGTGTATAATCATCAACAATTGTGAGAAAATAACGCGCTCTAGAAAGGGAAGGATCGTGATATCCTCCCCAAATGTCAACATGTAATAAGGAAAAAGTAGTAGTACTCGAAATATGGGATGAAGAAAATTTATTTCTAGTTTGTTTGGCCAAAGGACAAATAACACATTTATTGGAAAAACAAGTATTAGCATCATGAAAAGAGATGGGAAGAAGATAGAGAGTTTTGTCCGAAATGTGACCTAGGCAGTTGTGCCATAACACAAGGTTGTTTTCTTGAGTGATGTGACAAGTTGTGGTGGTGGTGGTGTCGTCCAGGTAGTACAAACCATCAAGCTCAGTTGTTGTCCCAATCATCTTCCCCGAACAAAGGTCCTGTATCAGACAAGAATTGTTGAGAAAAATGGTGACAAAAAGAGAATGTTTTGTGGGTTTGCTAATGGAAATTAAATTGAGATTAAAAGAGGGAACACAAAGAACATCATGCAAGATAAAAACAAAATAGAAAGTCATGGTGCCAATGTGTGTAACAACAGCAAGTGTACCATCAGGAAGTTCAACGATTTGATTGTGGACGGGTTTGGAAAATGTGAGTAAATGAGGGTTATGAACTATATGATCAGTGGCGCCGCTATCAAGGATCCAAGATGAACGAGAGTCAAGAGATTTGAGAGAGAGTATTTTACCTATTAACTCTGTAATAGAAAGGTCATTACCAATATTGTGAGCCTTGGACTTGTTGTATGGTGATGTAGTGGTGTTGGAACCACTACTTGTATTGTCACCCATTGTGGCGGTAGCTACGTGGTGTACTGGTGGATCTGAACTCTCGATCTCTGGATCAAGAGACGAAGTGGAATTTGGCAGAATTGAACTCGGTTTGCCTCCCACTCCATCACTCACATGATGAGTCTCACTTGCCATACCAAACAATTGTTCAAAAGGTTGTCTAGACCATAGTGATTTGGTATCTGGACTTAATCCTGGCTGCATCGAGAAAGCATTTCCATACGGCTTGGATAGAGAGAATTTCTCAAACGCCAAAGGAACTTTGATTCTGGATCCAGCATTTGCCTGTGGGGCTTGACCATATGACGTTCTGCCAGCAAAAGACCCAAACCCAGGAGGACCACTCCATTTGGAACTTCGATCAGCCATAGGGCTGAAAACCGAACCGACGGTTCGGTTTTTCACCTAAATCGTGAACCGAACCGACTTAGGTCGGTTTTAAAATTTTCAAACCGAACCAACCATTAACAAAACCGATCAGAAACCGAACCGATTCTAATTTATGCAAACTGTAACCGAACCGAACCGATTAAAATCAAACCAAAATCGAAATAAAACCGAACCGACCGACTATTTTAAACATATTGTATTATTTATTTATAAAATATATATTATTTATTATATATATTCGGTCGGTTCGGATTGGTCGGTTAAAATCACATAGAAACCGAAAATCGAACCGACCACTTCGGTTTTGAATTTTTTAAAACCAAAACCGATCCGAACCGAATTTCAACCGAACCGATTGATTCGGTTTAGATCGGTTCGGTCGATTTAATCGGTTTTATCGGTTTTTTGTTCATCCCTAATCAGCCAAGTAGGAATCCTTGAGAGGAGCTGCAATCCTTAAAATGTCTGGCAAGTTATGGTATTTTTTTGTATAGACTAGAGACGTGGCATTCTCACCAGATCCATAAAAAAAAGATCATTGACAGATCTCTATGTTTGCAACCTGCTAGTTCCTGTTCTCACAGGGCTATGCATAGTTGATGTATTTATAGTAATACCATGAAAAAGAACCCTGCTTCAGCTCACGAACAAAGCAAATAGCGTAAAGAGGAACCCTGCTTCTTCTTTGCTAGGAGAGAGATTGGGCTGATTCGTGGCGGAGTTCTTCCCTGCTGCTTCCTTGTTGTTGTCTGATGAAAATGTGATGAAGAAGAAGAAGAACTTGAGGAAAGTATGCAAGATGGATTGCTCAAGAGAGAATGAGCTGAAATTGCAAGATGGGTTGCTCGTTTTCTAGCTTGAATGCTCTCTATGATGTCATTAATGGTGGAGGTGATGTTTGGATCAACGAGAACCGTTTTAGGGTTGTAAGGTAGCTCGATGAAGGTGGTTCTCGCTTATCTCGTCAAGGAGATTGGCAACGAATCAACAACAGCAAGTGATTCAACAACAACAAGTGAATCAGTAACAACAGAGTCTAACCTCACGAATCAGTTGTGCTCAATTGTGATTCAGAAGTAGCAACAGAGATTCAGCAGCAGCAAATGGTGAGGTGGTGAGGACGAGGTGCATCCCTGTTTCAGCAGTTGGTGCGTCCCTGTTTTTGGACGGTGTTGGCGAGGTGGTTAGGATGTGTGGCTGGACGAGCTATATATGGCGTCCCTGTTTCTGTGTTTGTGTGCGGTGGTGTGTTCTGTGGCTGCATGGAGAAAGCAAGGATGGTGAGGTTGCGTGGCTGCGTGAGGCGGCGCTTGGCGGTACTTCTAGCAAGCGAGAAGGATCACCGGCGCGGCAGCTCGGATTTAGTTAACCCGAGAAACCTCGCTCTGATACCATGTAAAGAATTGTATTGAAATATTATTATGTTATGTTAATATCATTGTCTGAATACAAGCTAACTCTAACCTAACCTTGTTGAGATAGAAAAACTAAGACTTCTATTATATTCTGACTTTCCTAACATATCTTATTCTGTAACATAGGTAAACTTCTATTCTTTAACATTATCAGGGGAAGGACTTGTGCTTACTATTCCGACATCATCATTCAAATTTAACCCGAACACAAATGTTGCAAGGTAGCATAACTCTTTCACAACAGTTTTGCAAGTATAACCGCATGAAAGAGACTCGGGAAAATTGAACGCAAGGAAATTGGATAATGTATAACTATAGAAGGGGTTGCAAAGCTTCACCTTATGGTTATCTTTATTTGATGGAACTGTAAGAAAAGGGAAAACAAGATTGCTGAGAACAAAAAATTGACTAGGTTAAGATTACGAGTGTTAGTGTCACGCCCCGATTTTCGATGAAAACGAAAATCCTAAAATCCACGTAGGATTATCCATTTCCCCAAAACTCGGGACGTGAAAATTCAATAACAACATAAACAATTAGCAGCAACAACTAAAACATAGTTTGGAAAAATTTTAAACAAACTAAAAATTATCTAACCAGGAAACTCTAACAATGCTAGCCTCACTAACGGAACTCCAGTAACACTGCTAAAAAATCTCTAAACCTGAAAGGCTAGTCGGCTACATTCCCAGAAGAATGTACCCCAAAAAAACTCACTTGGGTCAGCAATAAAGCTGGTGTGAGTAATCTTCATCCCAAAAATCAACACATCAGCAAGTGATAACATAAAATTAAGCACAAACCATGAACAACCACACAAACAAGTAGTTCCTCAATGAGGCAAAGGTGTCATGCAATAAAATCACAGTTCAAATAATTTAGTTCCTCAACGAGGCAAACATGTCATCCTAATAAGTAATACGCATTTACTTGTATTTACTCTATAGATATTGAATATGACAAGTCTGACCTGCAGAAATATTAGTGGATTTGCCATCCTGCATGAAAAGGGTTAGAAACAATATAAATGTAATTTATTAATTAAACAGTTGTCTTCATATTTGACTTACGCATATTATTCATTCTTATTTGAATTTGATGACTTAGACGATACCACATTCGCACCACCTATATGCCGAACATATGATCGTATGTCTCTCTCATATAAAGGAGAATTTCTCCGTCATTCATGTCTAAGTGGGGATACATCACATACGGATATGAACTTAACGGATACTCCTAACTATATGAATAACAAAAAGCCACTCTTGGGCTATCAATGCGCATAAAGTCACGTCACATTTTTTACGGATAAATATCAAACTTATTTTAGGCATTCCAAAACCACACCCTTTTTCGCAAGACCCAACCCGCAGGTAATTTAGTTTCTCTATAAGAAAAGGGTCCCTTACTTTGCAAGACCCATCCCGAAGGAAATTTAGTTTCTCTGTAGGAGAGGAAAAACATAAACAATAAGAGGTGTGGTAGTTCTAAGTAATACAATTTCAATGATATAAACATTTAACAATGCAAGGTGCTCCATATCACTTATTGTGATACACCAAAGATTCATTTAACAATGACATTTTGTCATTTATACACAAATGTTCTTTAACAAATATGACCATCAAGCCTATTCAATATAGGAGTTTATATTCCATAACAAGTCAATATGCATACCCATGCAAGTATCCAATTTCATAATACATTAACAAGACAAGATGTACAACAATACAATAAGGCATCTTTTAAAAGAAATTCAACTCAATCATGTTTAACATGTAAATTCAACATGATTTCTAAATTTACTAAAGGTGCAATAGGCCTATGAGGCATAAGTGATCCAACAATCAGCAGCTCTATTCTCCATACTATAAACTCAGCCCAAGCAAATCTTATTCAAACATAATTTATCACAAGTCAGGTTGCAGGCCCAAAACAGTGTGGCACTGTACTCACAATATCCCACAGCCACATATATATTCAACTAAACAACTTTGTGCCAACAATACCCAATTTCTGAATTTCTGAACTCAATTCCAATTCAATTAAGGACTCAATTCAAATCAATACCCAAATCCAAATCAAATTAGTACCTAATTCTTTATTTTCTGAATTCAATTCAAATCAGTACATAATTCTTTACTTTCTGAACCTATAAGCCCAATTCCATCAGCAACCCATATCCTTTATTTTCAGAACTTATAAGCTCAGCTCAGTCAACAACCCATATTCATTATAAGTCAAATCCACCATCCATATCCATTCCGTAACTCCAGTCCATATCATACATCTTATAAACCTAATTCCATCAATATATTAAAAGCCTAATTTAACTAAGATAATTTCATTCCAATCTATAAATCAATTAACAATAAAATAATTCTACTCCAATTCTATTCCATCATTTAATCATTCCTCAATTAATCACCATTTCACAAATACAACCCTTAACAATTTATCAAACTTATTTCACATGTTAAGTCAATCTCATTATTATGTCTAATAAAATAAATAACATGTACAACACTACTAATCAAAACACATTACATAAAACACTAACTATTTATACTATCGTGTTTTCCTTTATCAGAATTAATCTAAACCCAAACTTGTATTATTCCAGAAACTCCATATTTTTCATGAACTACACTCATAAATATTCATAGATTATTTTAAAATAAATATAAAGAGAATGAAGAAAAACTCACCTATTTGATCACGTAATGAATATCACAAAAGCCGCATTGATCTAAAACACGCAAAGTCGAAAATCACAACAAAGATGTGAATACCAATAATTTCTCGAGCAAAAACACGTGCACATCACCCACACAAACACATGTCACATCCCCTTCTCTTTCTTTCTTTCTCTTCTTATTTTCTCTTCTCTCTTTTCTTCATCTATTTTTCCTTCCCTTCTTTTCTTTCTTCTATTCATTTTCTCTTCTTCAATTTCTCATTCCCTTCCTATCTTTTGTCTTCTTCGTCATCTCTATTTCTCTCTCTTTCCTTTTCTTTTCTGTCCCATTTCTCTCTTTTTCTCTTCACTCCAAGCGCCATACGGCCAAAAAGAATACTTAAACCCAAAGACATCCCACTTAGGGTTTTAAGTAGGTAGTTATATTTGCACCCCTTCTAGCAATCACTCCAAATTAAGTTCATAGATGAGTATAAACCCATCACAATTAGGGTTTAAGTAAATATTTATATTTGCACCCATTTTTTATATACATTTAAACTAATCATATATAACTAATAAAATATTACATGAAATAATAAAAATGCACTATTTAGCCACCAAATATTTGGATATCACTAGAATATTAATTTTGTAAACCATGCATTATTAATGTGCAAATAAAGTTTTGGTTGAGATCAATAAAAGATGCATTTTATCGAACTTCAAACATTGAGGTAAATATATTTAGGTAGTTCTAGGAAACAGTGTTCTAAAAAGCGGTCTGGGCGGCCGCCTAGGCGCTAGTAGGTAGAGTAACGCCTCGACTAATTGCTGGGCGGAGGGAAAATCGGACAGGGCGCC
This sequence comes from Berberis vulgaris, assembly GCA_963556465.1. Taxonomy (NCBI): domain Eukaryota; kingdom Viridiplantae; phylum Streptophyta; class Magnoliopsida; order Ranunculales; family Berberidaceae; genus Berberis; species Berberis vulgaris. The sequence goes on from OY747125.1 coordinate 95,347,836, forward strand.
TAGGCGGGTCTGGGCGGGTCTGGGCGGACCTAGGCGGGCTGGGTTTTTTTTTTTTTTTTTTTTTTTTTTTTTTTTGCTGGTCCCTTACGAAATTTTAGAGCCTAGGTTTTGCTTTTGCAAACAAAACAGAGAAGAAAAGGGGAAGAAAAGGGGAAGAAGGAGAAGAAGAAGAAGGAGAAGGAGAAGGAGAAGGAGAAGAAGAAGAAGGGGAAGAAGGGGAAGACGAAGAAGAGGAATCACCGAATCAATCGGCCTTTTTGCTTCTCTGCTGCTTCTCTGCTGCTTCTCTGCTGCTGCGCTGCAAGCCTGCAAGCGAAAAGAAGAAGAAGAAGGAGAAGAAGAAGAAGGGGAAGAAGGGGAAGACGAAGAAGAGGAAGACAAGAGGAATCACCGAATCAATCGGCCCTTTTGCTTCTCTGCTACTGCGCTGCAAGCCTGCAAGCCTCCAAGCGAAGCATTTCGCTGATTCGATCCACTTTTGGTAGGTAATAACAGTTTGTTTTCCATTTAATTTTGGTTTTTGCACTTTAATCAGTATTCACCCTTCTTGGACACTGATTTTTTTTTCAGAAAATTCATTTGAACCTCGAAATTTTTTTTTAGGTTTTGCAAACAAAACACTGAATTCTGAAAACAGAGAGAAGAAAAGGGGGAGAAGGAGAAGAAGAAGAAGAAGGGGAAGACGAAGAAGAGGAAGTTGAGGAACCATTCGACCATTTCGGTTTCCCATCGAATTTTTTTTGCTTATCTGCTGCAAGCCTGCAAGCGAAGCTAGGTAATATCAATGTAACTTCTCATCTTCTTTCTTACCTTCACATTTACGGTTGATGCTCACTGTACAGCTGCCGAGTTTATTTCATGAGGTTTATTTGTATGAAATTAATGGATATAGAATGTTAAAGTCAGCATGAGAAAGATGCAATTGTACCTATTCTATTAGGCTGGAATGAGCTGGATTATAGTTAGTGAGTCATGTTGATGGTGGTGGTTAACAAATTTATCCATTATTTGTTTTGCAGGATGTAATTCTTCCATCTAATGCCTGGCCCTGTAATGCTGATTGCTGCCTATGATACTTCCATCTAATGCAGCAATGCTGCCTGTATACTTTTGGTTAACAATATGTTGTGCTGCCTGTAATTAAAAAATCAGACATGATCATTATGATGTGTATAGGGTGAATGTGTATAAATTAAAAAAAAAAAAGATATGCTGATTTCTTTTTGTATAGGGTGACATGCTGCCTTCTTTTTGTGACATGCTGCCTTCTTTTTGTATAGGGCGATATGCTGCCTGTAATCCAAGTTGTAGCCTGTATACATTATATAAATATGCTGATTTTTGAAGTATATGCTCATATTATGCTGCCTGTAATGCTTCCATTTATCCCTTCTAGTTCTAGGCTAGCTATCTTTTAAGGTCTTATATTTTTTGTATTCGTTTAATAGTTTTTCGTCAATGAAATTTTACCTTTAAATTTGACATTGGAGGAATGTTTAACTCGTTTTCTATTTATGTTAGGCCTTTCAAGATTAACCACAGATGAAAAGCTTCGAGATGCATTTTCTCCCTTTGGACAACTTGTTGAAGGTAGCAGAACTAGGTTTTGTCTATTTCTACTTTACTGACATTTCTGTTTATCACATAATTATTTTTTGCATACTGTTTTGCAGCGAAAGTTGTAGTTGATAGAGCATCTGGGAGATCAAAGGGTTTTGGTTTCGTTAGATATGCAACCATAGTAGCTCCTATTCCAAGCCGCTTTTTAGAACACAGGTTGGTACCATCAACTCATCAAGTATGTAATTCTTTTTTCTCTCTAATCTCTATGAAACTCTATGTTATGCAACTTATGCTATTATAAATTTTAATGTAAGCTTAATTTTTCATGTTTATAAATCTTTCATATGTATTCTGGCATTAAATTGGAAGTAATTGATAAAATATTAATGTATTATGCTAAATTTTTGTAAATTATGAAAATTATAATATAAAATCTAAAACCGCCTAGGCGCCCGCCTAGGCCCCTAGGCGCTAGTCACCTGCTGGCCGCCCGCCCACCGCCTAGCGATTTTTAGAACATTGCTAGGAAATGAGGTCATTACATTTTATTTTATTTTTGTACAAAAATATTTATTAAGGTCATTGAAAAAATACGGGTGTTACAATATATACATCTTAAAAGGAATCTCGTCTCGAGATTCGAAAGGTAAGAGAGTTAGGTAAGTTTCGAAAAAAATATTATTTGGCCAACGAACTAAGATTTTAAAATACAATTTTAAATGAACTTTGGGCACATAAATTTATATTGTCATTGAAAAAGTACGGGTATTACGGTTAGGAGTTAAGTTATTATATTCTTATGTGTGGGATATCATGTAGTAGTTTGGGGTGTATTTATAAAACCTAAATCTTTATTATAAATAAGAGGTCTCTCATAGAGACAAAATATTTTTTTCTCTCTCATTATTTAGTGTATCTAACCCTAAGATTCAACATGGTATCAAAGCCTTAGGGTTCAGATCCATCTCCTTTCCCTTCCCTCTTCTTCCCCACCATATATCTTCCTCTCCTCCCTCCCCTGCCATTAGCCCTGCACCTGTTGCTTCCTCTCCTCCCTCCCCTGCTATTAGCCTTCTACCTGTTGTACCTTTATTAAATTAGCAGAAGTGAACAGCACAAGTTGTTGATTGTTTGTCCCTCTTGTTCTCTTATCTAGTTTTATGTATTGATCAACGACAAAGTCCCTTCTTGTTCAAGTATCACCATGGACGGACTTGATATGATATCATTCTTAGGACTGCTTGACTGAATTGGTTAGTGCTCTTTTCATTCGAAAATCTTCCAGGTTGGTATTGATTATTATTCTCTTATGTCCATGTTTGATACCCACACCACTTGTTTGTTGATTGACTTATCATAACTATGGTTGAACCCAAGATGTATGATGAAATTTCTCGCTCAATTACTGCTGCAAAATTAAATTACTTGAAATGGAAACATGGAGTGGAAGTTCATCTAAAATGCAGGAAAAAGTTAAAATATTTGACTGAAAATCCACCCACACCTAAGGATATGAGGATTGGATGTGTGAAGACTCAATAGTTATGGGTTGGTTGTGGCATAGTACGGAGGCACAAGTTGCCAAAACAGTTGCTTTTTGTACCCTTCCAAGAACATTTGGGATTCTTTGGCTGATTCATTCTCCAATTAGAATAATGTTTCTCGAGTATATAAATTATATGAGCATATTTTCAGCATGAAACAAAATGGAATGTCTATTCCCAAGTATTATAGTTCTGTAAAGGGGTAATGGGAACAACTCTTGCAATATCGACCCCTTACTACAGATTTGAAAACCCAACAAGAGCGATGGGAGGAGTTTATGGTAGCTTCCTTATTATTTGGTTTGGATCCTGCTATTCGTGGATATAAGGATCAGATCTTAGCAAGTGAAAAACTACCTACCGCCGCTAATGCTTACTCTCGATTGTTGAGGTCTTCTCTTGATCAAAATGTTCATATATCAACAGAATCCTCAGCACTTGTGTTTAGTGATAGTGGTAGTGGACTTAAAAATAATTATGGTGGATCTCGTGGTGGTCGATTTGGTGGACCTCGTGGAGGTCGTGCCGGTCGTAGTAACAAGCCTTGTGAGTATTGTGGTCGCACTAATCATATTGGACAATTTTGTTGGCAGAAATGAGGAAAACCAACAATGGCACATCAAGTTTCGGAAGATACATCTTCTCAGCCTATTCCTAACTTCATTTCATCCGATTCTAATACTTCAGTTTCTACAAATATTACCGCTCAATTGCAAAAAATACTACAGGCTCTGAAGACAGTGAATCCTACATCATTTTCCACTGCTACACTGGCCAACTCAGGTAATGTTGCATGTGTGGCTAGGTCTCCCTCTACCTGGGTCATTGATTATGGCGCTAGCACTCACATGTCTGGTATCTCATCTATCTTTTCTAACATGTCTCCTGTTAAACATAGTGTTGTGTTAGCCGATGGATCCTTTTAGCCTGTCACTGGTAAAAGTGATATTCAACCTACCAAGTCTATTTCCTTGTCATCCAGCCTATATGTCTCCAATTTTCCTTTTAACCTGATGTTAGTTAGTCGATTAACTAAATCTTCACAATGCTCGGTAATATTTTTCCTACTTTTTATGTTTTCTAGGACCTGAAGACGAAGAAGATGATTGGTTCGGGGTATGAGCAAGATGGCCTTTATTATCTAGACCCTGGTAAATCTCCTAGTTATGTTTTTCCCACCTTGAATGCTACAATTTCTCCTCTTCAGTGGCATTATCGCTTAGGACATCCGTCAACAAAAAAGTTGCGTACAGTTTTTCCCAATATGAGTCCGATTTCAATTTTGGAGTGTGGGGCATGTCAATTAGGGAAACATCATCGAAGTTCTTATTCTAGTCATTCAGTGCATCACTCTGAGTCCTTTGCTTTGGTTCACACAAATATTTGGAGTCCATCAAGAACTCCTAGCTTGAATGGATATTTGTATTTTGTTATTTTTGTTAATGACTATTCTCTAATGACTTGGTTATTTTTAATGAAAAATTGTTCAGAATTGCCTCACATTATTCATACATTATATAATGAAATCCTTGTCCATTTTGAAAAGCGCATCAAAATTCTTCGATCTGGAGTATGCTCAAAATATCACGAGTTCTTTTTGTGATGCACGTAGTATTATTCACCAAACTAGTTGTGCTCATACTTATCAACAATATGGTGTTGTTGAGCGTAAACATCGACATTTGTTGGATGTTGCTCGTACTCTCCTTATTAATATACATGCTCCTAAAGTTTATTGGTCTGATGCACTTTTGACTGCCAATTATCTTATCAATCGCATGCCTTCCTCTGTTATTAGGAATAAGACTCATTGGTATCTTCTCTATCCAAGGGTTTCCCATTTTTCTCTTACTCCCAGAGTGTTTGGTTGTGTTGCATTCGTTCACATTTTGGATCAAGGACTTAACAAATTATCTCCTCATGCTCGCAAGTGTGCTTTCCTTGGCCATTCACGCACTCAAAAGGGGTATCGATGCTATCATCCCGAGTCTCGTCGTTATTTTGTAAGTGCGGATGTTTCCTTTTTTTAATCAACCGCCTTCTTTTCCACAACCGATCTAGCCATTTCCATAGATCTTGTGTCTTCACGTGAGGGGGAGCACCTTTCATTACCTATACCCATCTCAAACCCTTCAACTCCATCAATAAATCCATTACATGTTTATCAACGCTCTAGCAAGCAGACAATTGTCCCCCCCATTACTGGGCCAACTACATCATCTTCTTCGCCGATGGTTCATGCTCCAATGCAAATAGATGCACCTGTGGCTTTACACATGTGGAATAAGTATCTTATTTCTAATTTTGTTGGGTTCACTAACCTTTCATCAAATATGCAATCATTTTCCTTTCCTTGTCCACTATTTCTATTCCATCTTCTTACCGGGAGGCATTGTTTTCACCTAGTTGGAAACTTGCAATGGATAAGGAAATGCAAGCATTAGCTCATAATAACACATGGGAGCTTACTTCTCTCCCTCATGGAAAAAAAAATGGTTGGGTGTCGTTGTGTATATACAGTGAAGTATCATCCAAATGGTTCAGTGGAACGCCTCAAGGCAAGGTTGGTTGCCAAGGGCTACACTCAGACATATGGGATTGATTATGCCGAGACCTTTTCTCCTGTTGCTTGACTTAACTCTATTCGCATTCTTCTTTCTATTGATGTGAGTCTTTTTTTGCTTTTATTATACCAGTTAGATATCAAGAATGCATTTCTTTATGGTGACTTACAGGAAGAAGTTTATACAGATCAACCCCCTGGTTATGCTACTGACTCTTGCCTAGTATGCCAATTACGTACGGCCCTTTATGGTCTTAAGCAATCTCCTCGTGCATGGTTTGATCGATTTAGTTCAGTTGTGATTGCTTATGGGTTTCACCGCTCTTCTTGTGACCACTTAGTTTTTGTAAGACGCTCAACTCAAGGCACTATTGTTCTCATTGTTTATGTTGATGATATTATTATTTCTTTTGACGACTCTACTATGATTACTGCCTTGACAGATTATTTATCACGAACCTTCATACCAAAAATCTTGGTCACCTTCGTTATTTCCTTGGAATTGAGGTTGCTCGTTCTTGCCAAGGTATTACTCTCTCACAGCGAAAGTATATTTTGGATCTTTTGTCAGAGACGGGTCTCTTAGGTTCTCGACTTGTTGACATACCCATGGATCCTAATGTTAAACTTGATGATGAACAAGGGGAGTTATTTGAGGATGTTGGGCGCTATCGTCATCTAGTTGGTAAGTTGATATATCTTACCGTTACTCGACCAGATATAACATATGCAGTGGGTGTTGTTAGTCGCTTTATGCATGCTCCTAGGAAGCCTCACTTTCATGCTATATGTCGTATCCTTCACTATTTGAAGAAGGATCCTAGTAAGGGACTTTTGTATCATCCTCCTATCTTAACTATTTGTGGATTTAGTAATGCTGATTGGGCAGGTAGTCGCACTGATAGGTGGTCTACTTCTGGGTATTGTACCTTTGTGGGTACAAATCTTGTTGCTTGGCGCAGTAAGAAGCAAAATGTGGTTGCTCGCTCTAGTGCTGAAGCCGAGTATCGAGCCATGGCACATACTCTTTCGAGATGATATGGGTTCGTCACTTACTTTCTAATATGGGTATTATTCCACATTTTGAGATTTAAGTTCCAAGCTGGGAATGTTTGACATCTATGCTCCAGCTTGAAGGGGAGTGTTAGGAATTAAGTTATTATATTGTTATGTGTGCGGTATCATGTAGTAGTTTGGGGTGTATCTATAAACCCTAAATCTTTATTATAAATAAGAGGTCTCTCATAGAGACAAAACATTTTTCCTCTCATTCTTCTATGTATCTAACCCTAAGATTCAACAACGAGCAAATAGATTAACTCGATACCAGAAACAGTTCATCAATGTAAAATGGACAAATAAATTTCATGTCAAGTTGACCCAAAAAGAGGTGGGGAGTGGGCTAAAATACAAACCTAATGATATAATTTCCCAAATAAAGTAAAGAACCCGAATTCTTCATCCCCAAAACACAAGTGGTGTACTGTGTTTCTAATTTCAAAACGACATGGCCTCAAAAGAATAAGCCAATATGCACTGCATAATTCATTTCATTGCTTGCCAATGCCCTTTACCTAGATCATGAATCCGACTCACCATACTGACACTACCAGAAAAATGTTGATTCATAGCGTTTCAAAAACGCTATGGTAGGATACCATAGCGTTTTAGTAAACGCTATGACAGCCGGCGCTATAATAGACCCAGGGGCTATTATAGCGGTTTTAAAACGCTATAGTAAGTTTGGCTTTTATAGCGTTTTAAAAACGCTATGGTAGAGCCTTTTATAGCGGTTTAAAAACGCTATGATAGAGAGCCTTCGCTATGGTAGAGTATACATAGCAATTTTTTTTTTTTTTTTTTTTTGCTATCAAATGACTTTTCATTACATCTTATATGGAAGACTAGAAGATTTCAACAATCAATTGCTAGAAGAGAAATTGTATTGACAATGCTGAAATTGGAATTACAAGATACAACTCGAAATAGTGAATTACAATGTAATATAAACTGAATGATGTAGGCTGTTCGAGATGCCTTAATCTCCTAATAAGCATTTGCTCAATTGTACAATGTGTGAAATCATGAATCCCAATGTTATTGCCATTCTCCTATTTATACTCATACCTCACAGAAGTCAGAGCAACTAACATAGCATTATTCTTCTAACAGAGCATTGCTCTTCTAACAAACATTCTTCTAACCACTAACAGAATACTAAAGAACCCTTCTCATCCACCATCTGACAGAGCACTCTGCAACACTTAAGCACTTGCATTCTCCACCATCTGCAGCATATTACCTCAGTAACAACTGGAGCATTCACAACTGAAGCATTCACATTCTATATCAGCAACAACTGGAACATTCACATTCTGTTAATCACTCCCTGAAAGTCCTTAACATCAGTTACAATTTGTTAAACCAAAACAATCTTAGAATAATACTACTAGACCAAAGCTAGAATAATACTACTAACCAAATGCCCAGTTGTTATACTACTAGAATAATCTTATAAAAAAATTTATAATAATTTATTTGAATTTTTAAAAAATTGGGTCCCGACCGGTACACGGTTCATGGGATAGAATGGCTGGTACACCCAGTAAACCGGTCGGTACACCCTAATACATGCAAAAACATTTTTTTGGTCCAACATGTACCAGTTAGCAATCGGTACGGTAAATTCCAATCAGTATACGACCGTACACTGATATTTAATAACTATGCCTACAATACAAAAAATAACTCTTAGAATAGCACCTACTATGCCCTACTACACAAAAATTGGCACAGGGTTGTCTTAAGCATCAGATTGGATTGGACAAGCAGGGTGGCCATAAAGGAAAATTAAACTAATAACATTACAAAGACTAACCTGCCTCTGTCTTCGGCGCTGCAAAATACTTATTGCCCATGCCATGATGTAGCATGGCAAAAGAAATCCGGCAACACGTAACAAAAAAAGCTGTTAAACATCAAACTGTCAGTGATGTGCTACAACCTTAGATCAAAATAGAAACTTCTGACAACTTAAGCAAATTCAATAAGTGATTGTTCCATCTGCACTTACAGAGAAAAAAGCAGATGTGTCATCATCGCCACCATCAGCATTAGTAATGCTCAGTGCATGCCTTAACAGCAGAAGTGTCATTAACTGCACCAGAAGGGAACAATTAACCTATAACTAAATAGGTCCGATCAAGAAACAAAACAAATTAAATACTATAACAGAACATCAGTGCACATAAAATGTAGGAAAAAGAAGTCTTGATGCCTGGCAAAGTCAAGATCCTAATGACAGTATCTATGTTAATGAGAGAACAAACATGCACACTGATATATGAGAGGCTACATGTTGCACTAAACCACAATTCTGCAAAAGTATTGAAGGGTTATAAATGTTTTGGTTAAAGATTCCTTTTATACGGACAAAACTATAAATCAAAGCACCATATGATAGTTTTGTAAGTCTCTTGATTAACATAAAGACTACTGGCTGAAAATAGAGGCTTACAATTAAGGCAGCAGAACGGCAAAATGTTGCTCCACTGGCATTTGTAGCTGCATACTCATCATATTCAGCGTCGAGAAAATGGCGTTCAGCTGCTGCCATTGCCAAGAGCCTGGGATCGTGCAAGTCCAGAGGAGTACCAGAGATAGTCCAACCTTCACTGCAAGAACGTCAGAGTTACTTATAAGTTAGTCCCCCGACAAAAATTCCAAGACGTCAAAGACAATCAACATCAAGTGAAAATTAAACTTTAAAATTGAGAAAGAAGACTGTTAAAATAGCCCATTAGGTAGGAATAAAAGTGGACACAGAATATGCACAAAAAAAACCGGCCTGATATCAATGGTGGTCTCCTGAGGTGGAGGTGGGGCAGTATAACCAGGCTGGTATGGCTGAACACAGGAAACAAAAACTTAGTCAGATTTATTAAAGTAGACTGTTGACTCACGATTAAGCTCTAAGATGTTGGGACATAAGGAAGAAATCACAAGCAACAATCTTCAACAAGTCTTTGAATGAGCATCTTCCATCAGAGATTCGCACTCCATTATTTAGTGCTTTAGAGGAGCAGGCACTCAAATATGCCAAAATATAACTTCCCTAAACCCTTGTTTTTGTATGAAATTCCAAATGAATTTAACAAAGCTAGAATAATACTACTAGACCAAATGCCCAGTTGATATGACCATGAAAATGAATTTTACTATTCTGATACGTAGTCAGATGAGATTCCCTGCCCTTACACTCCCCTCACTCACTCAGTCCCTTTCCTGATTTAGTGATGCGTGCAATCTTATAGCCTACAGGGTGTATATATAAGCAAGATATGCAATGTGTTTTACATCACAGCGGTGAATTCTTTTTTATAAGTTGTATATACTATGATGCAGCACTGGCCGAGATACATGAGAAGATAGAGGTTGTCAACCTGTTATTCAACCAGACCAGGGCATCTAGGATTATTCATCCACAAGAGAAGAAAAGAAAAGGGGACGAGACTTACCTCAGGTGGACCAGGAGCAGTTATGACAGCAACACTCTTTTTCGTAAGATATGGCTTTAAACCACATGCTCCATGAGCAAGGGAACACTTAAAATAAGAATCTGTTGTATTATATAGAATGGCTCGTATTCTAAAATTTAGCTGCACCTGTTGCATTAAGAGACCCAGGATGAGAAAGCTGTCAATCCAAGAATCAATAATAAATCTTGCATTAACATAGTAAAGGTTGTGAAGACCAGGCATTTTAGATGACAAGTTGGCAGTTCTGACCATCAAAATCATTAGTCCTACATCATTTCTCATCAATTCAGAATCAGAATTAGAATGTATGAAATAGTTCACAAGGACAAGATATGAAAGAGAATACACATGTTGTATAGTTTTAGTGCTTGAACTACTGCATCCCTCCCAAAACCAAGCTCGCAGAGTTTCGACACTTTCACTTCGAAGTTGGATATCTAGAACCATAAACATCATCAACAATTTGAACAAACCTCTTTTTTTCCCAAGAAAATACCAAACATAAAAGTTATGTAAATGTCAGAAAAAAAGAAATCGAAAATAAACAAATGCCAGCAGTTTACCTGTTCTTATTGGTTGCAACGTTTTTTTTATGCAGAAAATCTTGATGTCGTAAAAATATTCAGGGTATCTAGGGAATAAACTTTATCAACTTACATGAGTAGGGACAATGACGCTTTGAGCAAACAAATATTGGATTGTAGAACTCCCAAAGCTTCTCATATTCCTCTATGTTCCACGCTCCCTTCATTTTGTCGCCACAACTGCAGTGTACGAAGCTCTGAAACCCAGCCATACAGAAATGACTTGCAGCTGCTCGTCTTCATCTGTTCATGGTTATGCATGCTGATCATTCATGCTTCTCAAGTAACCTTAATTCAAACCTAAACACCAATACAAAGAAAACCCAAGATTTAAATACAAAGAAAATCTTCAAACTTAACCACACACACACCACCACCACCACCACAAAAAAGTTGAGATGGTTATTTCATAAAGGAGTTGCGTACCTGCCATTTCCACCCATGGGGTTTAAAATCCACTTTACCCAAGAAGTCCAATGGCTATATTATACTGTGACCAAACCATCTGCATCACAGGCAAATCCACAATTTAAAAGCCACATGTAAATGAAATTAAAATTACCTTTGTCAAAGATTACAAATCTAGAATTATAATCATTGAATCTCTTACGTGGGAAACACACAGAAAATACAAGACTTGCTGTTATATGTTTGTTTTCAGTATGGAAGCTAGACCGAGTAGAATTAACCTTTTGAAATTAAAAGGAAGAAGTCAAAGGAAATAGAAAATGCCCCACTAGGTCGGAAAGAATTTGTTATAGTCCAGGAACATGTGTTTTATATCCTCTTGTATTAGTTTACTTGTTCAGTAGGTTTTATATCCCCCTTTATGTTGCCTTCTCTCTACCAACAACAACCCCACCAAGCTCAAATATTAGAAAATGATAGAAAATGGGATTTTGTTGCCGAAAAAAGTGGGTTTAAGTAGTTTATACTTTATACCTTGACTACTTTAGATTGTTCTTGATGAGGTCCGATGCAGCCTTGTTTCTTGTGCTATTTGCCATCTCCATGGATGGTTCCGAGGTCTTGAGTAAATTTGCAAAAGTAAATCACTGTGGCACAAGCCTGAAATCAAAAGCTTACTCTGTTGAAATCGAAATCAAATCGAAAGCTTCGAAATGGTGAGGAGATCGAAGCTAACTCTGCTGCAAATAATTGAAAAGTGTATGACTTGAGTCAGTGTGAAATGTAAAATCCAAGTCAATTGCTAGACATGAATATATTATTATGACTTGAACAACAAAGAAAAAATAAGAAACCAGCATATGTAATTATCAATGCATCATAGTGGGTACAATCTTTTCGCCTCATTAACGGTAGTAATCTGCAAAGAACAGAGGAAGCAATGGCATTAGGTATATCTCTATTCACCAGTATATCAATATGAAAAATAGAAGGGCCGCTATGATGCTACTAGAACTTTTGCTAAAGCTCGTTGTAACCAAGAAGGAACAAAAAAGATAATAATTAAAAAAAAAAAAAAAGAATAAACAATTAAAGGTAAAGGAATTTTTTACAAAAGTGTTGAGTTCTTAGTTCATTGCAATTGATAAGAATAACAAATTATACACTAAAAGATTGCATGCAACCATAGGACAACTACACATCCTTCAAATCAACTAAGATGTGATGTATCTGTTTTTAAATTCATTTCTTTCCTTTTTAACTATCCATATCCATTTTGTGACCAGCAGGAAATCAACCCAAAGTAATAACTGCGATTGGCCAAAAATAACACACCACTGCTATTCTCAAATAGCGATCATTTTTGTGATAATAAAAACCATAACATACGATAGCCAAATTCATTTTCTCATCAAATGTGAGATTGTGTTATACATCACTAACATCAAATTCAATGTGATTGTTATGCACACCTAAACATTACCAATTTTCAAAATCCCCAAAACACCCTTGAAAAAAATTATTGTTTTTATTTATAACTACAAACTGGATTTTCATGATTGGGTGACACTTTGCAATCCAACCATAGAGATACTTTGCAGCCATTGCATAAGGAAATCAGACAATATAAAGAACACGTGCAAATCAAAGCATTCCTGTCATATAGTACGACCACAATTGCCGCAATCACAGTAGATCCAACATATATTATTTGTGAAATAATTTGAGTATCAATCATTCTTAAAACATCAAGAAAATGAAAGGCAAGAACAACATCATCCACACAAATTCTACAGCTAAATCCAAAAGTCAGATCCACTTATCAAGGCATGAAAAGAGGGAAATGTTGTATGTAGAATAAAAAAATAAAATCTAGTAAAAGGCTAAAAGCACATGAACAAATTTGATAAACAAACCAAGGGTAAATCTCAAGAATAACCCAAATGGTGTCATGGAAGCTCCTCAATTATAAAATATTGATTCCTAACTTATCCAAAATCAAATCCTCATTACCAAATGAATAAGAGTAAGCAACATAAGCAAGAACTAGGACTTATAACAGCAAGGTATGAATCAGAAATTCTTGAAACAAAATCATCAAAATGAAATGAAAACAGACAAATCAAATCAAGTTGACAAGAAATTATACCTGATTAGCAAAACCCCAAAACAGAACTGAAATCACCACACTCTCCCAAAGCTCAGCCATGACATAGAACAAACAGAAGCTCCAAATCCTGAGAATTGCAATAGGACCCAGAAACCTAGGCCCCATAGTTGCCAAAAGCTTATCTGCAAGAGCAGTGGGGTGGAACACATTGCTGAGGGGATACAGAACAAACCCAAATGCCCCAAAGAAGGCAATAAATGGGATTATAACAGTATAGAACAAAGCCTTCTTTGATAGAGCATTTGCAAGCTTGGTGTACAACAACATTAAACCTATAGCCATGGGGAGATTCACCCATGTCTTTAAAAAGGGTATAATCTCAGCACTACTTCCCTTAGCAGTCACAACCAACACATCCTTTGTGTCTCTAAGGATTGTGTAGTTGAAGAGAATACAAAAGAACATCAACCCAAGAGGGATAATTTTCTTAAGGGTCACAATCTCAACCCCCAAAAACTTGGGCTTCTCTACCTCCCCTTCTTCAATAAAGGGTTGCCCTGCCTCTGCTTTGACCTCCAAACCCCTACCTAAACCCCTACCTTTCTTGTAAAACCCGTGGGATTTGACAATCACCCCATTAAATTTCTGAACCCCATCCAGAGATAGAGAAAACCCACCAAGGGTTCTACTTGCTTGGGTGCTTAGTCGGGTTTTCAACACCTGTGATGGGTTTAAAGCCCTGGCTTTGGGGTTTGTAGGTAAAGAAAGAAGCCCCTTTGTTTGGATAACAGCCTCCATGCCTCCCCTTCTCAAAACCCCAAACTTTCAAGGAGGTTTCAAGAGGAGAACATAGAAAAGATGGAGAGGCAGAGAGATAAGATGGGTTATTGTTGCGCCCTTTATAGAAAAACAGAGATACTATCTATAGAAAAACAGAGAAGATGGAGAGCAAGAGGTCGAGCAGAGAGGCAAGCACGAAGGAGATGAGAGGCGAGTTTTGTTGTGAACGGGGGGAGAGGAGAGATAAAGTTGCGAAATACCTAAAAATTTTGGGAGCGCCAAAACGCCCGCCAATTGATTATAGCGTTTTTTATTTGCAAAGTCATTCAAAATTGACTTTTTATAGCATTGTTATAAAAAACACTATCGGCGAATGCTATCAATGAGTGTTTGTGTTGTAGTGTGACTGTTTCTGAAATGTCGGACCTTATACACACCATCGCATTCATTAAGCTTTTTTATTGCATTTGCATATGGAACTTGTGTCTTATGTTCTATCATTCCTCATTAATTCTAGGAGATACATAAACTATAAGTTTGAAATGAGACGCATGAGGTGTACTAACCGATTTTGTGTTGCCATCCATCCCAACAATACCTTCTTAATATGTTCGTTAAGATAGGTTTGCGGTGCCTTTCATCTACCTTTCTGAATTTCCATGTCAGAGATCTCATTAGCTTCACCAAAATCCTTAATCTCAACATAGTACTTATTTGGCATATTAATCTATCAATCTCATACTTGCCTCGCATACCATTTACGTCTTAAGAGCAAATATACAACAGAACAATCTTGAAGCTTTCGAAAGTAGACACAGTGATCATAATGGTTTTGCATGCACTTCTCCATTATCATAAACTGATAAAAGCATTTGTACCATTGTCTTGGAGACTGCTTCAACCCATTCAAGGACTTGATCAGTTTCCACACAATTTTTCTTCCTTATAAGCTTAACCCACTTCGGTCAATTATATCTCCTCTTCTAATTCACAATGTAAAAATTCAATTTGCAAATATAATTCAAATAACTTAAGATCAAAGTATGCAACCAAGGCTGATAAAATATGAACGGAAGAGTGTTTCATAACTGGATTATAGTTTATGACCCCTTGTTTTAGAGTAACCTCTCGTGACTACTAACCCCGCTTTGAAGTGCACACCATCATTAAAAGATCATTCTTTCTTTGTATAGACTCATTTGCACCCAATGGTTTTCTTACCTTTCGACATAAACTATTCGTACACATTCTTATGATGAGAATATTTTCATCCATAGCCTTCTTCCACTATTCAGATCAGTACCTTGAATCACATCTTAGTGGGATTTCCAGACCATACCACTATTGGAGTTTTATCTATCGCAGGCAAGCAACTAAGATGATCCTCAGCCCAAAAACCATACAACCATCCAATAACATAAATTTTATATATTCCGCCACCCCATTATTTTACCAAGTATGTTTATCATGAAGTGTCTACTAAGCATTCATCATGACACACTTGCAAAAAGGATCAACTTTATATTCATATTCCTTATCGGGAAGGAGATTTTTTATCTTTATGTTGGTCTGAGTTCCAATCTTTTTTGTTTCACTTCAGGAACGCATTCAAGACTTCTTCTTTATGCTTCATGGTGTACTTTAGTATAAGTGTCTAATTTTTCAAACTAGAACTAGTGTCCTTAAGGACCTCAAATTTCCATGTTTATTAAGTCTAATACCGGAATCGGCATTGTAAAAGAATAACTCTCATTTATTAAAGAATAGATCAAAATCATATGCTCAACATATATTTCTAAACATTTGAAGAAAGTTCTAGTGGCAATAACCGAACAAACCTTTTGCATTTATCATTTAAACTCGAAGCCTTAAATTGAGATTTCATATAACCCGGTTTTCGGCATTGTACATGTAAATAAGCATGATAAATACGCAAAATGCAATTGCAAAAACTTTAAAGAGAAATACAAACCTCAGAGATGGATTGGCGATTGAGTGCAGCGTCAATTGTGGTCGTAAACTTGTACAGAATTAGTGTCATTATCCCAGCAGTAATCCCTCCCAACAATGCTTGAATAGGTGAAGGAGGTGAATCCGACTCAATTGAATTCAGCTTTATTGCCTTCAAACTATATAAAGCCTCCTCCTTGATACTCTTGGAGGCACCCGTCGACCTAAATTTCTAAACTGACATGCATAACCCTGTCGTCAATTACATCTCCTCTTCTAATCCACAATGTAAAAATTCAATTTGCAAATCCAATTTAGATAACTTAAGATCAAAGTATGCAACCAAGGCTGATAAAATATTAACGGAAGAGTGTTTCATAACTGGATTATAGTTTATGACCCCTTACTATAGTTTACGACCCTTTGATTTAGTGTAAACTCTCGTGACTAACCCCGCCTTGAAGTGCATACCATCATTAAGAGATACTTCTTTCTTTATATGGACTCATTTGCACCCAATGGTTTTCTTACCCTTCGACATAAACTATTCCTGCGCAATCTTATGACGAGAATCTCTTCATCCATAGCCTTCTTCCACTGTTCCGATCAATACCTTGAATCACATCTTAGTGGGATTTCTAGACCATACCACTATTGGAGTTTTATCAAAATCAGGCAAGCAACTAAGATGACCCTCAACCCAAAAACCATACAACTATCCAATAACATAAATTTTATATATTCCGCCACCCCATTATTTTACCGAGTGTTTTTTATCATGAAGTGTCTACAAAGCATTCATCATGACACACTTGCAAAAAGGATCAACTTTATATTCACATTCATTATCGGGAAGGAGCCTTTTGATTTTTATGTTGGTATGAGTTCCAATCTTTTTTATTTCACTCCAGGAACACATTCAAGACTTCATCTTTTTGCTTCATGGTGTGCATTAGTATCAATGTCTAATTTTTTAAACTAGAACTAGTGTCCATAAGGACCTCAAATTGCCATGTCTATTAAGTCTAATACCGGAATCGACATTGTAAAAGAATATCTCTCATTTATTAGAGAATAGTTCAAAATCATATGCTCAACATATATTTATAAACATTTGAAGAAAATTCTAGTGGCAATAACCAAACAAACCTTTTGCATTTATCATCTAAACTCGAAGCCTTAAATTGAGATTTTAGAGCACCTAGTTTTCGACATTGTACATGCAAATAAGCATGATAAATACGCAAAATGCAATTGCAAAAACTTCAAAGTGAAATTCGAACCAAAAAATTATCAGAGATGGATTGGCGATCGAGTTCAGCGACAGTTGTGGTCGTAAACTTGTACCGAATTAGTGTCATTATCCCAGCAGTAATCCCTCCCAACAATGCTTGAATTGGTGAACGAGGTGAATCCGACTCAACTGAATTCAGCTTTATTTCCTTCAAACTATCTAAAGCCCCCTCCTTGATACTCTTGGAGGCACCAGTCGACCTAATAATTGAATAACAAATAACAAATAAAACGCACACATTTCTAAAGACATTGAATAACAAATAAAACTATGACATGCCCATTATTAATAATTTGAATTAAAGGTTTTTTTGAGTTTGGAACTCATTAGTTTATACATGTTAGAGATTGGCCCTTGTTTGAAAACTAATTAAGTCTAACACTCATTTTTTTACGAAACCGTTAAGTCCACGTCATTGACTGGTCAAGACTAATTTTTGGACCATTTTGACCTTACCTTGATTTTTTTTCTTAATTGAGTTTAATTTTTTTAACCCTAAAACCCTTTTTTTTTTTTTTAGTTGAGTATAATAAAAAAAATTAAGCTTTTGATTGCGAGGGCCGAATCATGTATCAAAGTTGCCTTGTATGACGTTGCAGTTCTACTGGGAATCAATTATGTTTGCAGGATAAAAACTATTGGTGGCTCTAATTAAATCATCCTTTGTAATCTTTACAATGGGCTTCCCAAAGAAAGAAACATGAACCAGTATGTAAAGTCTTGGCTTTACCACTTCTAGCTCTTATCTTATCAGTGGACCAAACAAAGAACTTCCACCACCACCAGCACAAACATGACGAAGCAAATGCACCAACCACACCAGCAGCAATGATGATCATAAGAGGAGGATTCTTGTTTTTTATATCACCCTCACATTCTGATCGAAAAGGACGACCACAGACTGTTATTTCCATTGAAATCAGCAGCAGTAGTGACATATTCATTTACAACAAAAAAACATATTCAGACGAGAGAACTGGAAAGGGATCTGACCGGAGAATTGGTTATTAACAAAAGAAACCTTCTTGAGATGAAACTTAGGGTGTGTTTGGTTGCATGGAATCCTATGCCATGGGAATCTATGAGGGGACCCCTACAATTTAGGCTAAATTGATGTATCACTCCACATCCACCATTTAATTGTGTGGTCAATGGTGGGAATGGAAGTCCCATGAACATGTGAAATGGTGATTAAGTTTTTCTTCCTGTTAGGTACAAAAAGAACATTATTTAATTGAAATGAGGTGGTATGAGTGTTAAGAGAAGTAGAACTAGTGTGAGTGATGGGGAGACCCGTGCCGTCGCCGATCATGATGTTGTCAGAACCTGTGTAAGGTGCATGAAGGGATAGATTGCTCAAGTCTACAGTGACATAGTGAAAAGGTAGCCAAGTTGGAGTGTTGGAGTGTAAGGTAGCCAAGTTGGAGTGTTGGAGTGTAAGGTGCATGATGTTGTCAGAACCTGTGTAAGGTAGCCAAGTTGGAGTGTTGGAAGAAGTGTTTGCAGCAAAGTGTGCTCAAAGTTGCCATGGTGCCAGAGAGGTGATCATTGGAACACTTGTGATAGTGGATAACTGAATGGGAACAAGGTGAAAGAAATTGACACTTCTTTGTCGTATGTCCTTGTATCCCACAAATTAGGCAGTGGCCAAGATAAGGACGAGGAGGTCGATCATTTTGACTAGAGTTTGGCCCGACATTGGAGGATGCGAGGGAGTGATGGACGCCATATTTTGTTCCTGTTGTTCCCTGAGATGTTTTAAGGATGCCAACCATTGTTGGTTCGATTTGTAGGATTTGCTGACGCCGGAAAGTGAACATGTTCATATTTTGTTCCAGAGATAGTTACTTCAAAATACATAATTTTTTCATGAAGCTCGTCAAAATTGATCGTAGTGTCTCGGGATTGGACTGCATGAACGAGTCCATTGTAGTCATCACCAAGACCATCAAAGAGCTTCACCGTGAGATCATTTTTTTCCAGTGGGCCGGTGCTCCAAGAATGGCAAGCTCATCAGCACGAGCTTTCACCATTTGTAGGAAATTTGTTACATTTTGAGAGCCCTTGTTAGATTTTTAAGGTGACGTTTACCTGCTTAATGTGTCCTCGTGACGGCTTGGCATACGTATTTGCCAATTGTTTATGCTTCCTGAGATGTCTTGACATGAGCAATGAAAGGAATGCTAGTAGGAGAAAGATATCCAACAAAAACATTTAGAATTAATTGATCGTGTCGAACCCATATGATGTGAGCATGATTTGGTGTAGTGTTGTTTGTAGTAACAATGGTTGGTGGACATGGTTTTGATCCAACTACTTATCCTAAGAGATCATATCCGAAAAAGAGGTGTGAAATTGAAGCTTCCATGAGATATAACTGTTGTTGGTGAGTTTGAGTGGGGCCCAGACTGAGATATTGATGGTGATTGGGGTATTGTTTTGCTCGTTGGTGTTGTGAATTGCATGGTGGGAAGTTGAAGAATTTGAGGGTGTTTTTAGTCATGATTGTGGTAGCTTAGAGAAGAATAACAACAACAATTTATAAATTTTAAATTGCTCTGATACCATAAAAGATAGATATGCCTAGAAGATATAGAATGAAATAAAGGCCACACTCCCATGGCTATTCATTGATCTCAATATTTATATATTACCAGGAAATATAATTCAAATACAACAACTCTACCTAAGCTGACTCACAAAATTCAAATTATAAATAAAAAGTCAAAACAAAACCAATTTAAAACTAATTCAACAATATCAGAGAAAGTCTTGGTGACTCTATTAGAAAAAACTATTTGGAATAAGTAATGAAAGCAAGATAAGACCATATTAAAGGTAATACCATGTACGTCTCTGCTTCTATCCTTGATGATATAACATTTCAGCCAATCTGACTTTTTTCCCAGAATCATTAATTCATCATTCTATGTCGGGAACAATCTAAGTCCATGCTATGTTGTAATTTGCATAGTTTGTATTGTCAATTGATGGTATTAGTGGATATGACTTTCAAATTCAGAGGAAACTGTGGCATTCTAATTGAGTAATTAATAAATATCAATTTGTGCAACACACATGCCCAAAATAAAAATAACAACGGAGTATGAATGTCCTCATCCGTGTTATGTTTCACAATGTCACAAGGAATGTTACTTGGTCGATCTTGCAAGTAGTCATATGATTGTCTTTAAGATTAAGTCATACTGTGAAAATGTACATGGCTCATTAAATCAGTTATAGTTTGTTTGATAGTACCTGCTACTCGGATAGCCATAATATTCTAGAGCCAATACGTGCAACAAACCCCGACTTCTAGAACGAATGCACTTATTAGATAAAGAATCTATGGGGGGCCTACCCGTTGCTCTGATGAAGCATGATAACTCGACATATCGTATGATTCACGTGTCAGTGCCCTTTCAACTTTTGATGGTAGGATAGGGCCTACTACAGTGTTGACAGGTGACAGAGAATTAGGTTTGATTCCACATATAGGGAGTTTGAAAAACGACCACTGCGTCCAAGGAAAGTAGCAAACACGCAAATCATCCAATCCTAACATAGGGAGGTAATGATACAATAAATACAATGTCAGGCTCTATGAGTCTGATAATTGGAATGAACACAATTTAAATCCCTTAACAATGATCAATTGGAAGAAAAACCAGGCCAACACCTGTGTTAATTCGAGCTCCAATAGTGCATATTTAAGTTGTTGTGTTTAAAATTTGTCTTAGGGTTTGTGGGCATGTGATATCTCCTCAACAAAATTGTAAAGGAATATTAGGGTGTGTTTGGTTGCACCCATTCCATGGGAATAGGAATCCTATTCCTACATGAAATAGCATTTTAGGTGTTTGTTTGAGATTTTATTGGTGGGTGAGAGATGCCAGCACGTGCCGTAGATTCCCACCATTGGTAGGAATCGGACGCCTCACTCACACTGGGAACATGATTCACGGGACACAAAACCTCTCGTCTCGCTCCAACATCAGATCTCCATGTGAGACCACCATTGAAGATCTCTTTCTCCACTGAAGATATCTTTCTCCTCGTCTCTGTCCAGCATCAGATCTCCTCGTCTCTCTCCAGCATCAGACCTCCTCATCTCCAGCATCAGAGACTCACGAAGATCTCTTTCTCCTCGTCTCTGTGAAGGGCTGATCAAAGACCTCTCATCTCCGCGAAGACTCCATCGCATCAGAGACTCACGAAGATCTCTTTCTCTTCATCTCTGTGAAGGGCTGATCGAAGATCTCTTGATCTCCATCGCATCAAAGGCTCGATCTCACCTCTTTCGAAGATCTCTCATCTCCGCGATCTCCTCTCCTCCTCTGTGATCTCATCTCCCTGCTCCAGGTTTGCCTAATCCCTCTTCCTCTCTTCTATTGTTCTCAAGGAAACAACACTTACTAGGAACTGTCGAACAAAATGGGGTTTTCGAATCAGTAGGAAACAACACTTACTTCTTCAGTTTTGACCTTCTGTAGTTCTTGAGTCTCAAAAATTGTTCATTTATTGCTAAATTAACTGTTCCTGAAGAAACAACTAAATGGGTATCTCAGAATTAGTTTTATCTTAGAACTAGTTTGATTGAACCAGTTCGATGAGTAGTGTTTGTTTGGTAAAGGACTCTTGTTAACTAATTAACTTGTTTGTTCAGTAGATTCTGGGTTTTTTTGTTTTTTGGCAAGTATTTAGACTTAAATATGAGTATATGACTGCTTATGAGCTTCTGTGAAGTTTAGTTTGATTGAATCAGTTTGATGAGTAGTGAAGTTGTTTGATAAAAAAGCTTGTGTTCATCACTTGCTAGTTAATCTGTTCATTAGCTTCAGTAAACTATAGTTCTGATTTTTTTTGTTCTTACTTACTATAACTTGCTTAAATTAACTCATAAGTTAGTTTAACAGTAAGTACTGAAAACAGAACAATTGTGACTCCAAACATTTTCATGTGTAACATTTTCTTCTTCTTTATTTGAGATTCATCTGCAGAATTGGTGATGCAATGGGGATGAACATGGTCTTCAAAGGAGTTCAAAATGTGTTGGATTTCCTTCAGAGCCTGACATGGATGTTATGGACATATCTGGTAAGAAGAAGATCACCCCACTCTTTGCACAAAACTTGTTAGTTGAAGCATTTTTAATAGATTCAGAAATGTTGCTTTCAATTACTTGTGTGTGTGTTTTTTTTTGTAATTATAGTTTGGTTGTTGTGCATTGAATTTGCAGGAAACTTTTGCTCAGACAAGAATCCAGCTGCAGTGAATTGAATTGAAGGAAGGGGGAAGTCAGTAGTTTGTGAGGTTGTTATCAAAGAATAGGTGGTAAACATGCTCAGCCATGGCTGATGCTCTGGTTGGATTCAATGTTCATGCAATCTCAATCTTATATTCTGTTTGAAACCAGGGACTTGAAGCCTCACAATCTTCTGATGGATCCCAAGACAATAATGCTAAAAATAGCAGATCTTGGACTTGCTCGAGCATTTACTGTTCCAATGAAGAAGTATACTCATGAGGTGAAATACTAATTCCATGTTACCTGTGATTTCATGAACCCAGAGGATACTTCAATTAGCCTCTCAAAATTGACTTCATATTACAGATCCTTACTCTATGGTATCGAGCTCCAGAAGTGCTTCTAGGAGCCACCCACTACTCAACTCCAGTAGACATGTGGTCTGTTGGCTGTATCTTTGGTAAGATATGTGTACACCGAGTTTAAACTCTTTATGGTTGAACTGAATCTGCATTGGGTAACTTAATTTTTGTGAATTGCAGCTGAACTTGTCACTACTAAAGCACTTTTCCAAGGAGACTCTGAACTGCAACAGCTACTTCATATCTTCAGGTTTGCATACAGTTTCTTAAAGTTAGTCAGTTTTATGATTTTTCTTGATCTCATGTGGTTATGGCTTGTGCATCTGGTGCAGGTTATTGGGCACTCCAAATGAACAAGTGTGGCCAGGAGTCAGTAAGCTGAAGGACTGGCATGAATACCCACAATGGAGCCCAAAGAAGCTTTCGTCAGCTGTTCCAAATTTTGACAACAACGGGCTTGATCTGCTAGGGGTGAGTTTTGAGCACAATTTTCTTAAAATGTTCGTCACCCTCAATCGATCTTTAGTTCTCTTTGTGGACTTTTAGAGGGTGGATGTTTTTTTACTTGTCTGTTTACCTTGCTGCAGAAAATGTTGTAGTATGAACCATCCAAGCGCATCTCCGCAAAGAAAGCAATGGAGCACCCTTACTTCGATGATCTTGATAAGACGTATCTCTGAATCACAGACTGATCTCATTGCAACCCATTGTTTCTTTTGATTCTAATGGAAGATACGTTGCCTTGATCCTAGACAATTTCAGTGAATGTAATTATGCTTTTCTCAAGCATGTACTGTGTTTGCTAACAACAATTTAGAGAAGGTTGATTTGATTACTCAACCTCTCAGATAACTACTACATGTGAAAGGGTATAATTAGAAACTTACAATGATGTGAAAGGGTAGATTATGGTTTCAACTTATCTCTCCATCTATTTATTGAAATGAACAAAATGGAGACATGGTTCTGTATCTTTCTCAATGAAATCCTCTCGTACTACCAAGAAAATCCCATATGGTTATGTTTCTATTTCTAGTTCTTGGATCACATTGAATTGCAGCCAGTTGCTTTCAAAGACAGGAAAGATGTTGCCTCGGGTTCTACTACATTGTCTCGCAAATGCAAGCGAACGTGTGACAACAATGATCTCGAGTTTGCTAAGGCCATATCGAGTATATGCAAGGCATTTGAGCAAGCGAATGCTATGCCTATACGATTGGAAACCTTCCCTTGGCAAGAAGTTGATAAGGCTGTAAGGGCGGTTTCTGGACTTATCCAACGTCAAATTTTGAAAATCATGAGAAAGTTCTGTGTGAGAATTGGACTTCATAATAAAAAATAAAAAAATTTTCATGATTAGTTTTGGACAACCAAACACTCACAATAGGAATTGGAATCCAATGCCCATGGACAACCAAACATCAAAATTGGTCAAATCCATGGCATGAGATGCCATGACATGGGATGCCATGGAATGAGATTCCAATTCCCACCTTAGGATTCCATGCAACCAAACACACCATTAGTTTGTGAACTGTGTTGACATTCTTTTATCTGAAAAGTAGCGCTTCAGAGGATGAGTGATTGTTAGGTTTTAATTAAGACTTAAGACATTGAAATTGCATAGAAAAATAGGATGAGAGACCGATCTTCACCCCTATCTTGTTTGTTTGGTGTTGGTGAGAGAAAGGGGGGAAACATGTTTGGCATTGGGATTGGTTGGCATTAGTGAAATAAATGGTTGGGTAAGAGAAGGAAAAACATGAAATGTACTATGATTTCCAAAGTAAATCACTCAAGGCGAGCATAATAACTCTAAAAAACAGGGAACTGTTATTGTCAAACCCCTATTGTGCTTTTTAAAACAAACTATACTTTAATTTTCGCTTATGGCTTACCCTTGACTTTTTAGTTTCATGGTTAGGCCAATTGTGTACATGTAAAAACAACAGCTTGAGCCAACCATGTGACTATAAGAAGTATTCCAAAGATCGAATTTTTTGAAGTTGTCGTTGGTTAAGAAATTCATTTTCACAGTTAAAACAGACGTGTAACATGAACAAATTAACACGATTTGAGCCAAGTGTGAGGTTTTTCTCTAGAATTGGAAAGTTGTTATGAGTTCTCACGATTAACTCAAACTGTAGGAAATTTAGTTTCACAGTTAGGATAAACTTTTAATATCGAAAACGACAATTTGAGCCAACCGTGAGATTTTACCCGAGAATTGGAAGTTGTTACCAATTCTCATGGTTAGACCGACCTTGTAACAATGAAAACCACGGTTTAAGCTAGCCATGTGAAGTAGCCACAACTCTGATTTTGAATCTATTCATAACTGTCATTAAACATTGTCGAATGAATCAGGGAAGACACCACCTCCGCCAATCACCACCTGCTCTACATCCCGCCACCACATATCGCCACTGCTTATTCCACATTGCCCCACAACCACCTTCATGATCACTTCACCATATCACCATCATCACCAACTCCCACCCATCTTCAATTTATTTATCCCTCTCTCTCTCTCAAAAAGAATAATTCAAGCAAGAGGAAAAGAAGAGAAAGAACGAGCCAACGCTTCTTCTGGTTCTTTTTCCTTGTCAAAGTTGATGCTCTCCTCTTCTCTTATCTTCTTTTCTGTTCTCCTTTTTAATTGGGAAAATTGGGAGAGACGTGAGGTCAAAGAAAAGATAGGAAAAACTCATTTTTTGTGTTTATTTCTTTTTCTTTTTTTTTTTTTTTTTTTTTTTTTTTTTTTCAAACATGAAGATGTTTATTAAAGAAAGAAAAAGGGAAACAAGATACAACGAGAAACATTCCTATATCAAGGAATGCCCAGACACTATGAAAGTGTCAAAACTCAAATCCCTAAAAAAAAAATTACATGCCGTACCCATTTTCCACAGCAATTCTCTAATCTCAATAAAGATAAAGAGTTCTGATCTGATAGTCCTTCAAAAACTCTTCAGGATTTGAAACATACCTAACGTAGGCCCTAGGATGATAAAAATTAAAAAACAGGAGCAATCTACTTGAAGGATCATCATCAGTTACCTGAATTTAGGATTTGGTTTCTTGCTTCGAGAGGAGCTTCGAGGGACATATGTCGTGGGAGACTGGATAACCTCACGTTCTTCTTCGCTAGTGTTTTGCCCCACTTTAGCTCCTGCCTCTTCAAGCGAAGTATGAATTTGAACAACCAATGCGTCCTTGCCTATTCTTGCAATATCTGAAAGCAGACCCTTAACGACTTTGGGAGTTAGATATTCCATGTGCAATGTGTGGTCTTCCCCCTGTCCGCTTTTAACAGCGATTGCGCGAAGCACCTCCAATACTTGTATTGGGATTTCCTCTGAGTTAGATAAGGGGGTAGACGGACCTGGCTCTGCTGCTACTCCAGCGTTTGAATCCGCAGCTTGAATCGCCTTTTCAATCCCATTGTGTGAGTAACCTGCCTCCCTACGGTCGTCCCTGAAATCTTTAAAATGTTGCTCCTTAGCAACAGCAACCAAGACCTGCTGCTCTGTGAGTAGTTGCTCTTGTGGCATTCTGGTAGTGGAATCTCTAGATTTGAATGTGTGCTTGCCAACGGCTGTAGTCCAGCCTTCCTCTCCGGTTGCTTGAGTAGTATCCTTGCCGGTGTCACCTTGCTGATCGTGAGCTGGCGCAGGGCTTGGACTGATAGTGATCGCAGGGCTTGGACTGATGGTGATCGCAGGTTGGTTGAGCCCGTGAGGTGGCCGGGGTGGAACCACTCCTAATTTACCTGCTAAAGCAGCCTGTTTTTCTAATCCAGGACTCCCCAATTGATCGCTTCCACTTGGCATGACATCGGAAAAGCCACTCTTGGGCCCTGAGACAATGTCATCTGTTGGCTGTGTCGGATGTTCTTGAATTCCAATAGCATTTGCAGTCTCCGATTTTGTATACCCTGCCGCTAATAGGCATTCTTCCGTAGTTTCGGTAACTTGCTCAGCACTAACATGATCCATGTTCTGACTCTCATCTGAATCAATGTTGTCAACAAACTCGATCCCCTGACTATTCTTAGTTCCACTAGGTCCAACGGCAGGAATTGGATGTATAGATTTTTTGAGCACAGGAACGAACTGTTGCTTAATTGGTTTGTTGTCACCCTGGGACTTGACCACCTTCTCCGCTTTACCAGATTCTATGCCTCCCCCTACGCCCTGAAGACCATTTTTTTTCCTACAAAATTCCTCTTGATGACCTATCAATGAGCAAAAATCGCAAAATTTGAATCCCGGATAATCTATCTTCTGCCAAAAACCCCTTTTGTTTGCCCGGTCAATCCAAACTCGACTTGGTAACTTCTCCGCTAAAGACATCTCCACACAAACACGGGCAAAGTCGGGGCGCGAAAGACAGCGGGTATGATCATCCATCCGCAAGAAATCGCCAAAGGAGTTCACAATTGCTTTTAGGATTGGGGGATGAAATAAATGCAAAGGTAAGTTAGGTAACTCTACCCAAATTGGCACCGAAATTGGATCTTCCTTTAAGCTGAAACCATCGTGCCAGCGAAAAGCTTTGAATCGAACTCCCCGAATGAGGAAGGAATCTCTTGCTAGCACTTTCTTTGCTTCCATCTCCGATTGGAGTCTCACTAACACATGCCGTTGATTCAACAATCCCAGCGAAAAATCTCCCAAAATTCCCCATGTTCTATGAATAGAATCTCGAATATCTGCTAGAGTCGGTCGGTAACTAGAAAATTTGAGAACTATGACGTGTTTTTCCATGAAATCTTCCCCACGTACTTCATCCGTAGCCGTGAGGCCGATTGCGGGGGCTCCTTCTTTGCGGAAACGAGTCCCTTCGACCAGAGTCTCTGCCGAGTCATCTACCAAGATCTTGCCCAAAATTTGAGCGAACGAAGGCTTAAAGGCGACCGATGATTCCCCATGTCCAGGGCCCGTGGGGGGGGGGAATGGATGATGGCGAGGTCATCACATCAAAAAGATGTGTCGACCCTGACCCAGGAAGAACACCCAATACCGTTTCGTGAAAAACTCCGGTTCGTGACAGCCGTAGCAGCAGATCTTTGCAGGGCCGTAGATCGTAGCAGCAGTAGATCGTAGCAGTAGATCTGGATCGATTGTATCAGCAGCAGCAGTAGATCGATAGAGTAGATCGGGATCGATTGTAGCAGCAGCAGCAGTAGATCGATAGAGTAGATCGGTTGTTGCAGCAGTAGCAGTCACTGTCGAGATCCCACACTGCGAGATCCCTTGTGCTGTCGAGATCCTTCACTGTGCGAGATCCCGCTTGCTCACTGGCGAGATCTCGCTTGCTGTCGAGATCCCTCTTACTCACTGTACGAGATCCACCCCAAGCAATGCCATTCATGAAGACAGCAATTGGCTTCTTTTACTTTCAATCTAAGTTGATAATGCTTACAAACCATGAAAAGGGCAATTGTGATAGTTTAATCTTCTTCTTTGCATTGTTGCTAAGCATCTTTTTCTAATTTGTTTAACCTCCCACCCAAGTCTAGGCCAGTTTAACTGTTTGGGGTCTGTTATTTACACTGGATACCACATTTGGGGTCTGACTTAGTCTGGGATCTACCAAAATTCAAATGTGGTCTGCCAATGACAGTGCCTCCAAAAAAGGCAAACGAAGGAATAAAGTGGTTGTTGTGGCGAGAGGGGTGCGTACAGTAGATAGCACTAGCAGTAGCAGTGGTCAAGGATTGTGATTTTGCGAATTTACGAAAAGAAAAAATTACATTTATTTGAGAGTTTTTTTAAAAAATTTCGAGGTTTTTT
Organism: Berberis vulgaris; assembly: GCA_963556465.1. Classification (NCBI taxonomy): domain Eukaryota; kingdom Viridiplantae; phylum Streptophyta; class Magnoliopsida; order Ranunculales; family Berberidaceae; genus Berberis; species Berberis vulgaris. Next base: position 95,376,578 of record OY747125.1, read on the forward strand.
CGTAAATTTAAGTAAAAATACAAAAAACGACTACTAAAAATTATTTTTTTCAAGGATTGTTTTTGAAAATTTTTGGGATTTTTTCGAAAATGTTGAGTTTTTTTTTTCTAATCATCATTTATTCTAATTATCTATTGATTTTTGAAACAAACCCTAATTTCATAATTATCACTTCTTTTACTTATATATAGATTTTTTAATTATAGGTATTGATTTTCTAATTATAGGTATTTTTCTTTCATTTAATGTGTTTAATACATTTATTTACTTGCATATTATTTTTTTCACATATTTAATATACCTTCGAAATTCATTATATATTTCATGTATTCTCAAAAAAAAATTGTTTTTTCTTTACACGCCAAAATATTTCTTAAAATCAGGAGACCGAAATTAACCCGAAAAACGAAATCACAATCCTTGGAAGTGGTATGTGTTGAGCCTAAATCATACCATGCGGGCTGTAAATGGGCAGGACCTGGCATCCAGTGGCTTTCACCCAAGATTAATGCTAACTCAGATGCTTGGAACTTCATTTTCAATTGCAAATTTGGGCCTATGATAAGTTGGGCTTATGAAATTGAGATTTGAGCCTACAGATAATTTGGGCTTAGCCATTTATCACGCATTTTTCCATTTTTTTTTTTTTTTTTGAGTTTGACACTCCTTAGTTTATATCTATTAAAGTTTGGCCCTCGTTTAACAAACTAATTGAGTCCAACACACGTTTTCTGACAAAACCGTTAAGTCTACATCATTGACTAGTCAATGTTAATGTTTGGACCATTTTGCCCTAAAACCTAAAATTGCCCCTCCACATTTTTTTCACTTCTTTCTCCCTGCAACCCTGCAACCCTTCCTCTCTGTCAAGATAGCTTAGCATGGACCACTAGCTAATTGGAAAAGATCAATTAGCAACTAAAAACGCCGCCTGAAAGAGAAACCAAATATAATTCTCTTGAATAACCACTGGCACCAAGCACCAAAGAGTAGCATAGCCACTGAATCAAAAGTTATGCAAAAACTTTTGTTTTGGTAAGATCAGAATGCTCCCATAGTTCCTAAAACAATAATCTGGTAAGATCAGAATGCTCCCATAGTTCCTAAAACAATAATCTCGATTCATTGTGGCAGAATGGTAAAAACATATGGCACGGACGGTGGTGGTATCTAGAAACAATTAAAGAGCAATAGCAGCTTGCTTGGAAACAACAAAAGAAAGAAAAATGGTTGTACATCAAATCAAATCACTTTGATTTCATTGCCAAAATATATAGAATACAATGTGGTGGTGGACTAGAGTGGGGCTTTGTTGTGTTTTTTTATTATTTATTTTTAAACTTTGATATTTATTGTTGAATGGCAATGGTTAGGATAGTGAGACGATGATTTAGAAAAAAAACTCACATGTGGACCCGACAAAACCACAAGTTTTACTTTGAATTTTGCTTCAATATTAATTTTAATTTCACTGCATGCAGAAAGGAAGAGTTGCAAAGAGAATAAGAGAGAAAAAATGAGGAGGGCAATTTTAGGTTTTAGGGTAAAATGGTCTAAAAATTAATCTTAGTCAATGACGTGGACTTAACGGTTCCATCAGAAAATAAGTGTTAGACTCAATTAGTTTTCAAAGTGATGGTCAAATTTTAATAGGTATAAATTAATAACTGTCAAACGAAAAAAAAAAAACCTTTTTTTCCATGAATATTTTTTCCCTTTCAACCAAAGCACAACTTTCTAATGCAATGGCTTTCCTTTTGAGTAAGTCTAGATAGCCTTGTTTGAGCGTCATTTTTTATTTTTTTACACTTTTTATCCTTCTTTTTAAAACACAATCACAAACACCATCCATAGAACTGATAGAAGGGGTGAAAATGCAAAACAAAATTCAAAAAGACACAAAAGAGGCCCCAAACAAAGCTCTCTAAAATGATTGTTTCCTCGTAACGATTCTGGTAACATTGTCCTTCACCACCCTCATATGCACTTGTGAATATGCATAATTGCGGGATAGTCAGCTAAAATCTTGGCTTTGCCACCAAAAAAAACACAACCATTCTAGAGAGCCAGGCCTGCACCGGGGCAGGCCCTATACCCTCCATCATCCTAAAGATGCTCAATACCCTCATTCGAAAACAATCATACGGACAGGTGGTTCTCTGTCACTGTCATGGTTCTCCTACCCTGGCTGTCTAGATTTTTTGAAAAAAAACAAGCTAACTATAAAGTAAAGAAACATAAAAATGATGAAAAGAACAAAAGGAAAAGTCTTTGACATTGGACCAAACATGCATCAAACTCTTTTCAAGTAAGGTATTGTGTCACGAAACAAAGGTAAAGAGAGAATCTAATCTGAATTATTACACCCAATGGTAACACTCATCATTCATATTCTCTCTTTTCAAAAGACCCAAATATGTTTCAATGTTACATTGGTCTTCAATAAAGTATTCTTAAATATGTTTCAATGTTACATTGGTCTTCAATAAAGTAATCTTTATATCAAGTCATAACCTTGTCTAATTCACAAAGAGGAAAGTAAGTATGTGACAGTGTTGTATTATTGGCTCTTTATAAAGTAATTTTTTTAACTTCACCTCATTCAATTCCGTCTAGCACATAGGAGTTTTTCAGAATCTAGCTAGAAAAAAAATCTTAAAAAATACTGAATATGATGCTGGAAACATCTAGTGCATCTCTTGTGCTACACCTGATGACCTGACCAGTATGAGCATCAAATGGAACAGAGTTTATGTTGCTATGTGTTTGACATGTTTTTTTAACTTTGTTAATAGCATCACCTTTAAATTCTTTCAATTTCTTGTGGAGAACAGGATGTGGTTGAAATTATTTTATTTTTTTTTTGGTTGAACACCCCTTCAAATGGGGTCAACAGATTAACACAGTATAATGCTGATCAAAATGGACAACTATGTGGGGTGCCTCATTTCAGCCGTACATGTGCCAAAACAATTCGTTCATTAAGACATTTATTTGTTTAAATACGGAACGGTTGAGATGAATACCACATAACTCAAGAGCCATGCTAACACTTACATGACACACGAGCAATAAGTCTCGTTCGTGAATGTTGTACTATTGAAAGCTCTAAGTTGTCCCATTGAAAAGCTGTAAACATCATGTTTATAGTTTCGTCCATCCTTCCTTCTCACTAAGATTTTCATATCCAATTTATGCAACCCTAACCTATGATTTCATTTTCACAATATTAGTACAAACAAAAGTTGTGTTGGATGACCAAATAGAATTCAAACCACAGCTTTGGGTTGCAATCATGGATCACGTGTGATACACGTGCCACCCCCCTCTCCCGTTGGTGACTTGTTTAGCCTATAAAGGTATGAAGATCAGACTCCCAAAACCTACAGTCACCTAGCATTCAAATTTGAGTGGTGAGTGAGTGTTGATCATCATCATCAGCTTCAAAGCTAACAGCCCTGCCTTATAAACCCTAAAAAAAATGATGATATGATGAGTGCTAAATAATGGACACCCATCTTCCCTGATTTTGCAAAACAAATTTGTTAACCATCCCTCTCAATGTGTACATGCAGACCCTAGTTTTGGATCAAATGACCAAGGTCGACTAATGACCACCATCAATGAAATGGTCTGACCACCCCAAAATTAGCAAGACCAAACAGTGCTCTAACAGTACAAACAGGTACAAAAATGGGTAAAATATGTTTGGGGTTCCTCAAGTTTAATGTAGAGAGTAAATTCTGGTAGTGGAGGTAGGTTGGTGGGGTTAAAGAAGATAGGAGGCAAAGAGGGTAAAGAGCAAAAAGGAGATGGGGTTAAGAAAAGAGAAAAAATGATGGCAAGGACCAAGTGTAGGCATTTTTGAAGTGTTGTGATTGTGACTCGAGTGTATTCACAGATATACACATTAATAAGTGGGGTTGTGTATATTTACAGAGATGGATAGGATATCATGCAATATGTTCTAAAAATAAGTACTATTGATGAGACTGTCTGGGTGGTCCATGGACCTTGGTTTTGTCATCCGCATCACTGCAGTCAAATCTCATTCAATTCCAGTTTTATGTTGTGAGTCCAACAAATAAAAGTTTGATTTAGAAGATCAACACTTGGTGTTCATCAAGGAATTTATTTACTTTTCTAAAAATTGTTAGGAGTTTGAATTTGGTTTTGAGATTTTACCAGAACAAAGGCGTAGGTCTAAGTTGATATTGCCTTAAACATTGTTAACCATTTGAAGGTAACGATGTTAAGAAAGAATGAATTATAATAAGAAAAGCAGATATAATATCTCGAATAATTTACACGGGCTGGGAGTGTGTAACTAGTTTTTGACTAATTAACTATTGTGAATAACACAATAAAACAGTACTTACAACATTACTTGTATCCAAATTTAGTTTGACGGTATATTAATTCTTCCTTTTAACCAACATTTTTGGTTATTTCAATAAATCAGATCAGAAAATTCTTACCAAGTAACTTTTAATGTTTAGCCTTAACTATTTAAGCCTTCGATTCACAAATATCTAAATTTAGTTTGTTATTTTAAGAAGGTGCACCGTCTAAGAATGATCATATCAATGCTATGACAAATATCATAGCATCAACTATTTAAGCAACCGAGAAACATACAACATCACAAATATCAAAATATAGTTTGACATGAAGGTATCATTTGTTTTTTTTAGTGCTTAGAAATTAATTTATAACTGAACGAGCTTTTGAATGAACTGTTTGTTTTGTTTCTAAATGAGCGGTTAATAAGAAGGTGTAAAATTAAAAGATTTTTTTAGGTGTTGAATGAGAATTGTTTGACAATTTTGTCCCACTAAACTGAATAAATATTGTGTTTAAAAGCATACCTAATAATTATTCAAATTCTAGAAAATGTTATAATATCTTTTATTACAAGAATATCAAAATTACAAAGATTAAAAAATAAAAATAAAAAATCTTGGAGAACACGGAGAAGGAGAGTCGAAGAAATGAAAAAAAAAACTTGAAAAATACAGAGAAAGAAAATCAAGATGAATGAGAGAAACGAGATAAGTTTCTTACTGTTGAACAATACTTGTGAAGGTAGGTAGAATGACAATGTTTGGTGAAAAGAATGAATGCATTATATCAAAATTTAGCCCTACCTATTTTTAAGAAGATGAGAGCAACAATTGTCATTACAAAATTATTTTAAGGTTGCTATTGGAATAACTTTTGAGTCAGCACTCTGTGCTAAATGATCAACACCTCATGTTGCTTACTCCAATCAGAACTAAAAAAACAAACGTCATTTTTTAGGTGTCCACTTCTTATTAAGACTTCTGACTCTATTCAGAAGCAAAAACAAACACTCTCGAAGTATTCATTTTACCTTTATCACCCTTTCTTTTTACTAAGAACTATTGTATCACGTGTGCCGTTAGCACAACCACATACTTTTAGCACGAGTACCTACTGTGTCATACCATCAAGCCCCTTGAAAAATCAAATAAAGTGGTTCTTACACAAATAAATATATATGATTGCAAAACAAAAATGATTAACCTCATCTTATATACATTTTTTTGAGTTCCTATTTATAGTAAGTTGAGTTGGGGTTTTTCCTTCAATTAAGCAAAGCCTTATATATTGTGTATAGTTAAACCTAGTCCTCCAAGTGAATTGGGGAACCTAACATTAGTTTAGCGTTGTCTGTGGGAAACGACAAGTTTACTCTTTACAGAACACACAGTGATAAAGATTCATCACAACCTTACAAAGGGCCAGCCGACCATCAGATAAAATAATCCAGACCCCGGATCACGACAGCTTTCCCTTCGATGCACCACTAACAGCCGGAGGAAAAGACACAATCTGAATCACCAAACCATTGGCATCCGAAAATGTGGATCCACTGCACGCAATAGTTCAAACAGCCCAGACGGTCGTCAGCGCTACCATGGACCCTCGGGTAGACTTGCTAATGGCCCGGATGAAATATATGACGGGGATGCTGGAGAAAATCACCCAAGAACGCATTCAACCAGCCGACCCTACTTCTGCAACGCCTCAACAAAACTTTACTGTCTGAACTCAAGGGAGCGACGAAGCTTTAGCGGAACCCCAAAAAGAAACGTCGAGAGCAGTGAACTCAACCGAGACAAAACTCCGCAGTGCGGTGGAATAGTTGCTGAGATACTGTTCATAATCGGAGTCATGGATCCCAACATATTATACGAATTTTCCAAACCACCATTCTTTGACGAACTCATGAAAAAGGCAATGCCAAAGAAGTTAACTTCGCCAAAATTCGAAGTATACGATGGCACCACCGACCCGACTGATTACCTAAGACACTTTTACCATATGATGATTTTAAAGGAAACCACAAAGTTGATCCTGTGCAGAACGTTCCCAACCAGCCTCGCTTTCAAAACAATGAACTGGTTCAACAGCTTACCGCCAAGGTCAATAGATTCTTTCCAAGCTTTAGCCACTGCTTTCATTACCAAATTCATCGAGAGCCAATGGATGAGGAAATGAGCCCATTACCGTCTGCACATCAGACAAAAACAAGACGAAACAATACGAGAATATGTTACTCGTTTTACCAACGAACTAACAATGATTGATGGATGCAGCGACGACACAAACTGCTATGACTTTCGTCGCATGATTGAACAGAGGTACCTTTTTCAATGCCCTTAACTTGGAACCTCCAAAAGGCATGGCGGTCCTACTGAAAATAGCATAGAAACAATTCCTTCTAGGAAATGAAAGTTGCGAGGAGAATGAACGACCAAGAGAGGGATAACCATTCAATAAAGCGAGAAAGAAAATATGAAAGAATATGAGATAGCGGATCACGGGAGAACAACAATCATTTAAAGAAACAAGTGATAGGCACACAGAGTGCAACCAGCAGGAATCTTGGAAATCGTAGTTGACGCAACCCAACATGAGCGAATAACCAGCGTAATAAGGAAGGAGTATAAACCATACACAACCCTAAAACCAAATTGAACCAACATCTTAGAACACATATCAAACCGGGAGAATGTCAACTGGCCTACAAGAATGAAAGGAGACCCGACGAAACAAGAACAAATGTTGTTCTTTCCACAAGGATCACGGGTATGATACCAATGACTGCTACAAATTAAAAGAAGAAATCGAACATTGGATCCAAAAAGGATGACTGGACGAGTTCGTCGACACATCAGTTAAGCAGTTCAAGGGCAAGGAAAAAGCAGGCGCTATCGCTTCGGGATCAAATGAGCAATCAAGGGAGTTAATATATGCCCTACACAGAATTCGCCATGGGAAAGAAGCACCTCCCACACGAATAGACCTATATCGAAGTCGAGGGGCCAACACTCAAAAGACCTCAACAACATAAACAAATTCAACCAAAATCAATTGCAAAGGAACTAACAAACTACATCAGGCCACACACAAGCCGGGAAAAACTGGGAGCAACAACCACGCGAGCAAATCAAGTCATAAATTAAAAGGAATAACAGAGGCACGAGCGCCAATGTAAGGGTAAACAATAAGCAATGCAGGAATAAAAGAGAAAACGCTCCACGTTGTAACAGAGCCATTCTAGGAGAACAACTGTTGAAATGGTCAAAAAAATCAATAAAGTTTCATTTTCAGAATCGACATCTCACAAAAGCAAAACAGCTTCATCGCAAAGCTACAAAAAACAATGGGCGCAAAAGTCATCAAAGAATCAAGACGCAAGTCAGATATTCAAGATAAACTTCTGGTCTGATCAACCAAATTAGCAAAAGTTGGATACTTGAGTCAAACTGAACAAAAACTTTGAATCGGCCAAGGTGTCGAGTTAGCGAAGTAAAAGTTGGACGAACAAGTCAACTAAAAGGAAATGACTTCGAGTTGAACAAATTGTCGAACAAAATGAAGCAAAAGTTGGACACCTGAGTCAAACTGAACAAATTTTTTGAGTCGACCGAGGTGTCGAGTTAGCGAAGTAAAAGTTGGACAAACGAGTCAACTAAAAGGAAATGACTTCGAGTCGATCAGAGTGTCGCACAAAATGAAGCAAAAGTTGACACCCGAATCAAACTGAACAAAAACTTAGGGTCGACTGAGGTGTCGAGTTAGCGAAGTAAAAGTTGGACAACGAGTCAACTAAAAGGAAATGACTTCGAGACGATCAGAGTGTCGCACAAAATGAAGCTAAAGTTTGACACCCGAGTCAAACTGAACAAAAACTTCGAATCGATCAAAGAAGCGAGTTAACGAAGTAAAAGTTTCAACTAAATGAAACGACTTTGAATCAACTAGAGCGTTGCACCTTGAACGAATGAGCCAATTGAACGAAGCAACTTCGTATCACGACAAGCTAGCAAAAAAAAATATCAGGCGACTAATTCGAATGAGAAAATATGCAAGCAAAACAACCTTCCATAACAATTCAGAAACAACAAGTACAAGATCAAGGCATGCACACTAAAATGTGGGAAAAATCAAACCACCGAAAGATTACTACAAGCATCTGTGAAACATCAAATGCAAATTTCAAGACAACGACAAGCGAACAAATACGATAAATGAACTAATTCCATTCATTCAAAATCCGCTCAATTACAAAAGTAACAACAGAAGATTAAGGAGAAGCATTTATAACATCCTCAACAATATTACCCGCAGGAGCCGGATCAACAACAGGGACTCCTTTTTCAAGAGAAGGAAGCGGTCCTTCAGCCAATGGGACTTCCGGAGGATCTTCAACAACATCATCCACGTCCTTAAAAGTCTGATGCACCAAAGGACGATACTGGGTCAAATCGACACCAAGACCCTTGATATAATCCAAAAGCTCAGTCCAACCATCAATAACGAGTTGCTAGTCTGCCACCTCCATAACACAGAGTCTATCCTTAATAGAAGCAAGCTCACTTCTTACCACGATAAGTTGGTCCTCGGTAGTAGAAAGCATCGCAGAGGAATCAGCCTTGACCTTGTCAAGCGAAGACAACAATTGCTCCACCTTTTTCTCAACAATATCGTGATTTTTAAAGTGCTTTATCATGGCCCGCGTGATCTCATCATGGAGCGCCTTCTCAGTAGAAAGCTCATTTTCCACATCGAGCATACGTGTGTGGACGCCTTCCAGGTCGACTCTCAGAGATTCAAGTGCAGCCACAGACCAATCACGTGCACCTTCCACCTCGGCCAACGACGTCCGAGCAACTTCAGCCACCTTGGTTCATTCAGAGCATCGCATTTTTAACACGTCATACTGGTAAAAAACATGGGAGAACACCAGGAGAAGCACAAAAATCTTCCACTCCAAATAAACCATAAGATTGTAATTGATTTGACGACTCAAGCCCGTTACCCCTGCATAGGTGAGATGAGTCATCCCCTCCATTACAAGCCTAACACCATCCTCAAGGTGAAGGTCCGGATTCAGCACGAACATCTGGGGCCTCTCTACCGACCGTCCGTGCCATTCATTTATCAACTTGCGTGCACCATCATGCACACCAAGATGGGAAACCAACATAACTTCCCATCCGATTTAACTCGGATCTCCTCAGAAGTAGGTTCCTTCCAATTGATTCGCGAATGAAGAACGCAAGGATCAGGTAGTATGGAGGAACCACCACTACCCATGGCCGAAAAAGATGAGGAAACAACATGAGAACCTCCATCACCATCTCGTCGCTCGGCAGGGACGGAACGAATGACAGCCGAAGGGTTCAAGTAGGCCACGGACGGAGGAAACTCCATCCCTCCGTTAGGAAGAGAGGAAGAATGAAGACGAGGTTGCAACTCAGAAGCCAGACCTCTACAGCCAAGTTCTTCAGATTGAACAACAGCCAACTGGAGCATCTTGTCATCCAAAGACCAAGGATCCTCTTCAGAACACTTGACAATGTCAAAGCCACCATAAGCAGAGATAAGCCTCTTTTCACCATCATCCAAGGGACGATCAATGTTCTTCTCACTCTTCTCCAAAGCCAACCTCAACTCCTCCGCCTCCTGCAGAGAGCAACGGTCCTCCCTCGAAAGATATTTGTCCATAGAATTCGAATAAAGAGTTGTGCGTCGCACAGAGTCAACAAGTTGTTTCTTCTTCGGCACGCGATCGGAAGATAGAAACAAATGCTCCGTCGGGGCCTTGCCACTTTCCTCTTTACAGAAGGACTAGTAGCAGTATGAATAGGAGCATTGAGATCTGTAACATCAAAGCCCACCTTCTGATCAACGACCACATCAACGACAACACGAGCAGCAATCTCCGCAGTCTGCCTCGCAGTCAACAAAGCCCTTTCAGTCTCATTCATGGTGTATAGGCCACTACACCTCACCATATCATCAGTAAGATAGGAACCCAACGAGACCACCGAAATCCCCAAGAAGCACTCATTGATAATCTATTCCTCAACAGTCAATTTCATATTCCGATGTTCGAGAAGAACTCGAAAAGACCTTACTATTGGAAGACCACACAAATTGAAGTGGCAGAACCAACAGACGCATAAAACCAATCCCGTGACCAACCCCTAATGTCGTCATTAAGGTTACCAAAACACGCTGGAGAATACATTTAACAGGTATGGTGGGACGACGCGTTGAACCCCACCAAGGAATGCAAGATTCGAGGTGTTAAAGAAATACCAGAAAGAACGGCCCTTACATACGTGGCAACCATGACCCTCAAGCCGTTTGGCCCTTTTTGAGCAGGAGGAATACCCAAGAAGTCCAGATATGACCAAAACAACTCCGGAACGGGGAACCGGAGTCCGACATAGAACATGCGAGGATATAGTGCGATATATCATTTCCTCAGGCAACAAGGACTGTCATTTTTGCGAGGAAGAATGATTTCAAGGTCCTCAGGCAAAGAATAGTTGGAACAAACACTATCCAAAGTAGCCTGAGAGGTTTTGTTTGGAGAAAAGTGAGCTTCACAAGCAGAAAGCTGATCACCAACTAAAATGTCGCCAGCAGGCATCGTAAACAGGGGAGAACGAACGAGGAAAAATATGCAGTAGAAGAAAAAAATAACATTACAGATGGCGTAAAGAAAGAAGAAGAATAGCCACAACACCTTTTAAGCGATTGGAAAACGAAGAGACCGCTCACGGAGCGACATACGGGACATAATAGCGCATTAAAAATATGCGCGAAAATGAATAGACAACGAAGTAACCAAGACGATCAAGCAACTAAAAGTTATCAAGGTCAGTGCAAAAACACAATCAACATACCAACCGGCACATAGTTAGTGGACATGTCACCACACCTACTAACTAAGGGGGGAGTAGCTGATGATACATCAAAATAGACTGACCATCACGATCGTACATGTGGCATAAAGCCCCATCACGAAGATACAACGCCCGATCCATTTGACCAACTCATAAAACCCAAAAGTATCAAAGGCAATTACAGAGGCCCGAAAATAGGCTCACTTCTAAGGAAGCGTAAGCGGAACCCGAATCCAAGCCCAGACGAATCGAAGCCTGTTATATGTTCTCTCATAAAGAAGAAGAACGTTACACCAAGAAAGAGCCATGGAGGGACCCACGCCTCCACAAACGCATCTCCATTAAGGAGGGGACTGTTACAAAGACATCTCCTTCCGTTGCGCCTCATATGCTTAAGTCACGCAGAGAGTTAACTACGACCATTATAAAAGGTAAATGAAACTTTCGACAGAGGTATGCAATTTTAACTGAGTTTTGTCGTGATTTACTTCCTTTTTCCAACATAATTATTAACTTAAGCATCGGAGTGCCTTCGGCCACTAAAAAGGTGGTCTTTGGCAGCCTAACAGTGGTTTTACAGGTCTAACTCACAAGAGGACGATTTATGAACACACCAGATTACATATATCTTAAGGAACAACCCAATGGAATGGACATCTATGCATGCGAAAAAGTTTGGTTGATCTTCTCCGTTGCTTTGAAGCATTGTTTACAAAATTCAATAAGGGAAATGGATAGTTAAAACGGACGAGAGGAAAAGTATTCTCAGAAAATGGGTAAAGTTGGGTTGGTTGATGGAGAGACGAGGCAAAAGGGAGATAGATGGTGTGCCCCCATATACATACAGAGACATGCAAATTATTTTCAATACCATCCCACCTAGTTGGATTGAACTAGGATGCCCCAGTAATTTCACAAACAGGTAACCAAATATTTTCAACAAACAAAATCACTGAATGAATTGTTGAAAAACTTGTTTACCAATAACACTATGCTTGCTAGATTCACCTCGCATCCGACCATTCTTCTTGGTTATGTTATGTTTTGTAGCACCTAGTTTATGGTTGGAATCAAGCTGGATGTCATTGTAAATAATTTCACCAAAGCGCAATCAGATAGAAGATATTTCAACAAACAAAATCCAACCCCGAAAATATTGGGGGCAACTCTTTCCTTTGCTTATTACTTTATTCCCCCTCCTCTCATCGACATCTTTTCTGTGCTTGACCCAAAGCATTTAATTAAAGTTACAGATGCTTTTGAGTCCCTATCTTTTTTTCTCCGACAGACAAAGCGCAGCTGCAAACGCCCTGAACCCATTCAGATACAGGCTACAACAACACCTTTTATACACTCTATGCTCTGCAACACCACAACTAGCTAGCACTTAGTAGCGGAGTGGCCACCACCACCACCACCACCACTATGCCTTGCAACCTCCTCTATCGAAAGAGAAACAACCAACACACATGATGTCCATTCCATTGGGTTGTTCCTTAAGATATATGTAATCTGATGCATCAAAAAATCATCCTCGTGTGAGTTTAACATACAAAACAGATGTTAGACTGTCAAAGACCATATTTTTGGTGGCTGAAGGCATTCTGATCTTAAGTAAGCAACTCCGTTTGAAAAAAGAAGTAAATCTGGACAACACTCAGTTAAAGTTGCATACATGTGTCGAACGTTCCCTTTACCTTTTATAATAGTCTCGGTTAATTCTCTGCATGACTTAAGCATGTGAGACGCAACGAAAGAAGTTGTTTATTGTAAGTCTCCTCCTTAATAGAGATATGTCTGTGGAGGTGTAACTCCCTTCACGACTATTTTTTGGTGCAAAGTTCATATTCTTTATGAGAGAACTCGTGTTGGGTCTGGATTTGAGTTTTGATTCGTTCGGGCTTAGATTTTGGCTTTGTTTATGTCTTCTCGTTGGTGGGCCATGTCTAGGCCTTTATGATTGACTTTATGCTTATTGGGTTTCATGAGCTGACCCAATAGACTGAGTGTTATATCTTCGTCATGGGTCTCTATGCCACTGTACGACCGTGATGATCGATTTATTTTGATGTATCATCACCCGTCCTCCAAGAGAATTAGGGAACCTAACATTGGTACAAACACCCTTAAAATCGACCAAATTAAGTCCTGTAGTTTACCCCAAAATGTCACCTCGCTCACACCTCAATTTGCCCACTCCGAGCATCAAGCTTGTAAATACACAAAAAGGCACACGATCTTTTCATATACTAATACTTCGTTGATTTAAAGCGAACGGTCATCACGGGAGCTGATTTTTTTTTTTTCTCAAAGAGAGCTTCATGTTTTCTTAAATAATAGTATTCATATAGATTTTATGGCATGAAGTTACAAAGCTTTGTCTTATTGGGACTTATTTGTGGCTAGCCTAGTTGAGGGTGATTAACCCTAGAGAAGTGCAATGCAGGGTACGCTTTTAAGTAATTGCTCGACATTTGTTTAATGCTAGATATTAACTTTAACATAGGGCATGCCTTATCTATACTCTTTGTTGCAACTTGGCCTAGTTAAGGAGGTGACCTTTAGGGAGAACTTGGGCAACTTACGAAAATTTAAATACTAGAAATTCAACAAAGTATTTCAAAAACGAAATTGCATATACTATAAAACAATACCCGAAAAAGGTTGAATTTGAAATCAAAAAATCAAACGGTATTGTTTGTTGTAGTCATAACACGTAACTAATTAAAAATCACCTGTAGGACATGTATCTCACTTTGTGATGTAGTAGACTAGTGTATTACCTGGTAGAAAGTGGGTCAAAAATGGGTTGTAAAAAAAAGTATATATTTAAAAACAACTACAATGAATTATTCATAAACTTTAATTTTTCAAAATATAAAATACATGGTCTTTTCAAGATAGACTACCAAGTCGAGCCTTTTGTAAAGAGTAATTCTAGGTGTCGAGGAAACCAGCGAGGAAATGAGCGAGGGGAGGGAGGTGGTGGGGGGGGAACCGTTCACCTCCCTCGAGATACATGTCATCTTTTTTGGTGCACATATCTCGAAGGATATAAACGGTTTCCACCCCGCCACCTCCCTCCCCTCGCTCATTTCCTCGCTGGTTTCATCGACACCTAGAATTTCTCTTTTGTAAATGAGGTTGTTAATGGTAGAACCTATTTGGATTTTGGCAGACCCCAAAAGGTGGTTTTTAAGACAAGAGTCACATAAAGAATGTTTTATTTATTTTAGTCAACCACATTTTTTTTGACAAACTTGAGTTGGAATTTGCCATTTGTACAGGGTACCAATTTGGAGTATGCTATAATTCAAAATTTCAAATGGAGTGTGCCTTGAACATTGCCCTTTGTAAACTTGTTGAGGTTTTTTTTTGAAAAATTTAAACTTGTCGAGTTAGCACCAAACTGGATTTTTGACACTTTGACAAGACAAATACAACATGATGTCCAAAACTTGTCCTCTTCTAGAATTAACTGTTACAAAAAGCTCTTTACTACCGCCAATCTAGCTTAGATTTACCCTTCATCAGATTTGTATGTGGTAAGTGATTAGACAAGTTCAACTAACAAGGAAAATCATTACCCAATTTATTTTCTCCCCACGCAACACAATAGAATATTAAATCTCCATCTCCATGACAATACTCAGTTTATTCTCTCTCTTCGATTTGTATTGCCTGCTAAGAATTGACCTTTCCATAAATCATCTAAGCTTTCCTTAGATTAGATTGCAGCGTAGATGTTGAACATAGAAACTGAAGATGTGATTAATTGATTACATATACAAAAATTCTAGTAAGCCTTGTTTGTTGTTGTTGTTGTTTTTTTTTTTTTTTTTTTTTCTTGTTTTGTTTGGATTGTTTTACGCTTCTACCCCTTGTATAGATAGTGTGTTGTGATTGTGTTTTATAAAAAAGGAAAAAAAAAATGTAAAAACACTAAATAAGGCCAAAAAAATGCCACCAAAAAAGGCTGACTAAAATTACTCTTACATGTATCTTAAGGAACAAAACATCTACAGAGCTAGGTCCACGCCAGGCCAGCCCAATACATGATTCTGTAGAAAAATTCAGGAACAAACCAATAAATTAATTGCTCTGATTCTAGGGAGCGAGGGGGAGAGAGCGAGGCCCGTGTGCATCTCAAAGATGATGGGCGGTGTTAGGCCTGCCCTCGCGCGGGCCTCTCTCTCTCTCCCTCGTTCCCTAGCCTTGCTCAATTAATTGATTTAGGTAGTTTCTCCGATGAACCATTCTAGATAGCCAGACCAGCAGGTTAGGCCCGTGCTAGGGCAGGCCCATGCCCGCCAAGCCAGGCCCGATGCTCATGTGTATAGGAACAATCACCTTGTCGCTGTCCCGGCTCTCTAGATTTTTTGTATTTTCAATGGAGTAATGCTACAGTGTACCGGACAGTGCACTGTAGCACCCTAGATCTGCATTGAGATATGAAAATTCATATCTCGATGCAGATCTAGAGTGCACCGAGCATTCAGCCAGGCACCCTAGAATTGTTGTTTTCAATGAGTCCTTCTACAGTGTATGGTATTTTGTACCTGAGCTTATGGCTGAACGGTGTCATTCAGCGTCTATTTTGCCAATTCCATTATTCCATCATTCTATCCCATCCATCATCCCATCATCTTATTCCATCATCCCATTCCCATCGTCTTATTCCATCCCATCATTCCCCATGTTGTTTGCGATTTTTTTGTTATTTGTTTTTTATTTTTTTATTTTCAAACTTTGCCACATCATCAGTCTGCACATGCCTTATACTATTCGGGCATGGAACAAATAGCTTAGACGAGGTCAAGAGTGTGATGGCTCAGTGATTGAGCAGTGGTGGATGGTATCACTAAATCACAGGATCAAACCCAACCGGCGACATCTGGGTGGGAGGGGTTAAGGGATAACAAAAAAAAAAAAAAAAAAAAAAAAAAAATTAGCTTAGACGAGGCAGCCTACAATTGTTGATTTTCAATACCATCCCACCTAGTTGAATTGAACTAGGATGCCCCAGTAATTTCACCAACAGTACCAGATATTTTCAACAGACAAAATCACTAAAATGAAGTGTTGAAAAAGCTTGTTTAGTAATAAATAACACTATGCTTCCGAGATTGACCTCCCATTCGACTATTCTTTTTGGTTATGTTATGTTTTGTAGCACCTAGTTTATGGTTGGATTCATGCTGTACGTCATTGTAAATAATTTCACTGAAGCGAAATCAGAAAGAAAGATATCTCAACAAACAAAAAATCCAACCCCGGAAATATAGGGGGCAACTCTTTCCTTTACTCTCCCCTCCCCTCCCCTCCTCTCCTCTGACATCTTTTCTGTGGGGAGACAGAGACAAATGACAGAGAGAGAGAGCTTGACCCAAAGCATTTAATTAAAGTTACAGATGCTTCCGAGTCCCTCTCTCTTTGTCTGACGGACAAAGCGCAGCTGCCAGACCCCAGGCTACAGCAACACCTACTGTACACTCTCTGCTCTGCAAACACCACAACTAGCTAGCACTTAGCAGTGGAGTGGCCACCACCACCACTCCTTGCAACCTCCTCTGTCAGAAAGAGAAACAACCAACACACATGATGATTAAAGAAAGAGAGATATTGATTTGACATGTAAAAGTTATCATCAGTAAAGGCCTGGCGCTGGCAATGGGCAATGGGCAATGGGCAATGGGCAATGGCAAAACCAAATAATAAAAAATTACATTTTTAAAAAAAGAAAAAAAAGAGCACAACCTCTACTGTACAGTGTAGACAACTCTCTCTTCACACCAAAACAAGTCTCTTGTTTTGGTGTAGTGCGTACGGTTTCTAAGTGCGCATGAGGAGCTTATTTTAGTGGGTCTCCTCCATGATGGTCTTCTGACTCTCCATCTCCTTTTGGTAAGGGTGCGTAGGTTAAGCTATTATTATTAACCTCTCCCCCTCTTCCTCGTCTCTTCCATACCCTCCCCAAACCTCAAAATGCATTCAAACTCGTAAACCCCTCTCTCTCTCTCTCTCTCTCTCTATAATTTAGATAGGTTGTAGGAGGGTTCAATGGGAGGACTAATTGATCTCAACGACTGTGTTGTTGACGAAGAAGACGAGAGAAATGACGACATCGTTGTCGTTGTTACTTCTTCTGGTTCTGCTTCGATGGGTTCGGTATGTTTGGAGCTGTGGCACGCCTGTGCAGGGCCGCTCATTTCGCTGCCAAAGAAAGGAAGCCGTGTTGTCTACTTACCACAAGGACATTTGGAGCACATTTCCAAGCTTCCCACATCTGCGTTTTACCATCTTCCTCCTCACGTCTTCTGCCGCGTTGTTGATGTCAAGCTTCATGTCAGTTGTTGCACAATTTCTAGGCTTTTTTTTAATTCTCATTTACTAGTCAAATTCTGAGTGTTTTGTTTGGTCACAGGCTGAAGCAGCAACTGATGAGGTTTTTGCGCAAGTTTCTTTGGTTCCTGATTGCGAGGTAAAACAAAATATATATTTATATATAACTACTTTTTATTTCTTGATTTTTTTTTTTAAATTGAATTATGTGATGGATTGAGTTTTCGAAAATTTGAAAGATTGAGAAGAAATTTCAAGGAGGAGGTGTTGAATTGAACGGTGAAGAAGAGGAAATTGAAGGCGGAATCAAGTTGAGGACACCGCACATGTTCTGTAAGACACTTACAGCTTCTGATACTAGTACTCACGGAGGCTTCTCTGTGCCTCGACGAGCTGCCGAAGATTGCTTTCCTCCACTGGTAGTGTTTTTTCCCCCCGCCAAATTGTGTTTATTTTGGATTTGTTGCAATAGTTTTCTAAGTATGATTTGTGGTTTTAGGATTATTCACAGCAGAGGCCTTCACAAGAGCTTGTGGCGAAAGATCTGCATGGTGTTGAATGGAAGTTTCGGCACATTTATAGGGGTATGTTTGCAGATGGAGGAGGAGATGCAATTTTTAAGCTTATGCGTTTGTTTTGGATTCCAATTGGTTAATTGAATATCTTGTCATGTGTCTGTTTTCAATGTAGGTCAGCCGCGGAGGCATTTGCTGACAACAGGATGGAGTGCATTTGTCAATAAGAAGCAGCTTGTTTCTGGGGATGCTGTACTCTTTCTCAGGTATATACAGATGCGATGATTACTGAAATATCTACATAATTTTGAAGTTACTACTAGCACTTTGGTACAAAAAGGGGCTAAAAGATTAAAACAAATATATAAGATAAAGATAGTGTTCGATTTAGAGTATCGTTATTTATTATTGGAAAACTAGGAAGTAGAAAAAAGATGGTTTGGATCATGGCATTCTATGATAAAAAAAAATGCAATTAAAAAGTTATTTTTGAAGACATTACAATGAAATCTTTCAATCAACTCGTTAAATAATTTATGTGAGTCCTACTTTGACATTCAAAAATTTCATTTGAAATTACATTATACTTCCATAAAAGATAGCTTCTTATGAAGACCATAGACATAGTTTTTTGTTGAATGCAATAGATAATGTTGAAATTTGTACAGTTGTGTTTACTTCTTTCTTTTTCTCCCCAACATATGTATTACTTTTGTTATTACTGTTACTACTATTTCTAAGGCTGTTACTACTATTTCTAAGGCTGTGGAACTGAACCACTTGGTGTAATGATGCTTAGATCTCGTTTACAGTGTAATATCAAATTGAATTTTTTTTGGTGATGTGAAGCAAGACTGTAACATTTTCTACTGTTATTAGTTATTTAATGTGAAAGTCATCATATTCATATGGCAGGGGAGAGGGTGGAGAACTGAGATTAGGAATCCGAAGGGCTGTTCAACTTATAGGTGGCGTTCCTTCATCTGCCCAATATAGCCAGAGCTTGCAGCGCAGTACCCTCACGACTGTGGCCGAGGCTGTATCTATGCAGAGTGTCTTCCACATTTACTACACTCCAAGGTGATTATTGATTAAACTGGATTTGTTTTCTTAATATTAGGAATGGCTGCATGGGTAAAACAGTGAGACCGTCCTCATCACATGACACGTGTCTTTAATAAGGTGCAGTGGATTGTTGTCTCCTTGTCATCTTGTCTTGGAAAGTAAAAAGAGAACGATGAAGACTTATTGGGTGAATGCTGTAAAACACTAATCCACCTTTACCATTTGGAGAATACTTACCATACGTACTTGCTTGCATTTAATTCAGCACCATGATATGGTAATAATTTCAAACATTCAGTGACTAGTTCCATCGGTCTCATTGACATAAATTTTAGGCAAATAGCTTGTTCCTAAAAATAGAGGCATAGAGATAACATTTTGAAACACAAATGTTAGGAAATAAAAAAAAATTAATTGTATCATTAATTTAGATTAATAAAATTAGGACATTGGTATGGTTTGTCATTTGGATTATTTTGACAATTAAGTAAAGAACAATGTAGAATATGTTTTTATTTGCTAGAAAAAATTCATTTTCCTTGTGATATTTCATAATTTGCCAACGGGTACTAGCTCACCTGGAAGTGGCAGATGGTACACAAGTTTAGAGTTCGAACCTACCGAAGGCATTTCATGGTCGTGGAATCAAATAAAAATCCTGTGCTCTCTTTAAAAAAAAAGATTTTCATAATCTTAGTAAGGAGAATATGATTCAAGTATAAGGAACTAATAATAAAAGGTATTATGAAACATTATATCTACATAATAAGGGAGTTGTTTTTTTGGTTGCGGCAAAAAGATTTGAGATGTAGTCTCCGAAAAGCGTGGAGGGTTGAAAATCGATCCCTATCGAATGACGTGATTGTAACTAAGGAGACTTTAAGGGGGTAAAGTAAAACGACAAAAAATAACATAAGCGAGCCCCTTTTCCCACAATATTTGTAAACTATTCTATCGTTTCCAAAAATAAAGGAAGGTAAATTAGATAAGCAATTCAACATCAACTTATACCTTGCTGAGATGAGATGTACTGGAGACAAGTGAGTTAATTCAAAAGCAAATAGGAAAACTAAGAGGAATTGATATTAGCTTCTCGTCTTCCCAAGTTCCTCATAGATGTTAGCTTGCAAGGGGAGATTTGTGGAATTGATATCAAGGATTTTAATTCAAAAGCAAATAGTTAACATAAGAGGAGAAAACATTTCCTTTCAACTATTCATTTTAATTTAGAAAAATATCGAGAGGAACGTAAGAGCTTGCATATGATTTTTATTGATTTGGAGAAAACTTACGATGGGGTCATCGGGGAGTTAATTTGGTGAGTGCTTCAAAGGAAGGCGTCTCAATGTTATGTCGATATCAATAATGATATGTATGAAGGGGTTGTAACAAGTGTTCGCTCAGTGGGTGGGATGTCCAATGAATTTTCAGTGTCAGTAGGACTACATCAATTGTCGACCTTAAGTCCATACCTCTTTACTTTGGTCATGGATGAGTTGACGAGGCATCTGCTAGATGTACCTTGGTGCATGTTATTTGCAGATGATATTGTCTTAATTGATGAGACTAGTGAAGGACAAGGTGTAGGTTGTAAATTAGATAGGTGGCGGGAGGCTTTAGAGAGTAAGGGTTTTAAAATTAGTCGTTCGAAGACAGAGTATCTAGTGTGCAATTTTGGTTGTGAATCACGAGGGAGGAGTAATGTAATTGAGATTGAAGGCATGGCGGTCCCAGAGTGAGACTTTTCGATATTTAGGATCTATAATTCAAAAGAATGGAGTTATTGGAAATGTAGACCATAGGATTAAAGCTGGTTGGATGAAATGGAGAATGATGTTAGGAGTATTATGTGATAAAATGATGCCTGCAAGGCTAAAAGGGAAATGCTATTAGACAATTGTCCGACCAACCATGCTATACGGTTTAGAATGTTGGGCTACTACGAGACACCATACGCATAGGATGACAGTAACAAAAATGCGTATGTTAAGGTGAATGTGTGGTAAAAGTAAAACTCGTAAGGATAAAATTAAGAATGAAAGAATTAGGAGATACTTAGGTGTAGTTTTCATAGAGGACAAAATTAAAAAAAGATGTTTAACGTGATTTAGTCACGTGCGGAGGAGACCAAATATGACGCAAATTAAAAAATGTCTAGATTGGCAAGTTAATGGGGTGTGGGTGTAGATGTAGAGGACGACTATTGAAAACTTGAATGAAGGCGGTGAAGGAAAACATTCTTGAGCTTGGATTAGGCGAGGATATGCGAGAATACCGCATTGCTTGGAGAACCAAAATCCGTGTAGCTGACCCCAAAAGTATCGGGAATGGACTTTGATGATAATGATGATATTCATTTCAATTTAAGGATCAAATCATTTGAGAAGATCGATATCAAATAGAATACTCAAAAAGGAAATGACTAAGAAACTTTTAAGCCCAAATGCCTAATTACACCTATAAAAAAAAGTCCAAACTCTAAGGACAACTACATGCAAGTTTCTGGGAGCAAGAGCCAAATCTGTTCCATAAAGCTGAGATATTGCTGAAAAAGTGAAAATAGTTAGTATTCAAAGCAATCATGGCATGTTGAAGCAACATATGCTACTATCAAAGTTCAGATCACTCTTAGGGGGTGGTATTCAATTACGAATTTTAATGGATTGTGAATGATTTTAAAATCCATTAAAATTTAGGGGATTCAATTAAGGATTTAAAATAATATATGTAAATTTAGGGGTATTCAAATATCGATTTTAAATGATTGTTTTAAAATCCATCAAAATCAGGGGGTATTCAATTCATGCTTTTCAAAAGTCCACCAAAATCAGGGGTTATTCAAGAAGTAGTGGATTTTAAAGGATTTGTTAAAGTTGTGAATTTTGAAGGATCCGTGAGTGTAAAGTATATATAACAAGGGTTATTCCAAATCCAACCTTCCCCCCTCATATTTCAACAGATTTGTATTGGCTATTGTTAAATAACACCACCATTTCCGCTAAAGGATGTCACCATTCCATTTTTTTGTGATTTGCTGAAAGACACCACCACCACCTTCCCTTCTCTTCACAGGAGCAACACCACCTTGCCCCACAACTTTCGGCCACACCACGATGTCCTACCACCGCTGGCTACACCACCACCCGCACTTCCTCTTCTCTTTTGTTCTTGTTCTTATATTTTGTTATTATTCTTCTTCTTCTCATCCTCTTTCCCTTATTTTCTCTTCTTCTTGTCCTATCTTCATATTTGTTTTTTGTTATTTTTGTTTTTCCTTATGATTTCTTATTTTTCTTTTTCTTCTAATTTTTTCTCCGAAATGGTTGTTATTTTTGACATAACCTTTGCGAGGGCGAAAAGGATAAGAAGAAAAAAAAAGATATGAGAAAAAGAAAAAAAAAATAGAGAGAAAAAAAGTGGAGGAAGAGAAGAAAAGAAAAACAGAGAAGAAAAAAAGGTGAGGGGTAGGAGGTTGAGAATAAGAAGATGAAAATGGGTGGAGGTGGGATGAGAGGTGGCGGTGGTGATTGATGGAGAAGAATAAGAAGAAGAAGAGGGGGAGGAGGAGGAGAGGTGGCGGTAGCACGGTAGTGGTGGTGATTGAAGAAGGGAAGAGAGGTGGCGGGGATAACAATTCGAAGTAAAATAGTTATTTGTATTACTTTTTGACCATCTTCAATGTATTTGATTTTTTTTTTTTTTAATTTGAAGTGAAATTCTTGTAATATACAAACAATTGTTTAATTGATGTTTTGAGAAATGTTTTATGATTTGTGTTGGCATGGATAACAATGTAGGCGATGTTCTTTTATTGTTTCCTATGACTAATAACACATTTATAAAAATTCATTGAATTTATAAGAATTTATAGAAATCCATAACAAACCTTTATAAAATCTACAAAATCCAATCATTTAAAACCCATCAAAATCCAGTGGATTTTGTATAATCATTTGAAACTTTTTTAAATCCACGAGATTTAAAATTCTTTAGAGTCCATTCAAATTCCGAATTGAATACCCCCAGCTTAGAAAGTTGATGAACAATTTTATGCAAAATTGGATGGTTTTCAAGTCGGTCCCATGATATAGTGAATGGGTTCCTGTATGTACGGGTTCAAATCATACTGTCATGGATCGATTTTGGCTATTGCACTCTATCCTTCAAATTGATTCTAGGGGATCTGTAACTAATTTCTTTTGCTGGTTGCTGTTACCCCTATGCTTTTAAAACATTTCTTTTGTAAAATTTCAGTTTCCTTCCGTTGTTTAGATCCTTCCAATAATATCAGCTATGCACTTTACATCACTATTAACAATGTGTAAACCTTTGCTGCTTATTTCGACAATATTCTATAATAACTTACGGGCTGGATTGGTTGTATTTTGTAATAGTTGATAGATTCATGGATTTATTAATGTAAGTGCCTCTGAGCCCCAATATTTTTTTTTCAGGGCAATCCCGTCAGAGTTCATAATACCACTTTGTAAATTTTCAAGAAGCTCCAATATGACATATTCCATGGGAATGAGGTTCAAAATGCGGTTTGAAACTGAAGATGCAGCAGAGCGAAGGTTAGGCAACTCATATGCATAAGATAGTATATCTCTGTATTCACTAGTACTTGTATTTATGCTCTTCATCTTATGCAGATGCACGGGGCTGATTACTGGAATTAGCGATATTGATCCTGTTAGATGGCCAGGTTCCAAATGGAGATGCCTATCGGTACGCCTCAGTACTAATATTTGCAACTCACATTTGTCAGGCACATCATGTTAGAAGTCATCTCTCCTAAAAACAAGTTCTTAACTGAATGCGGTCTTTTAATAAGGCCTTGGGGCAACTTATAACCTGACTATGCATGCACACATCAACATTCGTAGATTGTGAGATGAAGTGACCCTAAAGATTGCAATGGGAAGTTGGCAAAGAGGAGAAATTAAAGTTTATATTATTTTTAAGATAAGCGTCTGCTAACTGAAAATAGTTTTTTGCAGTTGTAAAGTTGTAAAATTGATAGGCACATAATTAGGGAAAATCTTATCTAAACCCACTGATTAATTAGGGAACCCAAAATCTACTGGGGTTTTGTCAACAGTTGAATCGTATATACAGTTGGAAAAAACTTTCCAAGGGCATATTAGCCCATGAAACTGAAATTGGAATAGATCCCGTAAAAGAAGCAAACATGAGAAAATTCCCAATTGAACAGCTTACACTTATTCTTTTGCATATTCAATTCTTCATCCATATCAACATAATTGAAAATTTTCATTGGTGGTCCATTTCCTTCGATCATGTATAACCCATAAATATGTGAATCTTGGATTTAATAGATTTCCATTGAACATATAACTGAAAACAATGATGGAATTACCACATAATTCATAAGTTGTACAAAATAGCTTGCAAGTCAATTTTTACAGAATAATTTAGTTAAAGTATCCTAAAACTCATCATTGGCACATAGAAAGCACATAGAAGTTTATTATATCGGAAAATGGCTTTTAAGGCACACCTTTTCACAAAATAGACCATTTAGATATCATAGTTGATGTAATGACTAATTTTTACCTACTTTTACACTTTTATGACCAATAACGACTCTTTTATTAACCCAGGTTAACCCATAAAGTTATAAAACATCTTTACACTTCCTAAACGTATAGAAACCTAATTTTACACTTTTTTTGACTAGCAAGGACTCTTTTATTAATGATTTTAATTATGACCAACCAATTGATTTCACTGGTTGGGATAAGCTATATAAGTTGATGATTTTTGACATTTTATTTCTATAATCATTCCAAAACATATATGATTGAGCCAGAAGTATCACGTTTTTCTGATTATATATATTATTTATTATTATTATTGCCCATTATAGCTCTCTGCAATGATAAGTCAGAGTTTTTTTGTGTTCTTGGTAGCCTCATCAACTTTAGTTGTCACATGTTGAAAAGATTTTAGCAGTTTTGATGTATTCCCAATGACAAATTTCTTAATTTCTTATCTGTTTCACAAATATTAATCTTTGTAAGAAACTAAAAACTTGTGTATTACTCATGTAGACTAATTTTTTTGATTTTTTGACATTTCAAGTTTTGGAGTTATTAACAATCTGCGTTAAAAGATAAGCATTATGATATTTTTTTTATAGTTGAAATCATGGCCACCAAAAAAAAAAAAACAAGTTCGTGATATTTCTGGCTCCATTAAATGTGTTTGGAAAAGTATAAATTGATCTAACGATTATTGAAGTCATGCGATTTTCAACCTTGAATAACAAACCAATGACTATATTTCATAAAAATTGACAATTCAAGTTCTGATGCTATTATTGAGCGAGTTAAATGGTAAGGGCTGTGATCTACTTACCCCACCCCCCCCCCCCCCCCCCCCCCCCCCCACACACACACACACAAAATAATAATTATAATAATAATAATACTAGTAATAAAAAAATAATCAAAAAAATGTGATACTTAGCCTACCCTACCAATGAAAGCAATTGGTTGGTCATATTTAGAATCATTAATAAAATAGTGTTTGTTGGTTATGAAAGTGCGCACACACAAAATAATAATTATAATAATAATAATACTAGTAATAAAAAAATAATCAAAAAAATGTGATACTTAGCCTACCCTACCAATGAAAGCAATTGGTTGGTCATATTTAGAATCATTAATAAAATAGTGTTTGTTGGTTATGAAAGTGTAATAATAGGTTTTCTATTTGTTTAGGAAGGGTAAATATGTCTTATAACTTTATAGGTTAACCTAGGTTAATAAAAAAGTCCTTGTTGGTCATAAAAGTATGCACAAATTAGCCATTACATCAACTACGATATCTGAATGGTCTATTTTGTGAAAAAGTAGGCCTTAAAAGTCATTTTTCGTTATTATATTGTAATTCTCTTTCTGAGTTTATGATGTAGGAATCAAAGGTGCATGCTGAGAGCAATGCGCATAAATAACAATTTGGGAGAGAGAAAAAGCAAGGGAAATCAGTTAAAAAGATAAACTAGAAGAATTTTTTTAGAAATTACCCTTATTCAATTTGAGTGCCCTCAAGATTTAAATAGGTTAAAAAAACAAAATTTTGGAAGGGTTCCTCAATTAATGGCTGGTTTAGATAAGATTTCCCATTAATTAGGGACACCTTGCTTTGGAGGTATTAAAATGGAAATAAGCAAAAGAAAGTTGGTAGAGGGAACGAGAGGGTATTTTGAACGGGAGATTTGGGGTACGCTTGTTTCTACTGATGGAATTTGATGAGGTTGGCATAGTCAGCATGGTATTTCGAGTCACAGTATCTTCACTCATGCTTCAGATCAATATCTTCCACTATAGGTGACTCTAATTGGTGCTCAAAATGACCGACAAAGTTAAGGTAGTTTCTTTTATGTCAAGTAATTACTTAGGGGTCAAGTCAGAATCAACTTTTAGAAATATGCAATATATTTTCATTGCTCTATAGGTATCTATCATAAGCAAGTTTTTCTTTCTCAAATTATTGAATCCCATATGGATGTTTATTATAGGAATTTATCAATATGCAATAAGGCATATGTGGGCGTGGAAGGTGATTCATGGGTATGGAAAAAGGACGAATGATAAGAGTTGATAGTTTTTTTTACCTAGATCTTACCTCAAACATTTGGCGACTGAATTTTTCGTTTAATATCCTTTGTTAACATCCAGTTGACTTGTATGCTTGTATGCACTAGTATAAAGAGGAGTATATTTTATTAAAATTATATTTTCTTAGGTGTAGAGGTGTCCTTGTGGAGGGGTGATAAATTAAAGCTTTGCAAGAAGTGTGAGTTTTGGAGGAACGATGGTTGACTTAGTTCCTACACTATATGCTCAACCTTTGAGAATAAAATGGAATGCAGGCTTGAATGGTTTGGATGTGTTGGTTATGTGATGATGCTATCAATTGAATTGAATGGGTACACTATTTCAAGTCACTCGGGAGGCCGTCGATTTAGATAAGAGGGTCTCAAGTGGATTTGGAAGAATGATAGGGGCAAAGGCCCGTTAGTTTGCTCATATTTAAACCTTTTGGCATGTGAACATCTCTCACTAAAGGAAGTGTTGGTCTGACTTTAGTATCAAATATTCTTTAAATATTTTTTCTTTACAACCAGTGGAAAAGAGGGGTTTATCTAATTTTTTTGCGAATATGCGTGACGTACCTTTGTGCCATGTATTGAGGTCCTTATGTAACCTTGCTGACAATATTATGAGCATCCTTGAATTAGGAATTTGACGTTTTAGTGCTGATTGCATGGTTTGTCGCCCACCAAACGGCAAACCGTGCTTGAAGGCCTCATTGATACATCTAGTTGCCAACATCTTGTTCAGTTTGATATGGTGTTCTGTCTAGTTGTTGTGACGGTGACTTAGATGCACATGTCATCATGAAATGATATTTCCTCTTTAAACTAGGTATTTTGAAGGGTTATTTTCATGCTCGACGACGAAACATTAATGCAATCATTTCAACACGACCAAATGAAATCTCAGCCCCAATGACTTTAAATGTATCATCTGCCTCAAACACTATCCCAATTTTGAAAGTCTTTTAAGATTTAATAAAATTCACTTGATTTATTTTTATTTTTGACATAACCAAATTAAGTCATATAAGAAAAATCAGCAAATGTCTATTTCATTATTCTTGAACCCATTGTTTCAACTAGGAAAATGGTCATCGTCACTCACTAAAGAACTAGAAGAACCATACTAAGATGTTATGTGATTGGAATTGTCCTTGGAGCGAGTCATTTTGTAATTGGGACAATTGCCATCTTGTGGTCCCCCTGTCCTTGTTCCCCATGGTCTACATATCCAAATGCCCCTTGTCCTTACATGTCTCCGACAAATTGACCGACGTTGTGATGGGTGGGCATAGTGATGCCCTTGATAGTGTTGAGATCCCCCACAAGGAAGATAGTTACAAGGGTTTGTGTCATGCCCTTGTAGTTAGTGTTGATTCTCATTGCAGAGATTGAGCCATCCTTGTGACCTACACCTTGCATGTTCGTTATTCATGAAGTGTATGCCACTGAAAGTTCGGTTGTTGCCCCAAGGTTAAACAAAATCCCCGTGTCTTGTCAAAGCTGCACCACTAGGTCACTCCTTATGTTACTTATTGGTTTAGGTGAGCGGATAATTTGCGTTCTTGACTTGATTCTCCCTAATACTCTTATTGTGAACAAGATGTGGGGGAGGCTTTGATAAACATCCTTAAAGCTAGCAAATTATCAAGTGAATTAATT
Organism: Berberis vulgaris; assembly: GCA_963556465.1. Taxonomy (NCBI): domain Eukaryota; kingdom Viridiplantae; phylum Streptophyta; class Magnoliopsida; order Ranunculales; family Berberidaceae; genus Berberis; species Berberis vulgaris. The sequence goes on from OY747125.1 coordinate 95,405,023, forward strand.
GTATGCACTTTCTGATTTCACAAGGAGCTATGGGAGAGATCACCCATCATATGGAAGAAGATGAACATGTGGTTGAACAACTTGTTTCCTATTTCATTATGAATTGTGGAAAGGTGTGTGTGGAGGGGTGTTACAAAGTCCCTTTAGTGTTTTGTTGTATATATTGTGAAGTTGTATTTGTATTACAGAGCTGTCTCGCGACCTTGATCCCCTACTCGCTGCTGCTTTGCCTCGTTGATTCTTCCCCATAATGATTGCTCGACCCCCTCGTTATTGCTTGGACTGTTCCTTTGCCCTTCAACTCTTTCTGTCCAGAACACTAAAGGGACTGTTCCATATCACTACCCTATCTCCATTGTCATCCATTCTAGTTGGTCCATACTGTTGTTTACAAATTTGCCTTTTGTATTCATCATTGTCGTAGATTGCCTGCGAGACTTTTCACATTAATACCTAGGGGAAGCAAGTTAGAAATGTATGTTTAGGAATTCAAATATTCTTGTTATTGCCAACTGAATACTAGCTCACCTAGTAGGCTTGTGGTGGATGGTATCACAAGTTTAGTGTTCGAACCCTGTCGAAGGCATTTAATGATTTTGGGATTCAATAAAACCTCCGGTCACCGTTTGTTGTTGAACAAAAAAATTCATAGCAAAAATAACATTCAACTCTGTGTTCCTGGTGATGGGAGATGTTTAACCATATAGTGACTTAGACCTAAGAATACCAAAACTAAATAGGGCATAACTAAAATAAGTCTTAAAGTTTTAAAAGAAAATTGAAACAAATAAAATGACAAGGGAACACAAAAAATTTGAATGGACAACTGTCATCACTATCAATCTAGGTGGAGTTTTAGTTTTGAAGTTCTGACAAGGCGGATCTTGTTTTTTTTTTTTACCTCGATTAGAAACATAAGTTCTTAATAAGTGATGAATTCAAAACATTTTATTAAGCACCAAGTCCGCCTAATGTTGAGAGTTGAAAAAATAACTTTTATATCCAACAACTACAAGTTTGTTTGTTTGTGTTTTTTTTTTTTAAATTTTTTTCCAGCACTTCGCCCTCATCGCTACAACAGTACAATTAAATGTTTTGAACTCGGTGTAAAATAAACACCTAATTTAAAGTGGTTCACTTGTTCAGTATCAAAGTATCAATCATAACTAAAAGCAAATGGCACTGACAATACATGGGCTGTAATAAATGAAGTAGGCAAACCTAACAAAGAAGTTAAAGTAGTTTATGGTGTTGGGGACGAGGCACAAGGCGCCAACATCCCCCTATTTGAGCCTTGGAGAGGTAAACTGTTAACTTGGTGAAACATCATTTCTAGGTAAAGATTTTAATATGGTAGCTCTCCTTTGAAGTGCTTTGAAGAGTGTTCAAAGCCTCAGCGGAGGCCTCTGATGATATAGAAAGTGGTGAAACGGATACTAAATCAATAAGAGTAAAAGCGCTGATGAGACATCAAACAATCATCCGATCGCAGCCTTACACATGGCACATGTCAACCTTAATACGTAAAAGGCCTCAGTGCGGTCTCAAGCAGGCCCAAGCATGGTCTAGCCTAGGCTCATCCTAGTCAATTTTCAGCCGTAGGTCAGACGCCCAAGTCCAGATTACTCGAGCCCAAGGTGGTGCGAATCTCAGATCTTGGCCCAGGACAATAAGGCCCGAACACAGACCTCTGAGCTGTCACAAGTCCAAGGTCCATTTTCACAGTATTTGATCCAGTCAAGTACTGGGTCCCAAACAAAGCCAAGTGTCGAAGGGAACTCAGTCATGGACGGGTAAGATCCTGAGTAAGATCTCCTCCCTCCATCACACCCTTGACGGTAGAGTCGATGGAGTGAAATACTCGTTATATAAGGTGAACAAAAGGGATGAAAAATGTACGTACTTGCAACCCCAAATGTAACAGTCTACATCCATCATTGCTCAGTCACCTGACTTTATTATCGGAGTTCCTTCGGCCACCACATTAGTGGTCCTTGGTTCACCGCTATTCATTTTGCAGGTCACAAAATCAACAGACGGATTTAGTCGCATCAAACGCAATCAGCAAAGTTAGAATCAACCAGCAAAAGTAAACTGCAATTAGCAAAATAAAAAAATTAAAAATAGAATACATTTTTTTTTTATATAAAATTAACCTCCACGGGGGAGGGGCAACTATGGGATGCCAGACCTTTATTACTAAAGTAAATAAAACTTTTACACATCAGCGAGGGTACATTACGGCTTTACCCGAATAAAAAACAAAGGAAGCAATCCTTAATAAACTGAAAACATCAAAACTTTAAAGAGAAAAACCAGATCAAAATCACCGAGGCTCTAGAACATATTCTCAAGGAGAGAAGGCCTTATTCAAGATATAAGGTCTTATTCGCCAAAGAACTGCACCAAGAACCAAGGCTCTAGATCAAGTTCTCCAGGAGAGAATGCCTTATACAAGATTAGGCCTTATTCACCAAGGAGTATGCCTTATTCACTAAGAGCTAGGCCTTATTCACCAAATAGAAGCACCGAGAACCAAGCACCAAGTAACAAACATCTGCTGCCAAGAACCATAATATATGGCAACATTTGCTTGCAATCTAGAGCATCAAGAGATCAAGACCAAGAACAATATGCTGCCATAGTGTTCAAGTAATGCTACCAAATGCTGCTCCAAATAACCACGCCCAGAAGACGCCTTGCCAGGTTCTGCCTGCTGAAAAACCAAACCCGCTCAGCTGCTCGCCTTGCCCAGACTGAAACCGAAACCAAACGCCCTACCCAGATGCCAAGAACGTCCTGCCACTGCTGCTAATAGCTCCACACCCTGCACAAAACTCTCGCCTGATTTGCCTACTGTTTGACAACTCCATTTCGTCCAAAACCATTGACGAAACTCAAGAATCCATTCTTCCCTATAAAAAACATGCTTCCTATCAAACAAAATAGATTTAACCATGTCGAATATAAGCTGTGTGACAACTATCCAACAAAATCAAACCCGCCAACTTTCTCGGAAGATCATTCGAACCAAAGAAAGTTGCCCTCGACTCTTTCTGCGCCCTATCCACCAAAGCATTCGCCACCACATTAGCCTCTCGAAAAATATGCTTACAAATCACAATCATTTGTTTCTCTAGATTTTTAATGTCAATCCAAATATTTTCCAATTGCCAATTAATTTTATAAACCTCCCTAAACCAACCACAAACTAAATCTGAATCCATTTGGACAATAACTTTCTTATAACCCATTGTAAGACACAAGCGCAAACCTTCTAAAAGGGCCAAAACCTCAGATCTATTGTTTGTACTTGCACCAAAAATCAACTGCTGAGCCACTATACAGGAGCCCCTTGTATCTCTGATGATCGCGCCTTCAGTCGCCTTATTTTTACGGGAAGATCCATCGATATTTAGTACCACAAAATTTGCGGGAGGGGGAAGCTAGTATATAATTCTTAGTTCCTTGCTTTTAACCGGAGCAACTTGAAGCCCCAAGGCTCCCAGATGAGCCTTATTAGTGCTAATTTATTTAGGGGAAATAAAAGAGTTTGCTAATCTCAAGCAACGCCTAACATTCAAAATCACAAAGGCATGGTTTGGGAAAACTTCCTCATAGACACTTGCACCTTTGTTTTGCAAATTTCCCATTTAATAAACATAGGGGTAAGAAAGTATAACACATTTACTTGAGATTTCATTTTTGCTCTTCTGAACCATACCGACAAAACAGTAGCAATCTCTGCAGGTCTTCTTGTATGAACATTGAATATACCCTCAAAATGTCGCCACACATTAGAAACAAGCTTACCCTAAAAAAATAAATGATTCAAAGATTTAATATTAGGCTGGTCACAACATCTACATCTCGAGGCAAGGCTAAAACCACACTTGTGAAGCTCCCAATCCACTAGGACACCTCTCTGCAATAATTTCCACATAAAACCGAAATTCTAGAAGGTAGGATAGGTTGCCAAATCTTTTCACTTAACTCTTTCCTTACCCCCTTATTTCTTATTAACTCGTAAGCCGTCTGTATACTGAAAAGTCCATCCGAATCTGGAGTCCATACACAAACATCATCACAGTGTTTCTTACCATGAAACCTGTTCTCAAAAAGACTTCGAGCCAGTTCTCTAAGATCAGGATTAATCAATTCGAAGTCACCATTTTTCACTTCCCTAACTGTAGGCCATAACTTTGACTGACTAATTCCTCTGACCTAAACATAACCACTAATTTAAATTTTCTGTGAAGAAACTGGAATTGCCTTTGCCAATAAGTCAAATTGAGTTATTCATCATCAAGGATTTGCACATCAAGACCTCTTTCATAGAGGGAGGGAGAAACCCCACATTTTTCTAATTGGCTGCTTAAAGGAACTCTAGGTTTTCAGTATTTCTTTCTCATGAAATTTGCCCATAAAGAGTTCGAATTAAGAAGGTTCCACAAAGCCTTAATTCGAAAAGCCTCGATCACCACTAACAAATTTCTAACACCCAAACCTCCTTCAACCCGTGGCATACAACTCTTGTCCCAGGACACCCATTTCTTTCCCAGGCATACATTTTCTTCATTATTGCTCCAGTTAGAATTAAGATTAATGACTGTACAACAATATTGGCCTCCCAAGGTTCGAGCATAAAGATATAATGTTTGTGATGATATTTGGTAAGCTGGTTCTCGACATAGATACACACCTTTCCAGAGTCGTCTCTTAGTTTTTATCATTGATATTCTAAGATGGTTTTACTAGGCGTGTTGTAGAAGGGATGCATCGTTGGTTTTATATTTTTTGTATCTACTCTTTCTTGTTTTCTTATTTCTGCACCTACCTTAATGTTATTTTTTTCCAAGGCCTGCAACCAGTGTACCTTTATCCTTTTAAAGTTAAATCTTTGATCATTCAATACCTCAGCTCATTCCTACAGGTAAGATGGGACGAAGATGTCGAAATAAATCGACACAACAGAGTTTCTCCTTGGGAGATTGATCCATCTGGGTTAATTTCTGGTTCCAGCAGTTCTTTATCGCTCAGTTCAAAGAGATCCAGGATTAGTCTACCCTTAATGAAACCAGATGTTCCAGCTCCTAGTAGGTTCCTGCTACTCTTTGAGATGAACATTAATTACATGGGTGTAGTAGGCTGTGAAAATATTAAAAATAAAGAACAATACTTTTCCTATTCTTCTTACAGATGGGGCTGGATTTTCAGACTTTGGTGAATCTCCCAGATTCCAGAAGGTCTTGCAAGGTCAAGAAATTTCAGGGTTTAACACCCATTACAATGGTATTGATGCATCGAGTCATCAGCCAGGTGAAACGGGAAGATGCTTTCCTGGTGCTGATAGTTCTGGGATGGCTACAAATGGAAGTGTCAGGATCCCTCCAGGAGATTCTGACAACTTTTACAAAGGCAAAGATTTTGGAGAAGAATCTATTCGATTTCATAAGGTCTTGCAAGGTCAAGAAAATCGTGCAATAGCACAATATGAAAAGGTCCCGATTGATAACCGGGGTCAGAATACTGGTGGATTTGGAATGCATGACAAGGTTCACAGGTCCATCCCTGAGAATGGATGGTCCACAGTTATTCATGGCTTCACTCACGGGCAACCATCAACTCCATCCTTACAAGTGTCGTCACCATCTTCTGTATTGACGTTCCAACAAGCTATGATGCAGTTGCCATATCCACGTGTTGTGAATGCTAAACTTAATCAAGAGAATGGAAATGGTAATTTCTATGGTCCGATTGATGGTCATGAAGCACTAGTTGGGAAGCTTCCATCATCTGTACCCTACTCGGGTGATGGAACCATCCAAGATTTCCAATATAGGTCACCATTGGATTTTTTCAAAGAGCATAGTGGACAAGGTTTTCACCAACCAACCCCCTCCACTGGAACTCAAACAGCTATTAGGAACACTGTCAATCTGGTTCCCAAAAGTGGTTGCAGACTCTTTGGGTTTCCATTAACTGAAGAAATTCATTTGGCAAACAAAGGAGGGGATGCAACCACTGGGCTGATGACATCACCATCTATAACCAGAAACACAACTCCGAATCGTCAACAGCTTCTACTGAATAGTCATCACGTATGAAGCCTCACAACTCCATTAATAATTGGCAGCAATGGGACAGAAGTAAGCATTTCTTTTCTCTAAGGCTTGCCTTCTCATGTTACTTGTCCTTTGTTACAAGATAAAACTGCATGTTTACTAGCAAATGTCTTTTGCAGGTTGGACCAGATATCTTTCAAAGCTTGATGGCTGTGCTATGGAAAGAGCTTTGAGTGATCCTGAAGACGATTTCTAGTTTAAATTTGTGTAAAAGGTTTTTAAGAGGACGTCGGTTGGCAGTGTAACATCTAAAATACTTGTTATCATCCTAAAACCTAGATCTTGTTTGTTGATATCATCATTTTAATTTCAGAATCCATCTCCTTTGTTATCAGCAGTGATTTGGTATCACTAATATGGCTATAGCAAGGGTTATGTATGCCAATCTGCAAATTTACTTTTGGAACTTTGTTTAAAGACAATGGCACATCTCATTGTAATAAGATGGAATGTCCTAAACTTGGATTTGTGTCATTCTTGCTTTTATTTTGATTCAATATTTTATTGGTGTTTCCAGTCCACCTTAAGACGTGGTGAAACATTTGAGAGACAAGCGGGATTGCTCTTGCTTGCCCAGCTAACAGAGATTTGTTTGATTTAATTAAACTGAACAGCCGGAAGGAATGGAGAAAGCTATGTAATGGGGTTTTACTATTGAGCATGAGAATACTATCTACAGGTTTTGCAAGTACTAAATAAAGGTCTACTTCATTATATGAATGTGCATGAGCCAACAGGAGGATGCGCCAACTTATAGTAATTTGGTTTGTTGTAAAAAAAAAAGTTCATAGTTTATGGAATCGTGAACAAATAAATTGGCTTACAGTGGATGGAGAAGAAGGCTTGCATATCTGTTGTTTCCTATGTGACCCCCTCCCTCACTCTCCATCTGTTCGAAATCTTTTCAAATTCACTCCTCACATTCAAGCAAATCTCCATTGGAGAGTTGGCAAGTATCAATCCTCTCCACCTCCGCTTGAACTCGATCAGTTCAAACAGAGTTGAACCCAATCCTTTTGGCTCTCTCAACTCATCTTCTTCTAAGGAATTCCAGACTGGGGGTTCGTTCTTTGATCGGGAAGGTTCAATTTCAGGAGCGAGTGATGGGGTTGGAGCTCACTGAATACCCTTTCATGCTGGCTTCAAAGAGAGGGTCAAGCAAGGGAAGAGGAGTGGTTAATGGGGTTTTGCTACAACAACAGTTGATGCTAAAACACCCTTTAATGACGTGTTTTCTGAGTCATTGTGGGTTTGGGTCTATATGGGAGTCTTTGGTGAGGGTGCAGTGGAGGTGGAGAGGATGGGTTCAAGGCAGTGGAGTTAGTGATGAAACGAGAATGTGAAGTTGAAGGTTCCATTTTGAAGTTGCAAGGTATGCTGGACTTCTTGTTGATCAGGAGAGGTGTATGTGGAAGTAAGAAAATCCACATTGCATCCATAACCTTAAAACTGGTGGCGAAAAGTCCCTGAGTTCTTACTTGAGCTTCCTTATTGCAATAGATAAGATTGTACTGAAATGGTTGATTTTTGTGTTCCATTTCAATAGATTTTGTGTGCAGATAGTATCATATAGTCAAATTATGTTGTTTGCATGTTCAATCATCACTATTGCCACTAATCTTGGTAGTAGTCTTCTAGACAACTTATATATGTTGTCACAATGTGCTTAATGTAGTTGATCTTCTTGTTAATCTTCATCCTTAAATCCTTAGCTGGTGATAATTGTGATTGGCATTTACATATGTTTCATCACTTTCTCTTCAACGTCTTCATCACACAGTTAATGCCAATTATGTTTGGCAGAGTCCCCTTGACAAAAACAATTGCTACAATATGAAATCATACAAAAGAGTCTTTTTAGATGTGAGCGTACAGAATATGCTCATAAGCCAACAAATAGTTTCAACATAAAGAGGAAGTTAGACGAACTTTGAAGATCATTAGAGTGCATGATTCACGTTTCAACGAACTTTTGGAGTTTTTGTTCAATAGCAATGAATCGGTTACTCACCATTGCTCGCACAGTATGCCGAAAGTCAGATTGGATGATATTGGAACCTTTGTCATGTACCATTTTCGAGTCTCTACAGTAAAGCCCAAACCTCCGTCAAATTATTAGCGAAGCAACCAAGATTAAAACAAAAACCTGCAGATCAATTCCCATCAGAATCTGGAAGCACAAGCTCTACATGTCAGGATTGCTCAAGCTCATCACTGAAGACTATCCACTCTGAGTGAGAGGCTTCTGAAAATATGACAGTATGAGTTTATGGAGTCTTGGAACTGAAGGGTTTATTGTAAAGAATCTCAAGAGGCTTCACAGACAATGGTCGTAGCTAGTATATATAAGATTAATTTTCTATAGATACAGTTGTATGCTCCATATTGAATAAATGAGAAGAGAACAACAAGAACAAAATGGAAGCGTACCTTGATCCATGATATCACTTCAAGGAAGGGATGAGTCTTGATCTTCTAGTTAATAACGTATGTTTTTCTGTATATCTCTCTGTAAAAGGGAATTTCAGAAGAAACAAAACACCCGCTCAACTGGGACCATAACCCAAAAGTTATAACTAATGAGTTATCAGCTATTTCAACTTACCAATTTCTAATTTGGTCCCTTATCAAATTAGAAATTGCTTAAGTGTATCTACACATCAAACCCGTAATATTTTAATACCTTAGCCCAATTAATCATATTAGATCACAATTTATTTGAGCTATACTTTAAGATAACAATACACATTAAACACATATACGTGCCCACACATATTGAATTTTTCCAACAATATATAGTATACTTCTGTATAGCTTTTCTTTGGAAATCAATAGGTTTCTACTCTCCATAATGCCCCAAAGCATTTCAATGATTAAAATCAGTTAACTTACTGGTGCAATGAGTTAACATTTCAAAGGTTTTGGGAAAAAGTGACAATTATTACACCAGATTTCCAAGGTACAAATCCGAGTGATTGACCAAACTTCATCTTAATAATTTTGAGAAAGTATAGGAAATACATTTCGTTTGTGCCTTGGGCCTCTTGGCAATGAAATGTGGATTAGGTTAGCATTTTAATGAGAAAAGTAAAAGGTTGGTTCTGAGAGCCTTATGGAGGCAGAGCCACAACTTGAGCTGAGGAGCTCTTGACAAAGGGAGTCCGAGTTTTTTGTTCAATCAGGTTCATTCTCAATTTTAATGGTGATAGACTTGATTAGTGCTTTGTTTGAGATGTTTTCGACAGTCATCTGCCAGTTTTAGGTTTTCGCCCAGCCAACTAGTGATGTTCCACTTTCAACTGCTTGTATTGTTTTTCTGATCTTGTATGTCAGTTTATGACATGATGTGATATATTGCTGGAATTGCTCCTTTGAAGGTTCAGTTGTATCATGATTCGAAAATACTAGGAAATCATGTTTTTGTAATTAGGTTTTGTAATTATGGTGACATGGCGTGATCTTGAAAGAATGAAAAAATTCCTAAAGTGTTTATGTGTATCTCGAGGTTGTAAAAAACCTCCTCTAACGATGTCACATCATCCTGGTTATAAAACATGGTTACAAAACCTGGTTCCCTAGCCTCACTCATCATGTTTTTATGTGTTGGAAATTTTGTATTTTATTATAATAAAAACAATAATATTGATAGAGTTCCAAAATATATAAACTCTAACACTTACTGCACAAAACAATATTTTGAAATTAATTGTACAAATAAAAACAATTACTGCACAAATAAAATTTTACTGTACTAAACAGTAGATGACACAGACTCAAAGTTTGTAAGCCAATACGTTTTTTTTTTTTTTTTTTATTTTTTTTATTTGACCAAAGTTTTAGTGCTTTGAATATGTATGATTGCGTATAGTGTACAACACAGACTCAAAGTCTAAAAACCAAACATGTATTGACCAAAGTTCTAGACGTTGGATTTGACTAGAGTTTTTAGTACTCTGGATATGTTTGGCTAGAGTTGTATGAAAGTATGATACTGATACAGGTTATATTATTGTCTTAAGATTGTTGGAAAATAATCTGTAACAGTAACAGTGAGGGGATAGGATAATTTGAGGTTTGCTTAATGCAATGTCTTTAAGATAATATTCGACTCGTCTCGGTGCAACGTTAATGGTCGTTAGTTTCCTAAGATACAACAGATTCATCTATGTTCCTAATGCAATTTAGGACATAAATTCAGGCGCATAGAAATAAGAATTGAGTTTGAGATGAACAAGAAAGAACATGTTTGATTTGAATATAAACTATTTTTCTGAGTGCTAGGTTGTTGTATTGATGAATTGCTAATCTTTTGGATATCTCAAATGGCCAATTTGAGATTCTACTTATAGCAAATGAGACATTACGTACATGTTCTCAGAAGACACAATTGAACCAACACAACTGTTGGCCAAAGACTTACATAAGGAACTTTATGTAATGAGTTTACATAACACACGATTTACTAATTCAATAAAATTGGAAAATAAATTAATGAACTTTGATTAAATTACTATTTTTACAGTACTTAGTCTAATTAAATTTTGTGTGACAAAATTAGATTTATTTGTATTATTACTAAGAACAAATAAATTGGGTTTTCTGCGTATCAAACAGAAATATGGGAGATAAAAATGAAACCAGTCTAATAGCTGGGGTGACATCTGGCGTCACTAAAGTTCTTGTTCATGATAGGCTAGAGAAATTCGAAGGAGTTGATTTTAAAATATGGCAGAGCAAGATGTTTTGCCTAACAACATTAGTTTTGGCAAAATTTCTTATCGAGGACGACCTGAAGCCAAAAGATGGAGAAACCCAAGAAAGCCACAAGGAAATGTTCTTTGCAATTGAAGCTTGGAGGCATTCTGATTTCCTGTGTCGTAACTACGTGCTGAATTCGCTCGATGAAGTTTTGTACAAAGTTTATAGTACTATAAACAATGCTAAGGAACTGTGGGGGGCATTGGAAATGAAGTACAAAAGGATGTTGGGCTAAATAAATTTATCGTCGACAAGTTTATGGATTATAAAATGACTGATGCTAAAACTGTCATTCTCCAGATCCAAGAAATCAAAATTCTCATTCATGAAATGGAGGCTGAATGTCACATCATTAGTGAATCTTTTTAGGTTGCTGCTATTATTGAAAAGCTCCCTCCCAATTGGAAAGATTTCAAACACTATCTGAAACACAAGTGTAAGAAGATGAGTTTTGAAGACTTGATCATCCGCAAAAAAATTGAGGAAGACAACCGAGGAATAGACAAACGCATACTGTTTGAAACAAAGGTGCATGTTATCGAGAGTTCAAAGTAACAGAAGAACTCTCACAAAAGGAAGCGTTTCTTGAATAATGGGGGAAGTAACGTAAACCCCAAAAGCCATGCAAACTTTAAAAGGTTTAAGGGTTCTTGCTATGTTTGTGGCAAGAAGGGGCATCTTGCGAAGGATTGCAGAAACCACAAGGATGAAAACAACGAAAGACAGTTTGTGGCAAGGGGCATCTTGCGAAGGATTGCATAAACCACAAGGATGAAAACAATGAAAGATAGTCTTCTCGAGCAAACTTATCAGAAGTCCTTGCCTATCTTATCGAAAGGTTACACATTACCGTTAATGTATTTGAGGTTAACCTCATTAATCATCCTCGCACATGATGGCTTGACACCGGTGCCACCCGCCATATTTGCAGTGATAAGACCATTTTTTCAACTTATGAGAAGTTGAATAACGATGACAAGGTCTTCATGGGAAATGATTCAGTTTCGACAATTGAAGGCAAGAGAACTGTGGTATTAATATATACCTCAGGCAAGAACGTCACGATAAAAAATGTCTTGCATGTTCCAGCGATTAGGATAAATTTAATCTCTGGTTCTCTTCTGGTAGAGAACAACTTTAAAATAGTTTTTGAGTCAGGGAAATTTGTCCTGTCCAAAAATGAAATATATGTGGGACGTGGTTACCTTACAGATGGTCTTTTCAAGGCCAATGTAATGGTCATTAATAATGCAAAATTTGTTTCTTATTTGCTTGAGCCCCCTTTACTATGGCCTGATAGACTAGGTCATGTAAATTTTAAGAAAATGAAAAAGTTGGCTAGTCTAGGGTTAATCCCTAAATTTGATAATAAATCACAACACAAATGCAAGGTTTGTATGGAAGCCAAATTTACTAAACAACCTTTTCATTCAGTATAAAGAAACACTGACATTTTGGGTTTAGTACACCGATTTATGTGATTTCAAATCAATTCCTACTTAAGGTGGAAAGAAATATTTTATCACATTTATCGATGATTGCTCACGGTATTGTTATGTGTATTTATTAAATAGCAAAGACGAAGCAACCAATGCGTTTGTAAGATACAAAACTGAAGTCGAAAATCAGTTAAATAGAAAAATCAAAATATTGAGATCTGATAGAGGCAGTGAGTATGGATAATCATTTGCAAGGATTTGTGAACAAAATGGTATTATACACCAAACTACCGTTCCTTACCACAATAAAATGGAGTTGTTGAAAGAAAAAATAAAACCTTGAAAGACATGATTAATACCATGCTTATCAACTCTGGTCTACCGGAGAACTTGTGGGGGAAAACACTCCATATAGCAAATCGTATTTTATATCGAGTGCCCCACAAGAAATTTGATGAATTACCATATGGAATATGGAAAGGTAGACGACTATCCTATAAACACATTAAAGTGTGGGGTGCATAGCAAAAGTTTTTGTTCCACCACCCAAAAGGAGCAAGCTAGGAGCAAAAATGGTTGATTGTTATTTTTTATGAAATGTTGAAATGTGCATACAGGTTTTTGGTATTTAAATCTGATATCAATGATATTCGTGTTAATACTATCATTGAGTCTAGAGATGCAGTGTTTTTTTAGACGATATTTTCTCATAGAAAAGATTACATAGAATCAATACCTCGTATGACTTCTGAGTCGTCTAGTGCTCCAAAAAGAACACATGAGGTGTCAAATGAAGGGAGTGAGCAAAATATTAATTCTAATGAAAATGGAAATGATGACTTTCTTAGACGTAGTAAGAGAACTTGAAAATCCAAAACATTTGGTCCGAATTTTCTAACTTATATGTTAGAAACAGAGCCTCAAACTTATAAAGAAGCAATGTCTACTCCTGAAGTTTCTTTCTGAAAGGAAGCTATAACGGTGAGATAGAATCCATTATGCACAATCATATTTGAGAATTGGTTGATCTTCCTCCTGGACATAAACCAATTGGGTGCAAATTAAATGGATATTCAAATGTAAAATGAAACCCAATGGTTCCATTGATAAATACAAAGCTCGATTAGTAGCTAAAAGGTATAGTAAAAAAGAAGGCTTAGACTATTTTGACATTTATTCTCCGATGACAAGGATAACATCAATTAGGATGTTAATTGCCATCACAACATTTTACAATTTTGAAATTCATCAAATGGATGTAAAAATTGCATTATTGAATGGAGAATTAAATGAGGAAATATATATGGATCAACCAGAAGGGTTCCGACACAAGGGACAATATCACAAAGTATGTAAACTTGTTCGATCCTTATATGGTCTAAAACAAGCTCCTAAACAATGGCATGAGAAGTTTGGAGTCATATTGAAAAATGGATTCAACATAAATGAGTGTGACTACATAAAGAAAATCAATAATGACTATGTGATAGTTTGTCTTTATGTTGATGATATGCTTATCTTGATAGTTTGTCTTTATGTTGATGATATGCTTATCTTTGAGACTAATAGTCAAGTTATTAAGTCCACCAAATTTATGCTCACTAAACATTTCGATATGAAAAATCTAGGTGAAGTAGACGTAATTTTGGGATTCAAAATACTGCGAACACCTGATGGGTTAGCTTTGTATCAATCACATTACATTGAGAATGTAATAGAAAAGTTCAAACAATATGAAATCAAGAAATCTAATAATCCATTCAACCGCTTACAAGTCCACGTGTTTCACAACTTGAGTACTCTCGCATTATTGGATGTTTAATGTATTTGATGAATTGTATCAGACCTGATGTAGCTTATGCTGTTAGTAGATTAAGTAGATATACTTGTAAACCGAGTAATGCTCACTGACATATTTTGCTTAAGGTTTTAGGGTATTTGAATAATACTTCAAACTATGCATTGCACTATAGTAAATATCCTAGTGTCTTTGAGGGATACAATGATGCAAATTGGATTTCTGATTCTGAATTAGTAAAATCCATCAGTGGTTATGTGTTTACTATGGCAAGTGGTGCCGTATCCTGGAAATCTTATAAACAAACATGTATAGCTAGATCCACAATGGAATCTGAGTTCAAAACCTTAGACAAGACTGGGGAAGAAACATAGTGGCTTCGTCAATTTTTAGAAGACATTCCATTATGGCCACAACCAGTACCGACCATATGCATACGTTGTGACAATCAAACCTTTATATGTATAGCTCACAATTTTATGTACAACGGTCGATCACGACACATACGTCGAAGGCATCGTACCGTGTGGCAGTTGCTCTCTAATGGCACAATGTCCATTGAATTTATGAAATAAAAAAATAACCTAGCGGATCTATTTACTAAAGGTTTATCTAGAGAGCGTATAGACTGCGCTTCGAGGGGAATGAGTTTAAAAGCCTAATACACACGAATTCTCATATACGGAAACCTTACTAAGCGATTAGAGATCTCATGGATTTAGTTCAAAAGGAAAACTAGTGATGGATAATTCAATTGTTAAGCACTTAAGAGTATAATACTCTTTCCATTCCTTTGAAGCACCAAGTGCAAGCCTACTGTGATCAAAAGGATAAACAATGATACACTATTTTTAATGACGTCTATATCTTGCAAAAGGCAAGTGGGGTATTGTAGGATACTTCTTATAGAAGTGGTTAGCTATGTAAGTGTGAGCTGGGTCGACTCTATGAGATTTTTATCAGGCTAAAATCTCTAGTAGCACTTACAAAACCAAGAATTGTTCAGGACCAAAACGAACACAACAGAGAATATAATTTGAATGAAATAATGCCATGTAAAGTTTATTGACTAGTTTTACATCAATAATTGACAGTTCAAGATGAAATAATTCACTGATTAGCAAAGTAATTCCAATACTATTTTACTAAGGAAGGTTCAAAGTGAAAGCTACCTATCCTGACGTGGCATCAATCCACGTGCTCTTGAGATGTCACGATTTTCTCATTCAAGTGGGGGATTGTTGAAAATTTTGTATTTCCAATTTTATTGAATTAGTAAATCATGTGTTATGTAAACTCACTACATAAGGTCCCTTATGTAAGTCTTTGACCAACTGTTGTGTTGGTTCAATTGTGCCTTCTGGGAATAGGTACGTAATGTTTCATTTGCTATAAGTAGAATCTCAAATTGGCCATTTGAGATATCCAAAAGATTAGCAATTCATCATTACAACAACAACCTAGCACTCAGAAGAAGAGTTTACATTCAAATCAAACAAGTTTTTTCTTGTTCATCTCAAAGTCAATTCTTATTTCTATTCGCCTGAGTTTCTGTCCTAAAGTGCATTAGGAACAAAGACGAATCTGTTGTATCATGGGAGACTAACGACCATCAACGTTGCTCCGAGATGAGTCGAATATTGTCTTAAGGACATTGTATTAAGCAAGCCTCAGATTATCCTATCCTCTCATTGTTACCGATTGTTTTCCAACATTATGAAGGTTCTAGAACCTTTTTGTTAGTTTCTTTGTATTGTGGTGGCTTAATCTCACAAAGGTTACTTCTTATCTTAATCCATTTATGTGATGTTAAGATTTTCAGACTACTGGCTATCCTGTTTAGCTTCAGTGTGGGTGGCCTTGTGTATTGACTATTACTCAGACACATCTCTTGTGTTATTCACGTTGTTGTTGGTTTGTTTCCACCACCACTATTATGATATTGTTGTCAGCTTTTCTTTGGATACAACGATGTCTTCGAGGTACACTATTTCGATGTTTATTCTGTCCATCCCCACCCCTTTAGATCTTTGTTCTGATGCTATTTGGTCAAGGGACTTTACATCCCGACGTTCTACTACGGTATATATTTCTAGCCACCCATGTTTGCTAGCATTTTTTTGGCATTTTTGAGTTTTTTTACACTTCTACCCCTTCTATAGATAGTGTTTGTGGTTGTGTTTTAAAAGGGATAAAAATTGTAAAAACACTAAAAAAACGCTAGCAAACATGGCTGGCTAAACTTACTCATATTTCTGACATTCTACTAGATTTCTGGACGTCACTCTTATCTCTCGAGTAAGTAGTTGGTTGAGATTGTTTGATTTCACCAGATTCTTACTGATTTAGATGTTCTCTATCTGCTCCCACTCCATGTATTACGACAACATGAGTGTCATCCAGATTATGTACAATTATGTCTTTCACGAGTTCCAAAAGGTACTTGCTGAAATTGATTGTTGCTTTGTTTGACACATTACCTGCAAATCGATACCATTTGTATGACAAATTTCTATTCTAGATGCACTGAACAAATTTCATCACGAAGTCCAAATCTACATGCTTATATGTATCTTGTGGCAGAAGTAACAACACAGCAAGAAAACACTTGATTACAATGGGATGATTACAACCTTATTTGTAAAGCCTACAAAATTATTTATTTGTTAAACTATCATTGACCAGCCTAGAGAATGAATATCACACTGAGATCATCCTTTCAAATCTGCTCATCCTCCTCCCCCCAACCCAAGGAATCCAACCCCTAAAACGAATATAAATTAAATTAATTGAACTCCCCTATGGAAAGACCAATGTGTTGAAATCTTATGTGGCGCATATGCCATGAGGCTCATATGGAGGCAACATGTTAGGTTTTAGTAACCAAAAAAAAAACCCAAACCAAGGAATCCAACCTGATGCTTTCAGATATGTCCTCGCTGATCCCGATGATATCAAACCTGTAGAAGCAAGCAGTGGTTAAGCCAATGACAACCGTTGTGGTGGCCAAGGCACTCCGTTGCTAGTTGGATATCGATTCAAGGAAGAGTGAAGACAATATGTAAATTGCAGTGTGTAAGCGTACATTTCTTGCTTATTTCACCGATTCTTATAGTGAGAGTTCCTTCCCCAACTGTCTTTGCGATCGAGGGCATGATGGAGGGAGGAGATCTCGCATAAGATCTTACCTGTGCATGACTGAGTTCTTCAGCACTTGGCTATTTTTAGGATCTAATGCTTGATTGGGCTAGAGTTGATTTCGTGCAAGTGAATCTGGAGCAATTGACAACTCTGATATTCATTGTTTGGGCCTTATTGTCCTGGGCTAGGCCCTACGACCCGTACCTCTGAGGCTGGCGAGTCTTGGGCCTTGATGCCTGACTTACAGGCTAAACAATAGTCTTGCGCATGGGTCCGTGTGGGACTGCGCTGAAGCCTTTTATGTGATAGGGTTAGTCCATGCCATGTGCATGACTGTGATTGATTGTTTGATGTCTCATAAGCTACCCCCTAGTTAGTGGGTTTGCGAGCTGGATCACTAATTGACAGCGTCTGGGGGTTCGTGGTAGGTCGTGATGGAATATTTTTGGTGCCTTTATGGCTGCCTCGTCGCATTAAATGTTTATGAAGCGGTTAGGTAAACATCCCCCTTCGTGCCAAACCTATATAAGCTTGTTTTGGGGGAGTTTTCACATTTTCCTTTTTAGAGTTTTCCTTTGTTCTGCACTGTGTTTTTCGGGTTGAGTTCTTATTCAATCATGTATGCATAGCTTAATTTCTCGCGAGGGAGGAATCACAGAATCTTAGACTTCTTCAGAAAGTCACTGTTGTTCGAGAGGGACCTTGCTGCCCTCTGTAGGCAATACGACACTCTGCTTATTCCAAAAAGGGATTGTCACTCTGTTCCGTTGGAGGGACGCATTAGCCTGTACAAGGCCATGTTCGAGGCTGGTCCGCGCTTCCCTGTTCCTTGCGTCATCTGGCACTACTTGTTATTTGGGCATTCCATTGGCTCAGATAATACCGAGCAGGGGGTGTACTGGTTGTTATTCTGATTAGAGCGATGGATGTCGAAATCCATATGTCGATGAAGTTGCTTCATTTTTTGGCTTCCATCAGGATGAACAACCATGCTATTTGTTGGATGTGAAGGCCACGTTGTCTAACTGGCTAGTTCGAGGATCCGGAGGATTAGTAGATGTAATACTTTTTTGCCTCTACGAAGTCAGACTACTTCTCCTTTGATGGTTTGTAGGCCATCGATGGTTTGGCGACCTTTTTAAGTTCTTTTTGTTTTTTTTATTAATATTTGTCAGTGTCTGACTCATTTGTTGTCTCTGACTAGGCAAGTTGTCTGTGGACTGGATTCGCCAGCTTGCAGTGAAATGTTCGTGCATTGGGTTTGTCCGCTTGCGGTGGACTATTCTTGGACTGGGTCCAAGCCGCATTCACGCTGCCTTGGCTCCTGAGGTGGACTAGGCCACTTATGCGGCAAGCTTCATCGTGAATAAGACTAAGCTCGATAGTTTGTGTGCCATTTTGGTTCGTGTTAGGATCAGGTTTCATTGGGCGGTGAGCTGTCTGGAGACTAGGCTCGACCTGCCGTATCATACCTTGGCTCCTTAGGCGGACTAGGTCACTTTTGCGGCGTCATCGTTGCCTTCAGTGGGGCTAGGCTCGGTCGCTTGTGCGCCATTTTGGGCCTTGTATAAGGATCGATTCTTCCCCTATGGAAGGAGTTGAGCATGGAGTATAGTCATTTTTAAAGAGATTACCTTTATTGATCTGCTTCAAGCGTGTTACATGCTACCCTTGCTGCTTCTCATCATTAAGCCCTAGCTTGTTGGTCCATCTTTCTTTGGGGGGACTTAATTCGACCGTAGTTACTTATTCGATAGCTTAATCGCCACATAATGACATTCTCTGGTGGAAGATTGATCTTCTTTGATAGTTTTGTCTCTCCATTGATAGGGTATTTGAGGCATTGGTGCCATATGGTGACCACTACCCCCATCTGGTGGAGCCAAGATCTTTCCAAGATTATATTATATGCAGAGAGGCGTCCACTACGATGAACTCTGTCATGAGGAGTTTAACTGTTTCCCCTCCTCCCATGGGTAGGCTGATGCTCCTGGCTGAGTAACTTTGGGTGCCGCTAAAACCAATCATCACCTATTTGTCTGGCTTCAGTTTCTCTTCTCTTAGCCGCATCCTGGGGAATGCTTATAGGAACAAAATATTAGCTAAGGTCCTTGTATCAACTAGCGGCCTATTGACGCCCTATTTTGATATGGCAATCGTGATAACCAGGGCGTTGTCGCATGGGGGTAGACCCCTTGCATGTCTTGCTCGGTGAACGTCAGGTCCGGGTTGGGTGTCCCTTTCAAGCATGTTGTATTGGGCGGTATTAGCTATGGAGGCTATTTGCAGTTCTCGGATTGCTTGTTTCCTAGATCTGTTAGATTTTTTCGTTCCATTGTGTGCGCTGTGCAGGACTTAGATGATGTTTTTTTTTTTTTTTTTCTTTTTTCTTGAGGTTGTTTCTTGTCAAAATTTATGAATTCTCCGAGTCTTCCCATTCAAACCTAGTACTCTATCATGTTTTTGAGACTATGAAAATCCTGGGTGATGTGACCGTGATCCTTGTGATATGCACAGTACTTGCTCTTAGGGGTGGGCATTTAGGACCGAAAACCCGGACTGAACCGACAACCGGACCGATCGGGTCGGTTCGGATCGGTTATAATTAATTAAAAAAATTTCGATTGTAAAAGCCCGGCCCGGCCCGGCCCGAAGTTTCTGGTCCGGGCCTCGGTTTCCATTTCTGAAGCCTGTCGGTTAACCTGCCCGGCCCAGTTTAAATAGCTAACTTAAAATAGGTTAAATAGGTTAGGAAACCCATCGACCGCCTCCTCCCTCTCCCTCTCACAGCGAAGTCCCTCCCTCCCTCACCTCTCCCTCTCACAGCTTCCTCTCCCTCTTACAGCGAAGTCCCTCCGCGAAGCATCGACCGCCGCCTCCCTCTCCTCTCCCTCTCACAGCGAAGCATCGACTCGACCGCCTCCCTCTCCTCTCCCTCTCAGCTCACAGCGAAGCATCGACCGCTCCTCTCCCTCTCACAGCGAAGCATCCCTCTCACAGGCGAAGCATCCCTCTCACAGCGAAGATCGACCGCTCCTCTCCCTCTCACAGCGAAGATCGACCGCTCCTCTCCCTCTTACAGCGAAGCATCGACCACCTCTGATCTCAGATCTTTGATCATATCAGATCTGATTACGATGAATGAATGGTTTTTTTGTAATTTTTTTTAAATTTGTTCTATTGTTTTTTTTTGTAATTTTTGTACTGTATTTTTTTTTATTGTACGATGATCAGTAATTTTTTTGTAATTTATTGTACGATGATTAGTATATATATATTTTTTTTACTGTAGATATTTTTTTTTTGCTCTCAGGACCGAGACCGGCCCGTAATTCGGTTAACCGGGAGCTCGGTTATCCGGTCAACTCGGTCCGATTTCGGTTCTCATAAACACGGGCCCAATTTTTTTGGGCCGGTTTTCGGTTTTTAGTTTTTGGGCCGGTTACCCGTACTTGCCCAGCCCTACTTGCTCTTATCACATTTTGAAGGATATTGCCTTTGATCTTAGGGGCCACTTGATGCTTTCCCAATTTTTCATGGCGGAGAGGATTTTGGCCAATTTGGAGTTGAATGGAACGTACTCAGTGAACTTTGTGCCAACTTAGT
Organism: Berberis vulgaris; assembly: GCA_963556465.1. Classification (NCBI taxonomy): domain Eukaryota; kingdom Viridiplantae; phylum Streptophyta; class Magnoliopsida; order Ranunculales; family Berberidaceae; genus Berberis; species Berberis vulgaris. The sequence goes on from OY747125.1 coordinate 95,425,890, forward strand.
TGGTGGTCTAGTCGGGTTTGGACTTGTCGAATCTGGTCTTGTTGTCGCTCTTCATTCTTTTTGGCTGATCCTCCTATTCGTGCATTTTTTCTCCCCTATCCCGGGTCTTGGGGCCCGCTTGGCATCATTTTTTTGCGTTTTTCTTAGTGGCCAACATCTCTTCCACAATGATGTATTTTTGAACACTTTTCTAAATGCCCGCCATATCCCTCAGGGGTTTTAGGGTGAGGAAGTTGTAGATCTGACCTCCTCGGATACTAGAAGTGAAGGCGGTTACTGACGCGTTGTCACTGCAACCGTCGATCAAAGTCAGCTCGTCGTTGAAATGAGTAAACATACTCTCTGAGGGTCTCATGTTGTTTCTGCTTGAGACTCAACAGGTAGTGAGGCGCCTTTCTGATTCATTGGCTCCCCAAGAATTTTGTGATAAATGCCTTTGACAAAACTTGGGACAAATCAGTAGATCTTGGCTGGAGACTGTGCAACCAGGTTAGCGCAACCTTCTTCAGGCTAGTGGAAAAAGTTCAACACAGAACCTTTGAACTTTCTTTGAGCGTCATCACGTGATGGTAATGGCGCAAATGGTCCGACGGATCTGATGTTCCGTTATATAATTCGAGCTTTGGTGGGACGAGCTTATTTGGAAGTGAGGCGCTCATGATCTCCTCAGAGAACGGAGGGAGGGTGAGGTTGTACAAGACGTCCAGGTTGGTTGTCCCTAGTCAAAACAAGTTCCTGACCGTGGTACGGTATGTTTCGGAACGTGGTCCCCGTGATCTCTATCGTCCCTCAGGTTCTCTTGTCGACATGTTTTTGGAGGTTTTCACTTTTTTGGACACGTTCTTGGTCGTAATCTTTGGTGTGGGATCTCCTCGGATTTCCTCCACCTTCGTGCGGCTGTTGTCGATCCTGTGAGTCTCTCAACTACCCGAGCCAAATGATCCATATGAAGTAGGATTTGGTCTATGTGGGGATCAGTCGTGATAGCCTCAGCGGCTAGGCCAGACGACTGCTCTACTCTATCAGTTGGATCAATTTGACATTGTGTGTGTGTGTGTGTCGGGGGGGGGGGGGGGGGGGGGGGCTTCTCTAGCAGGAAGGTTGTCTGGTTCGATATTGTTGAATGATTGAGATCTGGTGCTGATGGCCATTTCTCGATGCTCCGCTTTGCTTATAAAAAAACTTTGTATGTTCGTTTCAGGGAAAACTTATTCGCCGTCTTTCCTACAGATGATACTAACTGATGCGTTTAGATCTGTCCTCACTGATCCCAATAATATCAAGCCTACAAAAATGAAGGGGGGAAATCTCGCATAAGATCTTACTTGGGGTGTCTTATGCCATAAGGCTCACATTGAGGCAACATGTTAGGTTTGAAAAAAAATTATATCAGAGCCAGGTTTCGATCCTGGGACCTGTGGGTTATGGGCCCACCACGCTTCCGCTGTGCCACTCTGATTGTTGATGTTATGTATATATATTTTATGTATTTAAACATGAAGTTATTCAAAGCTTGCAAACATTAAGAAATCAAGATGGTTTGCAGACTTAATTTTGATTCAGATTGTCCTTCAAAATATGTTGTCTCCTTTAACCAGCAACCCTGACCACCATAAATAATTAACCCTGACCACATTAAACAATTAAACATGCTTCGACTATCAGTACAAACAAATTCACACCATAACATGCTTCGACTGTCACTACAAACAAATTCACACCAATGGTTCAAGGATCAATAAGATTACCGCAAATTTCCAAGGCACTTATATTGCATCTCCCAATTCAGAAATTAAAACTCCAACAAAGTTTTACATCTTAATAAGCACTCTTCAAACCTATTTAATTCCTAAAAACAATATTCAGTTGCATCACACCACACCAAATTACCAAAAAATGCTCCTAACAGGAAGTAGACAGCCCAACATGAGACGAGCCAAAAGAGAAAATTCAAAACAATTGTGTTCTAGTGTCTTATTTTTCTTACCCATGAAACATTCATGACAAGATAAAGTTACAGCATTCAGGAAATTATTGCCATTAGAAAAAAAAGGCTATTCGATACAGAATGGTATTTGGCTCGTTAATGCAGAGGTAGTACTTTTTGCTGAGCAAGATTTCTTCACTGAGTTTGGTTATTGATTCAAACCAAAATTGCAAATTGACTTCAAAATATTAGGGAACTTATAATTAGGGGTGGCTATTTCATCTTTTGAAAGAAAGATGTACAGTGGCGGTCGTAGGAATACCAAAATGGAGTGAGTGCAAGTGTAAAACCATGAATGCAACACTTCATTAAAATAGTATCTAAAGAACATGTGCCAAACTTTTTTACCTGAAAAAAAAAAAAAAAACTTTCAACCACGCTGGTACTCCAGTTGTTTAGCATTCTCTAATAGTACTTGCGATTGCATGCTAAAAATAAGAATATTAAATCGGAACCAAGATACAGAAGAAAAGTACTAAAGTTCCACAACTTCAAATTTAGAATGCAATTTTCCACTGCACCAAAAGAAATATATTGTTTTCTATGCACATGGATCATTTGAAATGTATATAGTTAATGAAGTAGACAAAATGATAACACAAATTGTCTAGGACCATATACTAGTGATCAACACAGAAGGCTCTTACTTCTCGAATGTAAGTTGCTATTGCCTTGCACCCATCTGTGTCAAGATTCATGACATTTTCAAAGACATCCATTGGTAGCTTTGCATCCATGTGCATAACCAGCAAAAAGATTAAACTGACCACACAACATAAACTACACAGAGCCTTGTTATGGTAGAAAAGAATATTAAAACTTTACTCCTAAAAGTAGAGATGGTGGTCTTGGGGAGATTCAATTTAGATATCAAAAAATGCTTGAAGATTACTTGAATTTGTATAAAGCTCAATGATGCAAACATTATTGAATCATGGGTTATTTTTCATTTGACCCTCATTAGTTTATGACTATTCTCATGTGATCTTCATTATTTTTTGTATTTCAGTCTAACACCCATTACCGTGTGTTTAACTACGTTGAGTCACAAACTCCATCCAATTTTTTTCAAAATGACAAACTTACCCTTCTACACGTGGTTGGTTTGCACACGTGGGTGGCTATTTCATCTTTTGAAAGAAAGATGTACAGTGGCGGTCGTAGGAATACCAAAATGGAGTGAGTGCAAGTGTAAAACCATGAATGCAACACTTCATTAAAATAGTATCTAAAGAACATGTGCCAAACTTTTTTACCTGAAAAAAAAAAAAAAAACTTTCAACCACGCTGGTACTCCAGTTGTTTAGCATTCTCTAATAGTACTTGCGATTGCATGCTAAAAATAAGAATATTAAATCGGAACCAAGATACAGAAGAAAAGTACTAAAGTTCCACAACTTCAAATTTAGAATGCAATTTTCCACTGCACCAAAAGAAATATATTGTTTTCTATGCACATGGATCATTTGAAATGTATATAGTTAATGAAGTAGACAAAATGATAACACAAATTGTCTAGGACCATATACTAGTGATCAACACAGAAGGCTCTTACTTCTCGAATGTAAGTTGCTATTGCCTTGCACCCATCTGTGTCAAGATTCATGACATTTTCAAAGACATCCATTGGTAGCTTTGCATCCATGTGCATAACCAGCAAAAAGATTAAACTGACCACACAACATAAACTACACAGAGCCTTGTTATGGTAGAAAAGAATATTAAAACTTTACTCCTAAAAGTAGAGATGGTGGTCTTGGGGAGATTCAATTTAGATATCAAAAAATGCTTGAAGATTACTTGAATTTGTATAAAGCTCAATGATGCAAACATTATTGAATCATGGGTTATTTTTCATTTGACCCTCATTAGTTTATGACTATTCTCATGTGATCTTCATTATTTTTTGTATTTCAGTCTAACACCCATTACCGTGTGTTTAACTACGTTGAGTCACAAACTCCATCCAATTTTTTTCAAAATGACAAACTTACCCTTCTACACGTGGTTGGTTTGCACATGTTTTCAAAATGACTATTTTCTTTTATTTTTTTGCACTTGGTGTGCACACACTTTAGGGTTTAGTCACCCCTGTGCTCTCTCTCTAAAAAACACAAATATCATCTACGGTAGAAGCAGCGGAGATGACCATGGAACCTCAACCCATTCAAGTGTCGAGTCCCGAACCAACCGAGGAGTCAGAACTCAAGCCCAACAATGATGCTCATGCTGATGCAAAGCAGCATCATTTGGAGGAGGCGGACGGATCTCACGGATCAGGTATTTTATTTCACAGATGAGGGACGTTGGTTGATTCTATTAACTATTCTTTGTTAATAGTGGACTTCCTTGGCACTATTGTTTTGAACTATTCTTTGTTAATATTGGACTTCCTTTCCACTATTCTTTCATGGGAAACATATTTTTATATAATGAGCTATTAGTCATTTTCGGACACAAGCAAGAGTCCACCCTATGTGATCCACATGCTCTACTTGCTGAGTTTATCTGAAGTAGCAAGTCTAATTATATAAGTGGACTTTAGGTAATGAGATGAGAAGTGGTTAATGCAATGTACTATATAGACAAGATTGTGGCAGGGTTAATCATTCTATGATCTTTGTTTTGTGGCTGATTCTAGGGAGCGAGGGAGGCGTGAGGGAGGGCCTCCTTCCGCCCATCCTCCTTGAGATGAGCGCTGATGTGCATCTCAAGAAGGATGGGCAGGCCTCTTTCCCTCACTCCCTCTTTCGCTCCCTAGCAAGGCTCTTGTTTTGTTGTTTCTTCTCTTGGCCAAGAGATTTGATTGGGTAGTTGGTAAGTAGGTGATTTTGTTTTGTTGTTTCTTCTCTTTCAATTGGAGAAATTGGTTCCTACAATTTCTTCTGTCAATTGTTTTGTTGTTTCTTTTCTTGGCCAAGAGATTTGAATGGGTAGTTTTTTTTTTTTTTTTAGCAAATTGGGATGTTGACTCATTTTATTCATTTAACCAAGACATAATTAGTCCAATAAATGGGTAGTTAACCAAGACATGATGGTCAATTGGTAACATCAATAAATCTGATTTTGTCCACCCTAATCTTTCCAAATTAACTAAGGCTAGCTAACACGTCTCATGCTTACTACTAATTTTACTCTTAAAAGTTTGTTACTCACTTCCTCGATCCAAAAGAAATATTTTATGAAAATGGAAAGTTTTAATGAACTGTTGTTGATAGAAACTTACTTATGTAAGGAAATTAGTCCAACTGCCAATGACTGAGACATACTTGCAGTAACTTTGAAGAAAAACTTTGGTGTTTGCTAAGAGAAATGTCTAAATTCCTCATGGTGTATTTTTATGTTTTCCGTATATGATATGTTTGCATTATTCATAGTTAGAAAATAATTATGTGACCACACTACTGTTATTGCATAGTTTGACCTTGAGAAATTGGAGAACTTAGATGTTGAAGATGTGTGCTACATTGATAAGCCAAGTAGTAGTGATGAAGATGAAGAAGGTAAAGTTGGTATTGAGGATATTGTGGTTGAGGAGAATGCTGAAGTTGGTAAAGATCAATGTTCATTTACGTATGCTCAACACACAATAACACCATCGAACAATGAACAAGATGATGAGATCATGACATTTGTGAAAGGGACAGAGAACTTATATGAAGGTGAAAAAAAGCATGCGGCAAAGCCAGATGAATTTGGTGATAGTTACATGAAAATTAGGAGTGGGCTACGATGAAAGCTTGCAGGGTGTGGATGAGGAAGTATGCTTTGAAGAATTTTTTTGAATATAGGCAGAAGAAAAATGATAATGAAAAGATTAATTCGGTTGGCAAAGATTGTACATGCAAGTGGAGAGTTTATGTGAGGGTGAAACCAAATGAACATATTGCCTTGTTGAGGATTTTGGTGGGTAAACATACATGTTTAGCAGATGAGAGGGAAAAGTATAGAATGGCTAGTGGTTGAAGAGATGGTTAGGAATCACAAGTCCTTGATGCCCAATGATATCATGAAATACATGAGCTATGAAACTGGGGTTTCTATCAACTAGAAGACAACCTATAATGCAAAGAATATATGCCATGAGAATATATATGAGTATTCGGCAGAGAATTTTAGGAATGTGCTCGAATTGTGTAATATAATCTTGGTGACAAATCCCGGAAGTGTTGCTGAGTTGTTAAGAAATCCAATAGATCAGATTTTTCTTGGGTTATGTGTTGCTTTTCAAGCCAATCTTGATGGGTTTGTTCATGGGTGTAGACCAATCTTAGGCTTAGATGAGTGCTTTTCAAAGGGAAAGTTTGGAGGAGTGTTATTGTTTGTTATCTCTTTGGATAGGAACAATGGTTTGTTCCCTATTGGCATATACATAGCAAGAGGAGAAAATTTTGATTCTTGGAGCAGATTCCTATCATTTATGAAGCCACACTTGCAGAAGCATCGTACCCCCTTGACTTTCTTGCCCCATAGACAGAAGGGGTTTGTAACACCCCTAAATTTCATAAAGATAATTTATTTTATTTTTAATTAAATAAAATAGGGTTACATTTAATTGAATGTGAATTTCGAAATTAGGGTTTTATTTAGTGTGTTTAGAGGGTGGTGCCCTCCGAATTTTAGTAGGGGCGAATAACCACCCATAGTATAAAAACAATACCTTTCTTTCTTTCTTCTCTTTTGCAAAACCCTATTCTCTTTTTTTTCTCCCTCTCTTCTTCACGATTTCTTCTTCAATGGCGGCGATGGGTTTCTCGACGTGAGACTGCCTTGCAATGGCCTGATTCAGCCATAGATGATGGATGTTTTAGTGAATGAGAGGAGAGGAGAGGAGAGCAACGATGGTAATGTTGGGTGTGGATGAAAGGGTTTGATCGCGGTGACTCGCAACCTCCTTTGACCATTCATGACAGCGGTGGTTGCGATTGAAAAGAGAAGAAGATATTTCTCCATATTTCAATTGAGTTATCTGATTTATTGCATAAAGGAGGGTAGTCTTGCTGCGATTTTTTCTTTGTGTTGTTGCGTGAAGAACAGAGCGTGACAAAGTTTTGCATTTCTGTCTCTTGTTGCTCCGTGTGAAGAAGGTTTATGCTACAACGTGAAATCTCTATGTTGGCTGCGATTGAACTTGGTGAAGCTGCGATTGAAATCTCTTAGAGAACCGTGGCATGAGAAAGGTGAAGAAAGATTAGGGAGAAGATGGAGCTTTGTTGTTAACTGTGCGTGAAGAGAAATTGCTGATTTGTGGAAGTCTCTTGCTGTGCGTGACCTTGTTGTTGCTGTTGTGCGCGATCTCACTCTGTTGCTGGCATGAACACTCTTAGGGTTGCAACTTCATCTCCTTGTTGGCTGCAACTTCTCTTTCTTTGGCTACAATTGAAGAGACTTGGTTGGGTATTTGTTAAAAGAGAAGAACTCTCTTTTGTTGCAGCTTCGTTTGATCTCTTCCTTTGAATTATTTTTGTTGCTTTCTGTTGCGAGAAGGAGGGAGGGAAGAGAATTGCTCCTCTTTGGCTGGCTGCGATTTCTTTCTCAGGTTGATTCGATAGGAAAGCTAAGCATAAGAAATCTTCACGAGAGAAGAGAAGGCGACTTCTTTGTCCCCGAATTCGATTGAATATTCTTATTTTTTTTATGCGAGTATTGATACTGGATGTCGAATGAGTTGATGGTTTGTGATCTGATTTCCTGTAAAGAGGTTATGTTCAACAAAGGGTCGAATATTGATGCTAAATGGGCCATGTGTGTGCTTTGGAGTCAGAAAGTTCCTAGCATTTTTCTTCATTGTAATTGGGTAAGTTTAATATTCACATTTCAGGATGGAGTGAGTGATGCCTTAGTGCAGTTCTTAAGCAGTTGGAACACAATTGTGCTTCAATATTTTCTTTGGAAGGTGGTACTATATTCTATTTGTTGGGTATTTATTTACAGAGACCATGGATCATTATGATTATTACTGCAGTTCTTCTTTTACCCATGTACATATTCATAACTCCCATTCTGAAACTCTTGGGTGAGCCAGCTGATGTTGCAGAGTTATCATGCTTACTGGCATTATGGTTAATACCAGTTCACTTGGCTTTTGCTTTCTATTTGTCAGTCCATAGATTTCTTCAGACCCAGCTTAAGACTGGAATTGTAGCATGGGTTGTTGATTCTAAACATGATAGCAAATAGGTGTGTGCTGTATGGCGGACAGGAGTCGTTGACTGCATATAGGTTTACATCTATGATGAATATTTGGGATAGTCTGTTGGTAGATTTTGGATGTTCTGTTGCAGGTTTTAAAACCTAGTTTCTCGATGGAAATAAATAGTGATTACTTTGGGTTGGTTGTATCAAGAAAGGGAAATGGATTTGGGAAAGGATGTTGCAGGCGGTTGAGTGGAAAAAGAAATCTGGAATGAAAGGAAGAGTTGGACATTCAGAGATAGTCACAGTATTATAGATCAAGCAGTGAGGTAAGGATGCCAACGGTTGGGTGTGCCAACCCAGACCCAGCCTGCCAGATGATGAATTGAAATCAAGAACTCCGATGCAAAGTTGCTGGGAAGCTTGCAACATGAGGAGAATAATGGTGGATTTATGCCAGGATGATGGGACGATAGCGTTGGCTGCGCAATCCTTTGCAATTTGCAATTTCAGTGAGTTTTCTTCATTTCTTTCTTTTTTTTACTGTGAGTTCTCTTATTCCCCGTATTTTGCAAATCCTTGTTTCTTGACTGAATTAGTGATTGTATTTGTGAGGATTTGATGATGGGGTTTGTGAGTTTTGTTGCGAGGGTGTGTGGTTATGATTTGGATTTTGGTTTGACGGTGAGATGACTGGTATTTGTGTGTCCTTGATGATTTTGGATTGGATACTTAGGCTTGTTATATTGCTTGATTTAAATTCTATTTCAAAGGTTTTGGGTGTAAGGTGTAAGTGAAACTCTTAGCCCTTTTTCTCTTTGGATGAGCAATTCAGTATACTGTATGTATATTGCTTGTATGGAAATGACGAGTTTCATTTCAGGAAATCCAATTGTGAGGTTTTAGACATGTTTGAGAATTAGGCTGTCTTATTTGTGGTGTTTGGTGCTGCAAACGCTTGATCTCCAATAGTTTTAATCTGTTTGATGTGTGAGATTTTCTTAGCTTGCTGGATTCATGTTGGTGTCACACCTGTTTACCATTTTATTGATTGGGTGTGACTTTGTTTGGTTGGTATTTGAATGGTTGATGAATATTAATGCATTGTGATAAATTTGGAGATTTATTTGCATATTGACTTGTTTATGCATTATGAAGAATTGAGATATTTGAATAAAGGAGTGGCTTGATTGTCATATTGTTACATAGCATGATTAATGAATATGCTATGTTTTCCCAAAAATGTGGGTGGATAGATTGTGAATCAATTTATGTATGACAAAATGTCATTGTGGAGAAATTCTGAATTATCAAAAATAAATGATATTGGTAAACCTTGATTTTTGAAAATATAAACCACTTGGACTTGTATCACTTAGAACTATCACATCTCTTTTGTTTATGATTTCCCCTCTCTTACTAGAGAAACTAAATGACCAGTGGGTCGTCTTGCGGAGTTGGGGCACCCATTTCTTACTAGAGAAACTAAAATAACCTTCGGGTTAGTCTTGCGGAAATGTGGTGAGTTTGTATGCCTAAAATAGGCTTTGATATTTATCCGTCAAAAATGTGACGTGAGTTTATGCGCATTGGTAGCCCAAGGGTGGCTTTTGGTACTCATATAGTTAGGGGTATCCGCGATGCATGTCTGTATGTGATGTCCCCACTTGGGCATGGATGACGGAGTAGTCCTCCTTTATATGAGCGAGGCATACGGGCATGTATGTTCGGCACGGAGGTGGTGCGAATGTGGTATCGTCTAAGTGATCAATCCGTTAAAAAGATGAACCTAATTCAAATAAAAAGAATAAATGACGTTGCATTGTTTCTAATTCTTTTTATGCAGGATGGCAAGTCTACTAATATTTCTGCAGGTCCGACTTGCCATGGTCAACTCCTATAGGGTAAGTACAGGTAAATGCATATTTACATATTAGGATGATGATATGATTGCCTCGTTGAGGAACTAAATTCTTGGAACTGTGTTTTTCTTGCATCACACCTTTGCCTCGTTGAGGAACTACCTATTGGTGTGATGGTTGGTTGTTTGTGTTTAGCTTGATGTTTATCACGTGCGATTTTTATTGATTTTTGGCATGAAGATTTCTCACACCAGCTTTATTGCTGACCCAAGTGAGCTTTTGCTTCTTGGGTACATTCCTTTGGGAATGTAGCCGATTAGCTTTTCAGGTTTAGAGCTTTTGAGCAGCGTTACGGGAGTTCCGCTAGTGGGGCTAGCGACGTCAGTTTTTCCTGGTTAGAGTTTTGTTATCAATTTTAGTTTGTTCCTATTTTCTAAATTATATTTTGTCATTGCTGCTAAATGTTTCTGTTGTTATTGAATTTCACGTCCCGAGTTTTGGGGAAACGGATAATCCTACGTGGATTTCAGGATTTCGTTTTTCTCAAAAATCGGGGCGTGACAGTTTGGTATCAGAGGGAGCCTCAGAATCCCCTCTGCAGAGGGGCACATGACCCAGACGTGTTGAACCGTCTCTTTGTCCCACCATTCGTGGATCACATTATGAATGAGGCCTTCTCGAAGAAGTTCACTCCTCCAAAACTCGACTTCTACAATGAAACCACCGACCCATTCAACTACCTGCACCATTACCAGCATGTAATGACCCTCAAAGAAGGATTCGAGTCGGTGATGTGCATGACTTTTCCCACCAGCTTGAAGAAGTAAGCACTAACATGGTTCTACAGCCTCCCGCCGAGATCGATCGACTCCTTCAAGATGCTGGCAAATGAGTTCCTGGTGCTATTCATCGGGAGAGCGTTTTCGAAAAGGCCCACATTACATACTCTTTTTAAGGCAGATATCCAATGAGGCGCATAGATAGTATGTCACTTGCTTCAACAACGAGCTGACACTCATTGACGGTTGCAGCGACGACACAACTATGATAGCTTTAACGCGAGCCTAAAGGAGGGAAAACTCAATGAAAACCTCACCTTGGAACCCCCTTCAGATATGACGAAGCTCCTCAAGAGCGCCTAGACGCACATTACCTTAGAGGAGTTGAAGGCTGTAAGGAAGGAAACCGAAGGTGAGAAGAAACTCTCCACTCCGAAGGACAAGAGGGAGGGAAAAATACGCAAGAATGAAGAAAGGAGCAAGAGGAAGTGTAGTGACAACAATACTAAATTCCATGAAAAACTAGGAAGAGCTGAAGTGGCCCTCGAAACAGATCAAAGACCCCTCCAAGCGTGACAACAACAAATACTGCTCGTACCACAAGGAGGGTGGCCATGACACCAACAAGTGAAAGAGTATGAGGTATAAAATTGAGTACTGGATTCACAAGGGCAAGCTAAGAGAATTCTTGAACTCTGAGATGCGACCAGAACGATCCAGGGAGCGGGGAAGTAAGTCAAAGAAATAAATAATGAGACTCCGGGCATAATCTATGTCCTTCATGGAGTCAGACTAAATGAAGACTAGTCGCACAGGTCCCGCAAGCGGACTCTATTAGAAATGCAGACACAACCCGCGGATGAGGACAAACACATTTTCTATTCAAGGATTCAAAGCCCCATTCCCACCTTGACCTTTACGGACAAGGACATCAAAGGAATCCGAGCGTCGCACAACGACGCCCTAGTCATTTCAGTCTCTGTCGCAATGTGGGAGGTCAAGAGAGCCCTGGTAGACACAGGGAGCTCACTCAACGTCCTGTTCTACAACGCGTTCCGTAGTATGGACTTTAAAGAGGAGAACCTGACGTCTTCAAACTACCCGCTGATTGGATTCAACGGAGAGAAATGCTTCCCGATCAGAAAAATAAGGTTAACAGTAGTGGCAGGAGAACCACAACTGAGAAATGTCTTGTTTCTAGATTTCATGGTAGTAGATGCACTGTCTACCTACAACCTTATATTGGGAAGACCATGAATCCACTAGTGGAAACAATAGTCTCCACCCTTCACCAGTGTGTTAAATACACCGTTAACCACTTTGAAGGAACAATACGTGGATACCAACCTACGACATGAGGCTGTCATTACGCTGCACTGAAACAGATAGAATGTTCCCAGATCCAACAATGTCACGCGGAGCAATCTTAACTGGAGCCAGGCCGAGTGACTGTAGAAGCATCACCATCACGAAGAGTCAGCAAAAGAGCACCTATGACCATGACCACCTACTTTGATAAACATGTTGAGTATATCAATGTTAATCATTGCATGTCAAGACGAGGAGTAACACCTTACAAAGAATACTTGGTGAAGTGGAAGGGATTACCCAAGAGTGAGTCAAAACCGGAAGCACGTAGACACTTTGTGGCAATTTGTAGACAAAGATACAAGCGTTCTCAGATGAGGATGTCGAGACATTAGGTGGGGGAGAATTTCATGAGCCTTATTTAAAAGCCCTCGAAATAAATATTTAGTTGATGGAGAATTTAATGCAATAACCAAAATTGGGTCATGAAAACCCAAGTAGAGAGCCAAAAATGCTTTACAAATCCAAAAGGATGTGTGGGCTTTGGAGCATTCTAGAAAAAAAGATACATTAAGCATGTGTGAGATTAGGAGATATTGTGTAAATAATATAACCTAGGAATATTCCTTAGAACCTTCCTTTTTTGTTTGTATGACTATTGGATGTAAAACATGTGTGTAAATCCTAAGCTTCTATTGAATCCCCAAACAAGTATAAATAGGGTAGCCATAAAGAAAAATCCAATAAATACAAGTTATTCCTCTTCAATTGCCTTGTGGCTCTTATTGGAAGATCAAAATTTTCCCAGTTGTAATGTTATATGTAATTAGGTTTTCATGTGTATGTTAGGTCAAACATAATAGTAGATATATTAAAAAACAAAGTGAAATAGTTCTATGTAGGGGTGGGCATAGGACGGGATGGGACGAGATGGACCTCATCCCTATCCCATCCCATTTATTCAGGATCGGGACGGGATAGACCACATCCCGACCTCGTCCCATCCCAAACGGGTTCGGGACTGGACGAGATGGGATAAACATGTACTAAATAGTCCTCCAATGAAAAATAACAAAATAATTTCATCTCACATTGCTCACACACCAGTAATGTCAAATTTATGTACATATAACTTTCATCGTAACAATATTAAGTGTCAAATAAAATTTGTGGAGGCTTACAATGGAATTAAGTTTGTCAAGTGAATAATGGTTGATGGAAGGAGCCCCTCCATAGATCCGCCATGCATATTTCCACAAGAGTTGAAATATCTTTCATACAAAATACAATTAGGAGCAATGTTCTCCAATTACATAACTCATAGTGCAAAACTAACTCAAACCATCATTTGTCTTTATTTTCTACAAGAATAATTGTCTTATAACCAATCTAACATGTGAAAAAACATAAATTTTCATGGGTTCTATTTGTCCTAAAATATCCAAATTGAAATTTCTAGCCAAACAAAGAGTACCAAGTCAAGCAAGTAAATTTTTAAATAGTAAATGTTTTTATTTAATTTTAACAAATCATAAACTTTCATTTAGAAGAGTAGTTTTGATTCAATTAATAATAATAAATATATTAAATAAATAATTTCAGGACGGGACGGGATGGGCTGGATTGAAAATCACCATCCCAATCTCATCCCATTCTAGATCAGGACGGGATGGGACAAGATCGAGATGAGTTTAATCAATCCCAAAAGGACCTGAAAAAATCGAAACGGGGCGGGATAGGACTGGGACGGATCAGGATGTCATGCCCACCCTTAGTTCTATGTAAGAACTTGAAATATTCCTCCTTTTAGATAAAATGTCTAGATTAGAAAATAATTATATTAGTTGTGTTGTACATTAAGTATATGAGACATTCACCAAGCTTCATAATTTGTGTGAAAGTTAATTGATTAGCCGGATGTTTATTTGGACATGGATAATACAAGCAAAGGGTGTGTAGGTGGTTTGTATTAAGGCGGTAATGTAGAACTAGTTTATGGGATGAAGAAATAAAAATAGTTGTGACTTCAATGAATGCAATAAAAATATTGTGTTTTGTATATGCACCCTAAGTATTGTTTTTTTTTATTGATCTTCAATGAGATTATTGTTCAATAATAATCTGATAAAAAGACATTTACATTTTTGGATTATTTAATTGTTGTTAGTGAGTGTTTGTGACATTAGAGATTAGGTAATTTTGATCACAAACGTGATTGAATCAAGTGATTTGTGTTGGCTTTATCATGGTTTTGTAGTCAATGGTAATCAGAATCAGAGAAGAAAGCTTTCTTTATTATGTTTCTAACGTACACCAATACATGAGATTATATACCCAAACACAGAAGCTAATCTAGGAAAGAATATCATCATCTTCCCATATACAAAAGATTCTATAATCTTGTATATACTAATCATGATCAATCATGCATTCTTCCTATATACAAAAGATCATATAATCTTGCATATACTAATCATGATCAATCATGGATTCTATAATCATGCATAATGAAGTCATTGTGACACTCTCCCTCAAGTTGGAGCATATATGTCCTTAATGCTCAACTTGAAAACTGAGTTGTGAAATACTATGCCTGTGATTGCTCCGGTGAGAACATTTGCAAGCCGAACCTCGGAATTAATAAATGGTACCTCAATATCTTGGCCTCGATTTTCTCCTTGATGAAGTATCTATCACAACTTGTTTGGTTATATCATGTTGCACTAGATTATGAACAATGTCTATTTTAACTTTGTTATCATAATGCAATCACATGGCATGTCTGGGTTTGAATCCCAAATCCGTCAACATGTTTCTTATCCAGAGTAGCTCACATATTCATGTCCCATACTCCGGTATTATGCATTAGCACTTGATCTTGACACCAAATTTTGTTTGTTACTTAGCCAAGAGACTAGGTTTCCTCCCACAAAGGTAAAATATCCAAATGTAAATCGCTCGTCGGTAATAGAACTAGCCCACTCTACATCAGTGCGACCCTCAACATCTAGATGATCATGTTTTGAGAACATCAATCCTTTGCTAGGAGCTGACTTCAAGTATATCAAAATGTGGTTTAGAACATCCATATGGGCTTCACTTGGTGCATGCGTGAATTGACTCACCACATTTACCGCATATGCGTGATAGAATAACCTTCCCACAAAGCGTTGATATCTTTCTTTGTTGGTGGGTATCGGATCTGGATATTCCCCAAGTGTAAAGTTCACCTACATTTGGGTATCTGCTAGTGTGTTGACTAGCATTCCAGTTTCATTCAAAATTTCAAGGATGTATTTATGTTGTGATGGAAATATTCCTTGTTTTGAGCAAGCCACTTCAATGCCTAAGAAATACTTCAAGACACCAAGGTTTTTTATTTCAAACTCACTTTCCAGATGGCGTTGTAATGTTGTCATATCTTCTGAGTCATTTCCTATTATCACCAAGTCATCAACATGTACTATAAGAATAGCGACTTTAACTTTCCTATGTTTCAGGAAAAGATTACGATCGGAGTTACTCTGGTTGTAGCCAAAATTCTTCATCGACTTGCTAAATCTTCCAAACCATGCTTTGGACGATTACTTCAATCCATAAAGAGAGTTTCTCAGTTTACACACCATGTTACTTTGATTAGATCCTATCTTACATCCTGAAGAGGGATCCATATAAACTTCTTCTTCTAGGTCTCCATGCAGAAAGGCATTTTTGACTTCAAATTGGTGTAATGGCCAATCCAGGTTTGTTGTTAGAGAAAAAGTACCCGCATTGTATTGATCTTGGCTATAGGGGCAAAAGTCACCCCATAGTCAATCCCATATGTCTAAGTGTAACCTTTCACCAATAGTCTTGCTTTGTATCGGTCAATGATGTCATCTGCCTTAAACTCCTACTGTCTTCTCCCCTTTAGGAACAGTAATCATCTCCCAAGTGAAATTTTTTGGGAGTGCCTCCATTTCTTCATTCAATGCTTGAGTCCACTTGGGATGATTTAGGGTTTCCTGCACATTACTTGGAATAGACACAATGGATAATTAACACACAAATGATGCAAATGACGGAGACAACCTATGTTATGACACATGATTAGCAATAAGGTAATTAACCTGTGTTTTGGAGCCAGGGTCATTTTGATATCTAGATATTCCTCTAGTTGTATGGGGAGGTAAAAAATAACATGTGTTTCCTGTATGACTTGACTCAGGTAAAGTGGGTAAAGTGTAAGAGCTTGAGGTTGAGTTTCAGTTACCTGTGGAGGAACTTCAGGTCCTGATTGGATTGGTACTGTAGTGGAAGCTGTAGGAGGGAAAGTATTTGAAATATTATCTATAGTCTCTAATTCTTCCATTTCTTATTCTTGTTGTACCCTTGTAACTGGTGGGTCAATAGTCACCGCACATAAGCAATTAATGTATCTGTAGGAGGTGTCTGAGGCTGTTCTGGAACATTCTGTGGGATTTGGATGATCTGATTTTGAGCATCTTCAGCAAAGATAAAGCTCTCCCCCTGCAAGGGATATTTGGAATATCTTTCTGAGTAATATAACTCACTTTCATGGAAGGTAACATCTACTGTAATGTGCAATGTCTGAGTAGGAGAATGAAAACACATAACCCTTTTGAGTGTTAGCATACCCCACAAATTCATAGCGTCGTGCACATGGATTCAAGTTAGAGATTAATCTAGACTAGTTCTAGAAGAGATGTGTCTTTTGGTGTTCCAGTGTGTCTTTTAGTATTACTAAGTGTCTTTTGGTAATGGTCATGTGAGTCCTATTTAAACCCATGTATTATTTGGTTTCAAGCAATGTGAATAAAGTGAGTTCTCTACACATTAGAGTTCTAGTTTTATCAAGAGATTACACTCTATCTTATTTTCCTTATCTTCTTTTTCATTCACATAGTTGGTTAAATCCCAACAAATTGGTATCAGAGCCTAGTCGAGAAAACCATGGCGTTCAACAACAACAATTCCGTCCAACCTCCACTTCCTTTTCTTACTAGTAAAAACTACAATCATTGGAGAATGAAGATGATGGCCTTATTTGGTTCACAAGACCTATTGGAGATCGTAGAGATTGGTTTCCAAGAGCCCAAAGATGAAACAACTCTTAATGCACAAGACTTGGCCGAGTTGAAGTCTAACCGCAAGAAAGACTACAAAGCTAAGTATTTCATTATGCAAACAGTAGATGAAGCTATTCTGGACAGAATTTCAGTAGCCACAACGGCTAAACAAGCTTGGGATATTCTTTATTCTTCATACAAAGGAGATGACAAAGTCAAGATGGTGCGTCTACAAACTCTTCGAGGGGAGTTTGATACACTAAGAATGAAGGAGTCCGAGACTATTGAAGAATACTTCAATCAGGTTATCTCAACTGTCAACCAATTGAGATTGAATGGTGAGAATCTAGAAGACCAAAGAATTGTCGAAAAAATCCTTCGGAGTTTGACTCGAAAATTTGAGTCTAGTGTTGTTGCTATTGAAGAATCCAAGGATTTATCTTCTTTGTCGGTGGAGAGTTTATTGGGATCACTACAATCCCATGAACTACGAATGAAGCAATATGATTCTAGTTCTATTGAACAAGCCTTTCAAACGCAAGTCTCCTTTAGAGATTCCTCTAAAGATGGCTTGAGAGGAAGAGGTCGTGGAAGAGCCACTTCTCGTGGTAGAGGAAGAGGCTATGGTGGACAAGAGAAATCTCATGATGGTGAGTCTTCATCTTATCGTGGAAGAGGGAGATCTTCCTTATCAAATATTCAATGCCATCGTTGTCATATGTATGGCCATGTCAAGAGATATTGTAGAAAGAGGATGGAGGAAGACAACAAAGAATCCAATTTTATGCATGAGGAGGAAGAAGACAATCTTTTCCTTACATGCAATGTTCATGGAGCTTCCTTAGAAGATGTGTGGTTCATAGATATATAGTGGTTGTAGCAACCACATGACCGGGAACAAGAAGGCCTTTGTGGAGATAAATGAGACATTTCAAAGTGAAGTTAGAACCGGAGATGACAACAAGCTTCAAGTCAAAGGAAGGGGTGATATTCTTGTCCAAACCAAGCAAGGAGTAAAGCGGCTCTCAAATATATTTTATGTTCCAGGCCTTAAGCACAATCTCTTAAGTGTTGGGCAACTTCTTTTGAAGGGGTATGAAGTAAATTTCAAGTGAGCTTTGTGTGAGATCAAAGATAAGAATGATGTTATTATTGGAAAGGTGGGAATGACCAAAAGCAAAATGTTTCCTTTATCTTTCCAAAGTAACATTAATTCTTGTTTCTATTCTATTCAAGACAAGTCTTGGCTATGGCATTATCGATATGGTCACTTGAGTTTTAAAACTCTATCTCTTATGGGCAAGAAGAATCTTGTGGAGGGATTGCCTACAATTCAACTTCAAGATAAAGTATGTGAAGGATGTGTCTTGGGGAAGCATAGTAGGAATTCTTTTCCTAGTGGGAAGGCATGGAGAGCGTCAAAGCCACTTGAGCTTGTGCACACCGATCTTTGTGGGGCAATGCATACTACTTCAATTGGTGGTAACCGTTATTTTGTTACCTTCATTGATGACTATAGTAGGAAGACTTGGATATACTTTCTAAAACAAAAATCGGAAGTATATGGTTGTTTCAAAAATTTCAAGGCTTTTGTTGAAACGCAAAGTGGTTTCCTATTGAAAATTCTTCGCTCGGATCAAGGGGGAGAATATATTGATCATGGGCTTCGAGATTTCTTAAAAGATCATGGTATTCGACATCAATTTTCAGTGCGTGGTACCCCACAACAAAATGGAGTCGCCGAAAGAAAAAATCGCACAATTATGGAGTTGGCTAGAAGTATGTTGAAGGCCAAGGGATTGCTAAATTCCTTTTGGGCAGAAGCGGTAGCATGTGTTGTTTATCTGTTGAATCGTTCATCTTATAAAAGTGTGCAAGACAAGACGCCACAAGAAGCTTGGAGCGGACACAAACCAAGTGTTGATCACTTGAGAATTTTCGGAAGCATTGCCTATTCACATGTACCGGATGAAAGAAGGAAGAAGCTAGATGACAAGTCCGAGAAATGCATTTTTGTTGGATATAGTGAATGTTCCAAGGCATACAAGTTGTACAATCCCCTCACCAAGAAACTCATTATAAGCCGTGATGTGAAGTTCAATGAAGGAGAATCTTGGAATTGGAGAGAAAATGCAACCAAAGAAAATTCAAGTTGCATAGAAATCGAAGAAGAAATTGAAGCTCCAATTGAAGAAAACGAAGAGGTTGGTGTTCCACCTCCTTCTCCCAATTCTACTTCATCACCTTCTTCATCTTCAAGTTCAAGTTCAACTTCAAGTTCCCCTTCGAAAAAGACAAGGAGTATCCAAGATCTTTATGAACAAACAAGTAGCAATTTGGATGATGATTTGGTTAATTTTGCTTTGTTTGTTGATGCCGATCCAATTATGTTTGAAGAGGCTTCTAAAGATGAGAAGTGGAAGCTTGCAATGGATAATGAAATTGATGCTATTCAAATAAACAAGACTTGGAAATAATTCGAACAGTACTTGCATTGGCAGCTCAAAGAGAATGGAAAGTCTATCAAATGGATGTCAAATCGGCATTCTTGAATGGCTTTCTTGAGGAGGAAGTTTATATAACTCAACCACCTGGTTATGTGAATATTGGAGAAGAAAAGAAAGTATGTCATTTAAAAAAAGCCTTATATGGGCTTAAACAAGCACCAAGGGCATGGTATAGTCGTATTGATGGCTATTTTTTGAAGAATGGTTTTAAAAGATGTCCATTTGAACATACTCTATACACCAAGGAAGGATCTCATGGTGAGTTTTTGATAGTATGCTTATATGTTGATGATTTAATATTCACCGGAAGTTGTTCAAGTATGAATGAAGATTTCAAGAAAGCTATGATGAATGAGTTCGAAATGACCGACATGGGACTACTCCATTATTTCTTGGGCATTGAAGTTAAACAACAAAGAGATGGGATCATCATCACTCAACAGAAGTATGCAAAAGATTTATTAAGAAAGTTTAGAATGGAGGGCGCACTACCAATTAGCACACCTATGGAGGCTGGTTTGAAGCTAAGCAAATGTGAAGACAATAGGCATGTTGATGGAACTCTTTATAGAAGTCTTGTTGGTAGTCTTATGTACTTGACTTCCACTAGACCCGATCTTATGTTTGCGGTGAGTATGCTTAGTAGATTCATGGAATCTCCTAGGCAAAATCATTGGGAAGCTGGAAAAAGAGTCTTAAGGTATGTGAGTGGAACAATTCATGAAGGCATTCAATTCACGAAAGTTGAAGAACCAAGTTTGGTAGGTTATTGTGATAGTGATTGGGGAGGAAGTGTTGATGATAGTAAAAGCACTTCCGGATATGTTTTTAATATTGGTTCCGGCGCAATCTCATGGGCATCTAAAAAGCAAGCTATTGTGACTCTCTCTACAACCGAGTCCGAATATGTCTCACTGGCTTTTGCATCTTGTCAAGCACTTTGGTTGTTTTGGGTTTTGAGTGAACTCAAGCATGGACCTGTTAGTTCTCCTACACTGTTTTGTGATAACAGTTCGGCTATTTCACTTACAAAGAATCCGGTTTTTCATGGCAAAAGCAAGCATATAAGGATCAAATATCATTTCATTCGAGACTTGGTTAAGGAGGGACATATCAGTGTGAAATTTTGTAGATCTCAAGATCAAGTTGCCGATATTTTCACTAAAGCTTTGAAGACCGACACATTCAACAAGTTGAAGAAGAAGCTTGGAATGGTGATAGTCTAGCTTAAGGAGGGATGTTAGAGATTAATCTAGACTAGTTCTAGAAGAGATGTGTCTTTTGGTGTTCCAGTGTGTCTTTTAGTATTACTAAGTGTCTTTTGGTAATGGTCATGTGAGCCCTATTTAAACCCATGTATTATTTGGTTTCAAGCAATGTGAATAAAGTGAGTTCTCTACACATCAGAGTTCTAGTTTTATCAAGAGATTACACTCTATCTTGTTTTCCTTATCTTCTTTTTCATTCACATAGTTGGTTAAATCCCAACACTTACCACGCAGGTGTGGATGTAAATGAACCTAAGTTACACAGCTAAAGACTCGGGGTTCGAGGTTTGGTGTGGACGACATGGTGAGGATGGTAGTTAATGTTTTGAATGGAGTTTGGTACTGAAGAGTAATGGATGATGTTCTATTGATGAGGTATGTAGCAGAACAAAGACCTCCCACAAAAAAGAATGAGGCATATGAGCCTAAAATGAATAGGCACAAACTATGTCCATGAGATGGCGATTCTTTCATTATACTACACTAGGGGTGGGCAAGGGACGGGATGGGACGAGATATACCCATCCCTATCCCATCCCATTCATACGGGATCGGGACGGGACGGGATCAGCATGCTAATATGGACATATCAATATATATGAAACATACCTTCTTTATACACTCACGAAGGAAATCATCAATGATTACATCCTTGACAAGCTCATAATCACCATCCCCCTAAATGATATTTATATAAATGCAAGATATCGAAACCCTTGACACTAGTGATGGAGATGTATTTTCCTTCCAAAATGTGAAAAACGATGATAATTGTTTGGGAATAATGGAAAAGATGCAACTATAGGGCCAACATGTAGTTAAGCATTTAGAATGTCAGAGTTGCTAAGTAGTAATCATCTGAACATGACAAACAACAAAGATTCTTCCATGTTCATAGCTTTGCACTGTGAGAAATAAATCCAATGAAATAAAAGGATATTGACATAAAAATATACAATCTCAGGAATATGTTGAAACTATAACAACACAACTGTATAGAAGTATAATTCACGAAAATTTGGGTTTGAGCATGGGAGGGCTTTCAGGATTCGCAGGGCTGAGTTTCTGAATCCAATGAACTAAACCTTTTTTCTGATTCTGGAAAATTGGAATCTGAACTAGGTTCAGTGTACCATCCCGAGCGAATGAATACTTGAATTCTTCCAATACTTTTACAATCTGCCAGAACTCGGGTCTCTTCTCGGAATGCAAGGCCCAACATAAATATAAATATCACCCTAATTGAACAAAACCTCTTAAGAGGTGTAGGGTCTTAATTTGTTTGCTAACTGAAATTAAAACATAAATATCTTTCTTACAATAAAGCTAGGAAAAGGAACAACATGAAAATTATCACCCTAATTGAACTCACCCCTGTAGAAAACCAATCTCCCTTGGGAGTAGGAGTGACAAGGGATTTTATGGCATCAACAATTGAGACAGTTGTTGATGCAGCTGACGATCTGCCCCATTTCTTAATCAATACACCTCCTCTCTGCAAATAAAAATATTAATAATTAATATTAAAAATTAGTTCGGGACGGGACGGGATTGAAAATCTTCATCCCATCCCATCCCATTCTAGATCGGGACGGGACGGGATCGGGATAAAATTATTCAATCCCATTAAGACCCGGAAAAATCGGGACGGGACGGGACGGGATCGGGACGGGATCGGGATCGCGGGATGTGATGCCCACCCCTATACTACACCATTCTCTCGTGGTGTATATGTACATGTGGTTTGATGGACAATACCATGTTGGCTCAATAAATGACTTAGATCATTGTCGACATACTCTAATCCATTGTTGGATTGAAGTGTTGTAGTTTTCTTTTCAAACTGAATAACAACATATTGATGAAATAATTTGAATTTTGTGGGGACTACCCTTTTTTCATGGGGAAAACCCAGGTCATCCTAGTGCAATCATCTATAACTTAAACCATGATTCCCCAAACATCAAAATGGACAATCATAAATGGCACATAGCTTTTATTCAATGTTAATGGATAAGAGACACAATGGCTCTTTGCTAAAATGCAAGTTTCACAATGAATATTTGTTTTGGTAATCTGGGAAAATAAGTTTGGAAATAAATGTTTCAATTAACCAAAGGAAGCATAACCTAATCGCTTATGCCAAAGCCAAATCATCTTCATCCTATCGGAGTCATCCCATCTTACATGATGTGATTTACTCAATCTCTTACTGCAATCTTTTGTCAAGTTCAGATAATACAACTTTCCCCTCTTAATACCACATCCAATCATGACCTTGGTACTAAGATCCTAAAACAAACAATACAATGGAAAAAAAAACACACACACACAATACAATTATGAGAATCAATTATTAGAGAAACGGATAATAATTCATAGTCGAGTGAAGGGACAACTAAGACATGATCTAGGCTTAATGATAATGTAAGAGATAGGGACCCTTCTCCCATAACTAGGGAGGGGGTTCCATTGGCATTGGTGACATGTGTTGGGTTGAAGGTTTAGTAAAGTGTAACCCGATGATACTAGATATCATTTGATATGTAGCGCCAATATCAATAATCCATGATATATTACAAGTAAGTAAAGGAGTAAGAGATGGATTACCTGAGGTGGCCAAGGCCTTGAAGTTAGATGTACCTGATGTAGGTTCTGATTTAAGCTCCTGAGATGATGCAATGGATGCGAATGAAGCTTTGCTCGAGTCCTTTTTTGGCCCTTTATGAACCCACCCTTCTGGGTAACCAATAATCTCAGAACAATCCTTAATTGTGTGGTTCTCTAAACCACATTACACTTTGTTGGAAGCCAGTTACGAATGGGTGCAGTGATGTCAAAGTTTTGGGTGTATGACCTTGATTGCTTAGATCTTGCAGCAACCAAAACAGTGGCTTAGGCATGACACTCGATTCAGACATGGTTACCTATCGATTGCTCTCTCGTTTAACATGTCAATATGCAACCTCAAGGTCAAGTTTACGTTCTATCCTCATTACCTCTCTTTGGATCCGATCAAAGTTATTATTCAATCTTGCAAGAAAGATATAAACTTGGAGACGATCAATCTCCTTGTGTCTGGTTTCAATGTCTGTTGGATGTTGCTTGGGCTTAATTTTTCAAGCTCTTGCTCTTGGAAGATTCCAGTGAGCTTATTGTAGTAATTGCAACAGGTGTTCTATAATGTGTCATTGTGAATGACCTACTGTATAGATCATAAATCTTTGCTTCATCTGCACCATCAGAATATGTTTTCTTGAGTGCGTCGAAGACTTGCTTTGTTGTATCATAACGAATGAACTGTTTCATCTGATCGGGTTGCATTACATTGAATAACCATCCAGTGACTTGGCAATCTGATGCATGCCATTTGTTGTATGTTGAGTTTGTAACTGTAGGTTGGGTGATATCCCTAGTTAAATGACAATGTTTCTCGCGACCCACAATCTTCTTCTCAATGACTTGGTGCCATAAGGAGTATTTATGTTCGTCTAGTTTGTCCGGATGAAAAGTTAGGGTTGTCTCATTGGATGGTGATAATCTGATTGGTTGAATTAACTTCACCAGCACTGGAGGATTGTCCTCATTCACCATGATGACGACTTAATGAAAGATAAGTGCGTTTTGGTTTCTGGACTGATGTGAATGGCACTACTGCTGTAGAAATGTGTTAGGTCAAGCCATTGATCGACTGCTCTAATACCATGTCGGAATGAGAAAATAATGATTTCTTTATTGTGTTTCTAATGAGATTATTTACCCAAACACATAAGATAATCTAGGAAAAAATATCATCATCTTCCCGGATACAAAAGATCCTATAATCTTGCATATACTAATCTAGATCAATCATGGATTCTTGTTATATACAAAGGACCCCTTTAATCTTGCATATACTAATCAAAATCAATCATGGATACCATAATCTTGCATAATAGAGTCATTGTGACACATGGTTATTGCTTTTTAGTGATTGGGTATGTTGGACTTTAGTTGCAAATACTTGATCCTGAATTGGGAGTATTTTTTTTATGTCTATTTTCATAGGCTGATTTTTCATATATATCCCTTTTAGTCAATTCTTCCAATTGCTTGCAGATGGATGATTCAGTTTTTTGAAGAAGAGTATTTTATGTCTAAGTGAATGAATGTCTGAAGATTATTATAGACCAAGGTGGCCGCAAGGGTTTGGGTTCTTGCTGGGAGAACGATGCAGATCGATTGATTGTGGATGACGGGTATACCCATGAAGATCACAAATGTCTCCATCCTCCCTCATGGAGAGATCTCGCAGAGCAAAAGGAGGACTGCAATAAACCCTGATCCACCCAGAGAGAAAAGCTACAATGATGAACTGAATGGTTTCAAGGAGGCTTCCTTGGCGAAGGATCTAATGGCATGCATGGAGGCGCTAAGCAAAAGGCATGGTGATGTATTTCCGTAGTTATTAAAGAACCATGTTTTAGGGTTTGTAGGTGGGCCGGAAGAGAGAATGAAGGAAGGTGAGGTTGCGGTTAATGGTCATGTAGTATCCATTGTGGAAACTGCTCTTGCACAAACAAAAGACCACTACACCAAATTGACATTTTTGTAACAACCCCCAAAACAGTATCACTTTTGAAGTGTAACAATCCACCTAACAATTTTACACATTTTCACAAACAAAATGATACAATAATTGTATCACCATGAAGAGTATGGTTATAAAAGTGATACTATTCATGGTGATCCAACTTATTGTATCATTTATTTTTTATTTTTTTGACTAAATTTAGTTTTGACTTGAAATTGTTTGGTGAATTGTAACATCTCAAAAGTGATACTGTTTTGAGAGTTGTTACAAAAGTGCCAATTTGGTGTAGTCGACACAACACCTCGGATGGGCTGGGCATCAAAGTTTAAGCAAAACAATAGCACATGGATATTAAAACTCAGATATGAACCTCCTGTTGTCATTGGAGGGAAGAAGATTGTGCACGTGAAAACAACATATTTCTTGAAGAGAATAAAAGAATGTCAGCAGTTAGCTGTTGGCAGATTTGTGGGCAAGAGATTGGCCTACGACTATGTGAAAGATTACCTTGGGTAACCGTAACTTCAAGATGAATATCCATGGTGATCGGACATTCATCTTGAAGTTTAAGGATGAGATAACCAGGTGCAAAGCGCTGGAGACGGGGCCAATTCACATTGCAAGTCGATTATTCATCCTTTGACCATTGTCTCCCTTGATTGAAGATGAAAATGACGCCCTGACAACGATAACAATTTGGGTGTAATACCCGCCAAATCACTTGCCAATATAATATTACGATTTTAATCATTAATAATATTTATTTATTAGTAATATTTATTAATTGGTAGTATTTACAAATATGTAAGTACTTTATGATATGAATTTTGGGACCTAAGTTTAGATTGAGGGTGGGTAAAAGAGGAGTAGTGGGTGTGTTTAGCTAAAGATAGTAAATCCCTAATTGAAAACCTTTTAAAAGAAAACCCTAGCCACCTCTTCCCTTTGGATACACACATAAAAGAAAAACAAACCTACGTAGAAGAAAAAAA
The DNA here is from genome assembly GCA_963556465.1 of Berberis vulgaris. Taxonomy (NCBI): domain Eukaryota; kingdom Viridiplantae; phylum Streptophyta; class Magnoliopsida; order Ranunculales; family Berberidaceae; genus Berberis; species Berberis vulgaris. The sequence goes on from OY747125.1 coordinate 95,452,370, forward strand.
AAGGCGCAGAGAAAAAGGTTGCTTCAACTTTGTGATTTCCGACAAAATAGTGAGTTAAACTCTATCATATTATTCAATCTTTGATATTGATTATTATTTGATTTTTTTTATTTATGTTAGTATTTTGGATATATAAAGGTGAGTCTTCTTCGTTCTCTTTTACTTTTTTTAGATTAATCAATTGATTAAGGTTAGGGTTTAATACAAATATAAATCTGAAATATGAAATTTTTATTGTATTTTTGTAAGAATTAGATGAGTTGAAAGAGAAAACCTAAAACTAGGTTTTTACTTAAATCCTGTAATAAAGACAGCTTTGCGCAGTCTTAGTATTTTCAGTGGATCAAGACCTTCTAGAGGTCAGAATACTTTCAAATTAAATCTGTAGATTCATAACACACGTATGAAAAACATACCGTTGGTTTGGAGTTAGTGAGTGATTCTCCCATCTCTTATATTAATTATGTGAATTTAATAATGTTTGGTTTATGGGTTACATCTAAAATTTGTGAGTTCTACTCTACAATGCCTTGCATGATAAATTCCCATGGTAGGTGTGACATTAGATATTCTTAGTAGATCATGTCTATGGAGCTGTAACAACTACCTTTCCAATGAATATCTTTAGAACAATCATACAGTCATTTGTTGTGTTTGTGGGTTGTTTTTGACTGATGTTATTGGTACTTGATGGAAGCACTACAATATCTTTGCCTAAATAAACATTGCTTTGAACAAAAAAAATTGCTTTTAGGGATTATATGGTTCATCATACCAGCTTTAGGGTCCTGGTTATAACTACCCATTGCATTACCTGTTTTTGACTTGAAGGGAACTTGCTATAAAAAAAAGGCTTAAACTTAGCCCAGGGTATCTCTCCATCTAGTTCATATACTAGCAGCATTGATTGCACACTTCTCACCTTACAACAATTCATACATGAGCTTGTTAGCTATATGAAAGTGGTTGGAAGGTGTAGTGTATTCTAATAAGGCAACGATGTATTATCAATAAGGCATCACTGTATTACCCTTTGGGTCTGAGCATATCTTATATAGAAGTTGATCAAGTACTTATCATTTTGATAATGCTTTCATGTATATTTTTCTTATATGACCTTATATGGGTGGTGATTTTTTTATATAGTACGAGCATATCTTATATAATATGTGTGTATCTTATATAGAAGTTGATCAAGTACTTATCATTTTGATAATGCATTCATGTACATTGTTATGCTCATGGTGACATGGTCAATCATAACTGGGGATCATGTTTTGATCTAATGAGGCTAATTAGCATGCTAGGCGATTTTAGCTACTAGGTTCATTTTGGGTGTGCTAGAATTTCACCATGTAAATAAACTTGGGTATTAGTAGTGTTATGTAAGTTAGTATTTGTAATTTTACGTTATGACTTGAAATACGTGATTAGTATGTGATCATATGATAAACTTGCATTTGATTGATATGCAAATTGTCTTGCTAAGGAGTATCAATATATGGAATGGGTCTGATCCCTGTTTTCTGTTATGAAAAACAAATTATTTATAAAAATGTTATTTGCTTCCCCAAAAGAAAGGGTGAATATTTGTGGTCGATGTGTTTATGGTTGACAAAGTGTCACCGTAAAAGAGTATTGAGGATTAATTGATTTTTTTATGCTCTTTTCCACAACTCCCAAAAAAATGTGAAAAAAAAGAAATTTTTTTTGTATACAAACTTGCTTGTATACGTGTGAAATAATTTTGGGTATGCAGACTTGCTTGCATATCAGTACGTGGATTAATTTGTAGGACTTGTGATTGGCGGTTTTAGATCAATGGGTATTTGTGTTTTCACTCAATTTGTTTGGGTTGTTGTTGTTTTGAGTGATTTTCATGATTTCTGATCTTGGTGTTGTTGATCATGAAACAGGTGAAATATTATTAAATAAAGATCGGATTTTTGGTTGGTTTTGATTTTGCTTTATGTGTAAGCATTCCTATTTTTGATAGAATTGGGGTTTGTTTTGTCCTGTGGCAATGGCTATGTGCTGATCGGTGAAATCATTTTCATCTATTCTTCAGATTGTTTATTGTTGTATGTTGGTTTAGTTGAAGCTTGTTTGTGTTATTGTTTCTCCATGGTCTGTGATGTTTGTGAGTTTTTCTTCCTTTCAATCATGTGTTTTGGATTATTTATTTTCAATTACTTGTTTATTTATTTTGCATTTGGATTCATTTTTTTTAGCTGTAGTCATGGTAGGTTGATTGAAATCATATAGATTTACGTGCCTAGGTCTCCCATTTCGTGGTTGTAAGGAATTAGTCCTCGGTGTTGAGTTCTGACTGCTGATGCATTTGTTTACACACTTCACTTCACTTATCACAAACTTTGAAGTTCATGTCTTCCTTACCAAGTTAATACTCTTGGTAGTTGAGGCTTGCCCTTTATGTCTTTCTAATTGGGAATCACTTGATCTTTTCGACATTACCCTTTTACTTATCGGGTTTGATTTACTTTTCTTGTAAACTCTAAGGTGTGTTGGGCGATGCCATTTAAGGCAAGGTTGGTTATTGTTTTCATTTTTTGGGACTGGCTTTGTTTCCCAGAGTCAAGAAACTTATGCAATTTTATGGGGAATTTGGATGGAGAAGAACAAAGGAATAATTGATGGGACCTTGCATGGGGTGGAAAGTGTGATTTTGAATATCAAATTTTTTCTAGTGGTTAATTTTTAACACATTTCATGTCATAATGGAATTGTACATGGAACGAGAAATATATTTTCTATTTTCAGTTGTGAGTACAAATTCCTAGTCAGAGTGTTTGTTTGTAAATGTAATAATGCTACCTTATGAGTATTTAATTTCTAGTCTTGCATTTACAATTTCATGAAATATGAGGGCTGAATTACTAGTCCTCAATCAAAAGAAAAGGGAAATAATTTTGGAGGGCTTTAGAAAGTCCACATTCTGGTTATAATGACTTATAATGTGTGCTTTGTCTAATGGATGTTTTACTACATGGACATTGAAGGCACCCAGTAGTTTTTGTTTTATTTTGCTTTGTTTGTTTGTGCATGTGTTTGTAGCGCAATTGATTTGCATGTGTATGCAAGTTTGTGTATTCGAGTTTGGATGTGTTTGATCGGGTATGTTTTTGGGATGATTTTGCATTTACTTAGAAACTTGATCTACTACACCCAAATTTATGAGTCTCACACTCTTTATATTATTTTGTTCTAAGTAATCGTTTGCGAATGAAACTCTGATTTAATTCTATTTGAGAAATTAATTTGTCAGGATTTATATGGGATAAATTTTTATGATTGTATTATATGCCAATTGACTTGTTAGCGAGTCTAAATTCATTATATTGAATGGGCTTTGATCCCCCATTTTGTTATAGAAAGTTTATATATGAAAAAAAAAAATGTAGGTTGCCCCAACAATGGGAGGATATCCTGATGAGATTGTTTATGATTTGGTAATGTGTCAAATGCTATGCTTCCCTACAATATTGTGGTGAATCAATTTATGGTTGACAAAGTGTCACCATAAAAGAGTTTTAGTTGATTTTTTTATGCTCTTTTCCACAACTCCGAAAAAATAATGTGAAAAAAAAGAATTTTGTATACAGACTTGCTTGTATACGTGTGATATAATTTTGGGTATGCAGACTTGTTTGCATATCGGTGCACCGTTCCATGTGAGTTCGGTTGTACGTTCAGATTTAGGAAATGCTTGCCATGGATCGAACTTCGGGTGAGATGACATGTTCCTCGATGTGGCACCCCACTTGGAACATGTACGCTCTGAGATGTTTCAAAGGGAAGGGAGACACACTTGGGTGAGGTGTGTTCGGCACAAGAAGGATAGTGCGATTGTGGAAAAGAAGTGAGATTTTTGTGTATGTGCTTGATTGCCTTAAAGGAAGAAACTAAATGCTCATTCGACCATTGAATGAGAACTATATGTCTTCCTAAAGGCAGAAAATGTGTTTTGTTGATTTTTCAATAATAGTCTAATATGACAATGATTTGTATCGTTGTTTGGGAATGTAGCCGATTAGCCTTTCAGGTTTAGAGATTTTTTAGCAGCGTTGCTGGAGTTTCGTTAGTGGGGCTAGCAACGTCAGTCTTTTCGGGTTAGAGTTTTAATTTGTTTCAGTAATTAAATCATGTTTTAGTTGTTGCTGCTAATTGTTTTTGTTGTTATTGAATTTTCACGTCCCGAGTTTTGGGGAAACGGATAATCCTACGTGGATTTTAGGATTTTCGTTTTCTTTGAAAATCGGGGCGTGACACAGATTCAAATGGAAGAAGGTTCATGCTTTCAAGGTAATGGATAAATATGTTAGTAATGAAAACATTAAGGGAGAAGTGCAAACACCTAATAGCTCCCCTCTACCTATAAAGTAGGCACCACAAAGTTGGAGGAAAAGGATGATAAAACATCAATGGAGATAATTGTAGCAAAACTTAGTGATAAAACTCATACCCCAGTCATAGCTCAAGAATCAGAGCTCAAAAAAGCAGTAGGACAACCTATAGCAGTACATGAGAATGATGGCTGCGATAAAGATCAATCTGTTGAAGACGAACTGTTAAAGAATAGAAGTCTACCTATGTTACAAAATTGGAAAGTGTTACAGAATAGGATATGTTAGGAAAGTCGGAATAGAAAAAAAAGAAGTCTTAGGCTTCCTATCTCCACAAGGTTAGGTCAGAGTTAGCTTTGTAAGCTTGTATTCTATTAAATGATATTACAACAAACAATTATATTTCAATACAATTCTTTACATGGTATTAGAGCGCAAGGTTCTTTGGTGACCTAAACAACAATGGGGACTCAAGCTCTTCCCCGCCTCCGATGACTACGCACTTTGACCGTAGACACGAGAGGCGGGGAAGGGAAATCATAAGTCATCGCCTTGCTTAGCTTCCACACACACAACACTGCAATCAGAGCAAAGTAATTGCTCATCACCATCAACACTGCAATCATCACCATCAAAACATCATAAAAAACCATCATCCTTCAACAATTGCAAAACCAATTGTCACAAAAATAGCCAAGAACACAATCATCAACAATCCTCCATCATCATCATCACTGTGAAGAAGACAACAACAGGGAGGAATACCTCAACCTCATCACCTCAACTTCGACTCCAGCAGGGAGGAAGACCTCATCACCTCAACAACAGGGAGGTTTCATCAACATTAGGGAGGAATACCTCATCACCTCAACAGCAGGGAGGAAGACCTCATCACCTCAACATCACCTCAACCTCGATCTGCAACTCTCCTCGGCAACATCGTGAAGAATACTGCAACAAGGATCAGTTTATCATCCTTGGTTTCATCAACATCATCATCACCGTCGAATCGATCATCATCATTGTCGAGCCGATCATCAACACGTTGCAATCATTCATCGAACCGATCATCATCGCCCAAATTTTCTCTTCGAAGATGAAGAAGAATCAATAGTCGAAAGACCACAATGGGGACAACAAGGATGGGTTCAACAACTCGAAATCAACCATGAAGAGGAGGAAAAAGAACCATTAGAGATTGGGAGGCGGATGGCTTTAGCTCGAGGTCTTCGCCAACGCGAAGACGAAGAACAATGATTACAAGAATGAATAGTGAAAAAGAAGGAGCAAGAAGAGAAAGGCCTATTTTCTCTTTACCCAGTCGCTATTTGCACCCTCGGATTTACTTAGTACCACCACACCTAAAAACTTATTTTAAAGGATTAGTGTATTAGCACTCAAGGTTCAGTCAGAGGCAATAGTACACTACGTGGCTGCTGTCACCATGAGCGACAATACAAGCAGTGGTTCAAACACCACCGCCTTACCATATAACAATTTTCATCACCCATATTTTCTTTACCACTTCGATCAACTTGGGTGGCTCCTATTTCACAGTCGCTTACTCTTACCAATTTCGAGATCTGACCATGGCTCTCAAAGCCCAAGTCCCAGAAGAAGAAGAAAATGAAAGATTTTCTTCCAGAAGAAGAAGAAAATGAAAGATTTTCTTCAAACTGTTATAAAGCTCTGGGCTATTTGCACCCCAAGCTTTACTCAGTACCACCACCAAAAAAAGAAAGAAAAAGAGTTCTCAACTCAACAAAAAACAGCTACAAAGTCTCTCTCTGGGACAACAACACCCAGACAAATGTAGATCACACGATCTTTTACTGATTCTCTTTCTCCCTGTCACATGTTCGGTCACACATCAATCGCACAACAGGGAAGAAACAAAGAAGAAGAAACGGAGGGAAAATAAAGAAATTTGAATCTCTTTCACTCTGCTATTCACACCCACCATTTTTGGTCACTACCAAAATATGTGTTGACTCGAATTGAGCAATACCAAGACTCGAATTGAGTCATGATTTCTTCATACAGGAATCACTACCAAAATTTGTGTTGACTAGAATTGAGCAATACCAAGACTCGAATTGAGTCACGATTTCTTAATACAAGAATCATCCAAAAGATGCGTTGACTCGAATTGAGCAATACCAAGACTCAAATTTAGTCAGGATTTCTTTATACAGGAATCATTTAGAATTTTCCAGAATTCGACAATCACTCGATAATAATGATTTCATCACCAAATAAGACTTCAAAGTTTCCTCCAAGCTGCACATTTCGTTTGCATCTACATGTCCAGCTCGCGGGGGGGGGGGGGGGGGGAGTGTTAAAGAATAGAAGTCTACCTATGTTACAAAATAGAAAAGTGTTATAGAATAGGATACGTTAGGAAAGTCAGAATAGAATAGAAGTCTTAGGTTTCCTATCTCCACAAGGTTAGGTCAGAGTTAGTTTTATAAGCTTGTATTCTATTCAATGATATTACAACAAACAATTATATTTCAATACAATTCTTTACACGAACGAAATGAGAAATCCGGCCTTTACTTTTAAAAGTTGAAGAAGATTACATACCAAGCCTTCGGAGATCCACCAAACATAGGAAAGGAAACAAGAAGTACATGTAGCGCACTCCAAAAAAAAGAGGTTTAACTAAAAATTAACTTTTGAAATCCATGAAGATAATCAATACAGGAAGCAAATGTCTTTCAGATTGTTGTATGGATGCTAGTTTAGAGCAAATATTCAGTGGGCTTACTTTTGATGTGCAATTCTTTCCGGATCTCTACATTGACTTCTTTTACACCCTGAGCACCATATTAGGTATAAATCATGTCATAAGGATGATTAAACAATTGAGAAAGTAAACTTATCACATGTGCACCAAGAAACTACTACTATAGCAAATCACTTTGCGAGATTACTTCCCAACTTGGAGAACATGAAGCTTGATCACTTTTTTTTTTTTTTTTTTTTGAGGATTTGAAGAAATTTTCCGTTTCTATTGATGATGCAATGAGTGAATGTATGAGCGATTGTATTTGATTCATCATTTTTTTTTATTAATATACAAATTACTTGTACAACAGTTTGATTTACATGTACATGTTTTACGTTGTTTGGACATGGGTTTGTCATAAATAAAAAATCACATGTACATTTGTTAATAGCATGCGTTGGTTACATGCCATCTCTGTTCACTATTCAATGCACATTACTTTGTTAAAATGGTGAATGCACAAAGTTAATTGTTCAAGACTTTTATCAAAAAAAAAAAAAAGTTTTAAGACTACAGGGAGGGAGCATTAGCATATGTGTAAGAGCATGTATCAAATCTCGGAAGTATAGGTTGGGCTATACTCAATATACTCACATCACTGCATTGCATTCTCGCTAGTCTACTCCTAACAATAGAATTTTGTTGTGTCAGCCTCCACTGTCAAAAACCCCGCACGACAGAATGGACTTATTACAAATGCTTAGTGTGGTGCCTCTAGGCGAGTAACGGCCTAAATGTAAGACTATCGATGTGAATTTGGTCACACTGCTTGTGATGACCGGAGCCATTGAATTCAATACGAGTAAAGTAGCATGCTATCTTTCCTAAGTAAAATATGAGCAAGAGAGGCATGTGAGCTATAGAAACAGTGACAAATTGTCTCGACTGTTTCGAAAAAAACAACATAACATTACCCAAGTTTGTTACAGAGTTTTCTGAAAGAATTTATTTCCAGTGAGCATGCCAAGTAACTTTTTCTTTCCCCTTACCATAGATAGAGGTTTATCATTAACACCAACCTTGGTTGGGGGGCAATGGAGAATGCAAGGTTTGATTCCCCATTCCTTTCACGTGGGATCCACTTCAGCCATTGAGACAGCATACCAGGAAAACTTTTTATACAAAACTTTCTGGGTTGCCGGCACACTATATTAAAAATGAAGTGGACATCCATTACAAGATCTCAATAAGCTTCTCTTTCATTTCTCTCTGAATTCTCTGATCGTCTGAACATGGCAACACCTACCTTTCATGTTGCTATGTTCCCCTGGTTTGCCATGGGGCATATCACCCCATACCTTCACCTCTCCAACAAACTAGCTGAGAGAGGCTGCAAAATCTCCTTCCTTATACCAACCAATACACAATCAAAACTGCAACATCTCAACTACCATCCCAATCTCATCACTTTCATTCCACTCACTATCCCATGCATTGAAGGTCTTCCTGATGGTGCTGAAACCATGGCAGACATCCCCACTTCAATGGCACATTTGCTTGGAACTGCCATGGACCTTATAGAACCCCAAATTCAAGCCACTTTGAACAATATCAAACCCCACTTTGTATTCTCTGAATTAGCACATTGGCTTGTCAAGATCACCCACTCTCTTGGTATCAAATATATCCATTTCTCAGTTGTGAGTGCATGTTCAATTGCTCATCACTATGTTCCAATGCGGAAAGGCAAGAAATTCGTTGAATCTGAAGTCATGGACCCTCCACCAGGGTACCCAAGTCCATCCTTACAGATCCCAATCTTCTTTGCTCGGCGTAGAGTCAATACTTCAAATGAATTTGGGATTGGGATTTCATTCTTTGATCGGCTAGTGTCTTCGTTTGAAGATTGTGATGCGATTTGCTTCAGAGGGTGTCGAGAGATTGAAGGACCGTATTTTGATTACCTGGAGAGCCAATACAAGAAGCAGATATTAGTAACTGGTCCTGTTCTGTACAATCAATCAGATTCCCCTTTGGAAGAGAAATGGGACAAGTGGTTGAGTGGTTTTGGTAAAGGTTCAGTTGTGTATTGTGCATTTGGGAGTGAATTCATTATGGAGAAGGTTCAATTTCAGGAACTGGTGATGGGGTTGGAGTTTACTGGGTTGCCATTTATGTTGGTTTCGAAACCACCATTTGGGTCTGAAACAGTGGAAGAAGCATTGCCTGAGGGGTTCATAGAGAGGGTTCAGGGAAGAGGAGTGGTCCATGGGGGTTGGGTTCAACAGCAGTTGATACTAAAGCACCCATCAGTGGGGTGTTTTCTGAGCCATTGTGGGTTTGGTTCTATGTGGGAGTCTCTGGTTAGTGATTGCCAAATAGTGTTATTGCCACATTTAACGGATCAGTTTATTAACTCTCAGATAATGTCTAAAGAATTGAAGGTTGCAGTGGAGGTGGAAAGGAGGGCAGACAATGGCTGGTTTAGTAAGGAGGGTGTGCACAAGGCAGTTGAATTGGTGATGAATGAAGAGAGTGAAGTCGCTAGTGAAGTGAGGCGCAATCATGCTGTGTGGAAGGATGTGTTAATGAAGGAAGGGCTTGAAACATCTTATTTGAACAACGTCATAGCGAAGTTGCAAGGTATGCTGGAGTGATTGATCAGGAGAAGTGTATGTGAAATTAAGAATGTAGTTAGCAAACTATATAATAACCCGTAAACAGGGGGCTAAAATCAGGTGAGTTCTTATCACAAGCTTTTCCAAACAACAGACAAGATCGTAACGAAATTATTGTACTTTTTGTTAAGTGGTTATGGAGGTCAAGATTTGTTTTTAGTATTTATTGCTGATAATTACTATAGGTGTTTAATAAACCCCAATCTGTTGGGGTATTTGCTTAGTTCTACGTCAGTGTTCTAAAAATCGGTCTAGGTGGTAGAAAAATGTCCAGATTAATGGCTGGGCTGGTTCTGGGCAGTCTAGGCGGGTCTGGGTGGCCTAGGCAAGGTCTAGGCGGTCTGGGCGAGTTTTTATTTATTTTTTAATAAGTCTGATTGTGTTCTTATTTTATTTTTCTTTCATCTTTTTTAGAAATAAACAATTTAATTATTTTTTATTCAGTATATGTCTAAATGTAGCAAATAATGATTACTTAATGGAATTCTCAAAGGATCTGCCGGTATCAATTTTAGTAATGTAGATTTTATTAAACATGACTGAGGTTATTCATGCAATTTGAAGAAAAATAAAAGAGTAGGTTTAGATATTTGTCCACAAATTCAACTTTGTATAAAGTACCCATCATGACCAACTTCAGTCATTTGAGTTTTAATAAATTTTGTTCATGATTGTTAATTTTTCATGTTTTTAAATTTTGCATATATATCTTGGCATTAAATTGGATCTAATTGATAAGATATTATGCTTAACTTTTGTAAATTATTAAAGTTATAATACAAAACCTAAGACCGCCTAGGCCCCTGGGCGCTGCCCGCCCACCGCCTAGCGCTTTTTATAACACTGGTCTACGTAGTTGAACTAGTCTTCAAGAGTATCCCTAAAAGCTAGGGCAGTTAGTAGTGTTTGTTTCTGAATTTTATCATTTTATTGTGCTGAACTTGTAAGGCTATAAATATAGCCAAGTGTTTCTTCAATAAAACATCAGTTTTCCAGCCTTCATTTATTTTCTATATACTTTCAGTAAACCTAGAAAACAAGATCTGGTATCAGAGCTCCATATCAGGGCTTGATTATCAAGGCAGCTGCAATCTTCTTTAGCCTTATCGTAGTAAGCAAGAAATGGTAATAAAAGTAAATAGTTTTATACGGACTTCCATTCCTAAGTTCGATGGTCATTACGACCATTGGGCAATGATGATGGAAAATTTCTTGAGGTCGAAGGAGTATTGGAATCTAGTAGAGAATGGGATTACGAAATATCCTGAAGGAACTACGTTGACTGAAGGACAACTCAAGACGGTTGAAGACCATAAGCTTAAAGATTTGAAGACTAAAAATTATCTATTCCAGGAAATTGATAGAGCCATACTGGAGACGATTTTGGAGAAGAAGACGGCCAAGGATATCTGGGATTCTATGAAGAAGAAGTACCAAGGTACGACTAGGGAGAAAATAGCTCAACTACAGGCTCTTCTAAAAGAGTTTGAGTTGTTGCACATGAAAACAGGAGAAACAGTAAGTGATTATTTTGCAAGAATTCTTACAGTTGCAAATAAAATGAGGATACATGGAGGAAAGATGGGAGATGTGGTGGTCATTGAAAAGATACTTAGATCTATGACCCCTAGATTTGATTATGTGGTATGTTCTATTGAGGAGTCAAATGAAATCTATGAGCTCTCAATAGATGAACTGCAAAGCAGTCTGCTTGTAGAGAATTGTCGGACATGGGTTGGAAGAACAAGCAACAAGTGAAATACCGGTGTATGCTCCATCTGCATGTATCTCTGTTGCTATTAATCATAGTCTTCAAATCTTGATAAATATTATGCACTATGCATACAACCTAAATGTAGTTGCAGGTATCACCATCTTCCAATAATGAGCAATTGTAAATGAGGCATATTTCCTTTTGTAATGCAATGATGTCTCCAGTTATTAATCCTAATTCACGAACTCTCTCAGATGTCAATCCAAGCCTATTAAACAAGATAAATCCATCATTTCCTAGTCATGTAGTCAACTCATACAATATTGTTACGTGTCTAATAGCTTTTTCTTCACCTTCTCTATTGTTGCTAAGTAATAGGTTCTATTCAATAACATATCCATGTGGATCGATGGTCGTCTTTAGGAGGTAGTTAAATTCAGAAGTGGTTTCCTATTCCAACTAGTAGTCTTAAGGGAGGTTGGGGTTGTGCAGATACTTTGGGAGTGCACGTCACTTGTTTATTGTGTTTCCTATTTAAGAGAATCCATAATAAATGAAAGGCTATCTTTTGCCTTCAATTACTTATTGTTTTTACTTTGGGAGGATTTGGGTAACCTCGAAGACAGCCCATTCATTCGTGTTCTACTCCGGATATATATTAAACCTTTCATTCTTCAAAATTGATTGCATTACATGTTCCCGTTCCTTGAGTCTTCAACAAATAGCTTCTGACAAAGTGGTATCAGAGCCAAAGATGGTTGATGATTGAGTCAGCAAGATGGAAACCGAGGTGGGTCTTCCGTCTTCCGCATGGGAAAGAGCTCGTCAAGGGATGCAAAAGTTGTTTGCCGCCATGAACGCCAAATTTGATGTATTGGCTAGTCAACGATTGAGTGAGCAAGGAGACAACTCATTGGTCACCACATAGAGAATATAACTCCCCGTTCCAGTAAATCCATTGTGCCCAAAATTACCAAACTCGAATTTCCTAAATACAGAGGTAATGAAGATTCAATCAGCGAGATTTGCTGTGCTGAGCAATTATTTGAATTCCAGCAAATCAATTCAGAAGATCAAGCCGCTCTCGCATCTTATCATTTAGATGGTGATGTTCAACTATGGTACCAATTCCTAAAAAAGGATGACGATCTCTTAACATGGAGTAAGTTGAAAGAGGACTTCATGCAAATTTGCCCCAATAAGGTTTGAAGACTTCTTCGGTGACTTAACAAAGCCACAACTTACTAAATCTGTTTGTGAGTACTAAGGGCAATTCGAGAAATTTCTTTCTCGAGTGGGACATATTTCTCCAAGCCAACAAGTCGAGTGCTTCATTAGGATTGAGAGACGTGGTCCAGGTTGAGGTACAACCTGTAGAAAAGAAATACTTCAATTGTTGTGTATTTGATTCATCCAATAGGGGTATAAATACAATAGGGTTTCTTGTCTTACAAGAAACAATCTTACAGAATATAGAAACTAGGTTACCTAAATATGAATTTAGAATATCCTAAATATATATATATATATATATATATATATATATGTTTCTATAATCTATAATTAGAATATACAACTTTCTATACTCCCCTTCAAGTTGGTGCATAGATGTCTATCATGCCCAACTTGTCAACTGAGCTGTCAAACATTTTCTGAGATACCCCTTTAGTTAAAACATCAGCTAATTGCTCCTCTGAGGTTACAAATGGAAAGCGAATAACTTTCCTGTCAAGATTCTCTTTAATAAAATGGCAGTCAACCTCCACATGTTTTGTTCGATCATGTTGAACTGGATTATGTGCAATCTGAATGGCAGCTGTATTATCACAATGTAAATCCATTGGCCTTTGTAGCTTGAAACCCAATTCCTTCAAGACATTACGGATCCACAACATTTCACAAACTCCATGTGCCATACCTCGAAATTCAGTTTCTGCACTTGATCTAGCAACAACTTTCTGTTTTCTACTACACCAAGTTACAAGGTTCCCACCAACAAAAGTGAAGTACCCTGATATAGAGCGTCTATCAGTTTTATCACTAGCCCAATCCGCATCTATGTATCCAACAACTTCCAATTCATTTTTTTCAAACAATAATCCCTTACCAGGCGCCATCTTCATATATTTCAAGATACGAAAGACTGCATTCATATGCTCTTCACTAGGACAATGCATAAACTGGCTAACAACACTCACAACATAAGCAATGTCAGGTCTAGTATGAGAAAGATAAATTAACCTTCCTACAAGACGTTGATACCTCCCTTTATCAGTAGGGACTTGATCAGGAAGAATAACAAGTCCATGATTCATCTCAATGGGTGTCTCTATTGGTTTGCAGTCCAACATCCATGTTTCAGCGAGCAAATCAAGAACATACTTCCTTTGTGAAAGTGAAATCCCTTTCTTCGACCTTGCAACTTCAATACCCAGAAAATACTTCCGAGATCCTTCATTTAAAATTCCTTCGACAGATACTTTCACAAATCATTTATTTCTTTTGGATCATCTCCTGTAACAATCATGTCATCAACATACACAATTAGAGCTGTAATCTTACCATTTTTGTGTTTGATAAACAAGTTATGGTCAGAGTTGCTTTGTTTGTACCCAAAAGCTCTCATGGACTTTGAAAATCTTCCGAACCAAGCTCTTGGAGACTGTTTCAGGCCATACAAAGACTTTTTCAATTTACACACCTTACCAGCGTCTCTTGGGTTATTCTTCACCCCTGGAGGCATATCCATGTACACTTCTTCCTCCAAATTTCCATTGAGAAATGCATTCTTCACATCAAGTTGATGCAAGGGCCAATCTTTATTTGCTGCAAGTGAAAGTAAAATTCGGATAGTAATAATCTTCGCCACAGGTGCGAAAGTCTCCTCGTAATCAATTCCATGGCGCTGTGTATATCCCTTGGCAACTAATCTTGCTTTGTATCTATCAATAGTTCCATCTGCATTAAGCTTCACATTAAACACCCAACGACATCCTACAGTTTTCTTTCCAACAGGCTTGTCTACTACCTCCCAAGTGACATTCTTCTGAAGAGCTTCCAATTCTTCATTCATTGTTGTTGTCCATTTTGGATCCTTCAATGCATCCTGCATGTTACTAGGAATAGATACAGTAGATAATTGATTAATAACAAGTGCATGTGACTCAGAAATCCTATGGTTAGACATAAAGTTAGCTATAGGGTATTTAGCTTGGGCTTTGATGTCTGGTTCATATTGCTTTTTAGGAACTCCCTTAGTAACCTTTTGTGATTTTCTAGGTTCAACACTTTCTAACACAGAAGACTCATTAGAGGGTAAAGATACCTGAGGTGGATCATTCTGGGCGAGATCTTCAGTTGCTGATGTAGAAAGGGAAATGTCGTGTGTGCGAGTTTCAGATACATTTTGATCATTCTTTTCTGTCTCATGAGGGAATTGATCGCTAGGAACTAAGTGGTCAATTGTCTGCCCATTGGAAGTGTCTACCTCTCGAGACAAGTCGTTTGCTGCTGATGCGGGAACAATTTCTGCTGTTACAGGAACTTCAAACTGTTCCTCCAAGTGTTCCAATTCTTCAAAGACAACAATAGAACGAGGGTTCCCTTCACTATCGCTCTCCCCCTGAAGGGAAGACTAGGAGACTCCCTTTGAGTAATATGGCTCAGATTCATGGAATAAGACATCAAGAGATATATGCACTCTGTCAGTGAGCGGGTCATAACACCTGTACCCTTTTTGGAGATCTGCATAACCCACAAAAATACATTTTGTCGCACGGGGATCAAGCTTGCTCCGGCGTGGTTTTGGTATGTGAACATAGGTTATAGAAAGCTGTATATTCTAATTATAGATTATAGAAACATATATGAATTTAGAATATCCTAAATATATATATGTTTCTATAATCTATAATTAGAATATACAGCTTTCTATACAACCTTCATGCCCAAGTTTTTTAATTGCAATTGGGTTGGCCCACTTCTATGAAGCTAAAATCAGCAATAGGCGTCCACTTCAACTAGACTTCCAGAAGCCCTTACAACAGAACCTAGTAGGATCGTCTACCACCACACCAATGACCAATAAAAAAATGACCAACAGAACCTGGTGGAGCGGGAGACACTCAAGCCAAAGATTAAGAGAACCAATGAAAAAATAAAGGAAATTAGTTTTGAATTTTGGTGGAACAAAGAATTGATATGGATGAACATAGCCAAATCCACTTTCCTGTTATTAGAAGAGAATCTAAACAAGAATGGTGGTTTCTACTTGTATTTGGTTTCCAATTATATATGGACCCCTTTTGTTTCATTTTGTTGGTTTTTTTCAATTTGTATTGGGTTGCCAATGGGTTTCCAACAAGGAGTTTGGTTTCTTTTTAACACAAATACGGAAGCAACAATTGAGAGGGAGAAAAAGAAGGAGCCAAAACGCAGGAAGGCTGTCCAGGACAGGGAGTGCGCAAAAGACAACAACCCTTACAATTTAGATTTTATTTCTAAATGGGGGTTGGCAAATAGGAGAAGTTTTGTTTTCTTTTTAACACAATGAAATAGGGTAGCAAGGAGAAAGGTTTTGCTGGAGGACAGCAAGCGCAGGACGCAACAGCAGCAGGAGGAGCAAAAACGCAGCAGCAGCAAAAACAAGACAACGAGGAGGAAACGCAACAGCAGAAACGCTGTCCAGAACAGCAGAAGACGTTGTCCAGAACAACATGCACCACTGATCCACCACGCACTGCCATGCCGATGAAGCTCCACACTGTTGTTGCTGTCATCACCTTCACCATGTGTCACTAAACTCCACGCAAGGCGAAGAGGTGAACTCCTAGATGTAACGCACTTAATTGATATTTGATTTGTTTTATGCTTTCACGATGAATAATGGTGTTTATGATTTTTACTAGTATTTAATATAGGAGTTTATGTTATTTTAGTGACAAAGATTTCATCAACTCCTTCGTAGATTATTATTCTGGTGGTTGTCTTTTTCTTCTCCATATAAGTCTAGTCATGTTTTTCTTATGTGTGGAATTTTAAAGATCAATTAATTCCGGTAGTTAGTTATATGTGATTGTCATTTATTACGTTATTGTCTCCGGATATATCATAAATTTAGGATATCATATATAGCCAACCTTTGTGCTTTCTAGAAAAAGTGAAATCTAAAATACATTTACATTGGAATATATATTGGTGCATTAAAGACTATTTTTTCGATTACGTTGTTTGGGATGTGAAACACATAATTGAGTTATCATAGCGAATCGATACTAGTTGGCGCGTGAAATCTAGGAGGGATCCTTGGAACCTTGTGATTTTTCTAAACTTGATTTTTTATTAAACTAAATTCAATTTCATATTTTAAAATTTCTAGAATATCTTACATTTAGTTTCGCGTAGTTTTTCTTCCTAGACCTTGTTTTGTAGATCGCTTTTCCTCGTGGGATCGACACTCCAATCTTTACTGCAATTGACCGCGTGTACTGTTTGGGTGTAATTAGTACTCAAGGATGTTGGTTTTATAAATCTCCATATGTACTCAAGGATGCTAGTTTTATACAATCAAAGGCTGATTATTCCCCTTTACTAAACATTCAACCTGGGAGTTTACAATGGTCCTTGTTTATGTGGATGACATCATCATCAGTGGCAGCTGCATCGGCAATCCATGATCTGAAAACATTCCTACACAAGCAATTTCATATCAAAGACCTCGACTTGTTGAAGTATCTCTTGGTATTGAATTTGTATGGACAAAGACAGGCATTTCCATGTCACAAAGAAAATACACACTTGAAATTTTGGAAGATACGGGATTACTTGGAGCTAAACCAGATTCTTTTCCATTGAGCAAAACACAAAGTTGAACAATATTGAGGACATACTTTTATCTGATACAATCACTTATCGACGATTATTTGGGCGTCTCCTTTATCTTACCATTACTAAACCGGACATAGACTATTCGGTTAATCTTCTAAGTCAGTTCATGAGTCAATCACCTAAACCCCATTTCCAGAACGCTTTTCGCGCACTCCGCTATTTGAAGAATTCTCCTGGACAAGGACTATTCATGTGTGCTACTATTTATTTGGATCTATAAATTTTTTGCGACTCTGATTGGGCAAGCTACCCTGTTACTCATCGTTCCACGAGTAGTTATTACACCATGTGCTTGAAAAATGAAGAAATAGGTTACCATTTTTCTATCCTCGGCTGAGGTGAAATATCAAGCGATAGCTTTAGCTACTTGTGAGATTACTTGGTTACATTACATACTTAAAGACTTAGGTGTACTCCTTTTGAAGCCTGCAACACTTTATTGTGATAACCAAGCCACCCTGCACATTGTTGCCAATCCCATCTTCCATGAGCATACCAAACAAATCAAAATTGATTGCCATTTCGTGCGTGACAAAATTCAAGATGGTACACTCAAAACAAGATACATTCCCACATCTCATCAAATTGGCGATTTTTCACTAAAGCCTTGGGAAACGATCATTTTCAGGTGTTATTCGAAAGTTAAGTGTTCTCAACATTCAAACACCAACTTGAATGGGAATATTGGAGTATATGCTTATCTGTTGTGGTAGATGATTATCCACTTGTAACAAATATGTAACAATTAGTTAGGATATGAATGTAGCTAGCTAAGCTTATCAATAGGGTAGTTGTAATTCCTGTAATCTTTGAATCTCATTCCTTATACAACTTTATCCCAATACTTGTACAAATCTATTTAAACTAGTGAAAGAACAAAAAGCCTTCTTCCAGAGCGTGATGGCATGAGTCTGCCTTTGCCTTCGCAACTATAGCCTATGCAAGTCCTCGTAGCCCTCGCCGTCATAATTTCTCCTTGGCCAGATTGAAGTCAAGAGGGATTTGGACGGTCGTTAGTGGGCTTTGCTTCTTCTCCATGGTGGCTTTTTAGATGTTAATGGAGTTCTTACCTAGACTGCACATGGAGGTGGTCCATCCGAGAGCAGGAAACAACCTCGTACCTTTGTACAGGTCTTGGGTAGCATCAGTATCCCATTGTTTGACGATTCCCCCATGAAGAGCTCAAGATTTCGCAAAGAAGGTAATCCCGTTGTTTCGTTAACAGTTTCTGATGCGACAAGAGATGAAGGACATGTGAAAAAAACATGTGATTGTTCTAAAGTTCTCGAGTTTTCGACCATCATTCGAAGATATTTGAAATGCCATACATAGAAGTTGGAATGTTAATGGGGAATTTATGATGGGTTTGTTGGACCGTAGACACGTCATTGTCGAGCTACAGTTGAATGCAAAAGTGGAAAACATATTTTTTGATGGGTGACTCAGGGACACTTCACACTATTATTCATGATGATCAACGGCAACCTAGAACAACCATGGACTGGGCGTGGCGGCCTCTCATTAGCAGCATACAACGACTACTCTCTATTCACGATTATTGATTTTGTAATTTCATCTGTAGAGAGCTTTATTATGAGGCTCGTAACCTAGCTGCTATAGCAGCCTAACAGTTATGTACTTGTAAGTAGGATATATGCAATATGCTTTTAACAAAAAAAAAAAGCTTCTGTTTGAAACGAGACTACATTGGATAACATAAAACATAAATATTTTTTTTTTGTGCAGAATGTCATTTCATTGAGTAGACAGATCCAACAATTTACTGGAAACCACCAAAAGCTTGAAAATATATTGGGTCTAGAAGGAGCATATAGTTTTATCTCCAAGTCTATGTTTTTTCATTGTAGGAAGCAACCATTTCTTTTAAGAGTACTTCAATAGTACTCTACACAAGGAATTCATTAATACTGTCATAAACGCATATGAAAAACAGTTAAAAGGTGAGCACTTACTTTCAGTAGTTATTTGGTACTTGGCAAAATAAGATGACTGGTACAAACTGAAATTGGTTGAGTTGGTTTTGTAGTCATTATACACATGGGGTTAGGAAATTTGGAATACTAAGTGCCAATTGGCTATTAACTGATAATGACTATGATGATCATTTCTATCACATTCCTTTAGAGCCCAATCATCAAAACTTTGGGACTCTAGAGTTGGTGGAAATTTGTGGAGAGAAACATCGAAAATCCGCAAAACATGCAGAATATATATAGCAAGAAGAGTTGACTCTTAAAAAATTTCTTTTCATCAGTTAGACATTACATCAAACAAACTATATATGAGGTCTAAACTACATTACATCAAAATTTTGACACCTACGAGAATCAAACATCAACACAGCTTTTTTTGTTCATTCCTCGATTTGATTCTACGCTCACTTATTCTGACCACCAATTTCACCACTGTCACCACGTTTTCTACCATCACCACCACCTGGAGCATTCACTTGATGTTCGACTTCGACTTGTTCTTCCTCTATGTCTTTCAAGGTCACAGGCATAGACATTCCGTGTAGCAAGTCATGTATTTTCTTTTGCCTCGTGAGTAACAAAACCTTGTAAATATTTTCACCTTTATCAATAGAGGCGTCAAACAACTTAGGAGCCTCATCAACCGCCTTGTTCTGCAAGGAAACATTTGATCTTAGTAAAAACCATGAAAAAATGTTTTTGACATGTTCAAATTTGAACAAGTTTATTTAAATTACCCTATTGTTCGATATAAATATTTGTCTTCTTAGGGGATGAATTCTCCTATTCCTCGGTGGTTGGACGAAATGATGACATTAAACCACTTCAAGTAGTTTTCCTAACCATACAAACATGAAAGTTAATAAATTATATAAGAAAAATCAAAACAATTAATGGGAACAACAAATTGAGATCAATATTTTACTTATTGACTCAAATTTACCTCTAAGATACATGTCATCGAGATGCTCCCTAAGAGTTATAATTTCTTCATTCACAACACCTACAGTTGTTGGCATTCCCACTTAGCCATGGTGGGGACAATACCATTCCACGAAATATTGGTGTTAACCCAAAGTCTAAACATACCTAAAAAAATAGCAATACCCCTTCTGCTAGCACAATCCAGCTGACGATACAAGAACGCCAAAGTTCATACTCCCCATGCAAAGTTTCGAATATCATCTATCTACATCAGCAACTTCAAATATTCAGTGCGAACCTTTGTTCCAGTCTTATAGGCAAAAATGGTCATGCCCAGGAGCAATAACAAGTAACCCCTATCAACTTGTTGTTTCTTTTGAAGAGAATCAGTTGCCCTTGCTTTTCTATAACAATTGTTCTTAATAAATTTCATCTCCATAAAACTAAAGTCTTCTCGACATGCTTTTCTGCTTCAATCTTTTTAATACCCAAACCATTCACCATCAGTTTGACATATTCTTCTGCCTTCATTTTAGTTTTTTGTCACAGTAATCGACTTACCAATGATCGACAACTGAGTTATACGATAGACGTCATTGAGAGTGATAGTCGTCTCTCCAAAAGGAAGGTGAAAAGTGTTGGTTTGAGGTTGCCAATGCTCCACAAAAGCACAAATGGTCACCCTATCGAAATGATCATGACAATAGTCGATCAAGGAATGTAAATCGCTATTATAGACCATTATCCTTACTTCTTTCGACTCCTGTCTGAATTGGCAAACCAAAAAATTTATATATTGATGCAGACATCTCAATTCACCTCATTCCTAAATGCAAGAAGCAATAACAACAACTAATTCAGTGACCAAATAATATAAAAACAAATACATTTATATATTTCAAAACTCAAAATATTATAATTACCTCATCACCGTCCCAAATGGAGCGAGAAAATGACCATAGTAATCCTCTAATATGGAGTCATATTTGGACCACCTGGCTACGAAATACTGACATCTTCATCGGAACCAGGTTCAACAAAAATAATTGGTTCCTCATCATCCCCAGCCACCTTGTCACCCTTTTCTAACCCCTCACCCACATCTAACTCCTCTAACTATTTATCCTCATGTCCAACACCCTCACTAACCCCACCCCCTTCACTTTGTGATTGGGCTTGACTTTGCGATACGATTAGGAGTCTCACTACTTCTTCTGCATTTATCAAATTACTCTCCATTTCATCCTCTCTTATATTTTTCTTCACTTATTTCTCCTTCTGTTCTTCCATTCTTTTTTTTCTATTCCATATTTTCTTCGCTATTTTCTGCAATCACCTTTCGGTTAGATACCGTCATTGGTCGTCTTTGCCCTCTATCAACTAGATCATCCCTACCACCACCAACCAAAAAGACACAACGTCTTTGTTCGTGTTTACCATACTAAACCTTAAAAATGAATCAATTAACACTTATATAAATAAACCTTGCAAAAAATTAAATAATTACAGTGCAAAATGGGGCAAAAATAATGTAGCACGCAGTGTTCAGAGTGTTCTAATCGCACATGGTATTGAGTTCGATTTAGGGTTCCATTTAGAGTTTGAAATTGCCTTAAATCGCGCACCAAATTCCACACCAACTTGCACACAATCGTTCTGTGGAGAAATCGCACACGGAGCCTTTGGGAGAGTAAAAGCCTATTGAGAGAATGGGGGAGAAAGTGATGGGAGTGGGAAGGAAGATAAAGACTGTGGAAGAGTGAGTGGACTGGGAGGGAAGAAGATGAATTGGGCAAGGGGAAACCAGTTCAAAAAGTGGGGGAGAGAGTCAAGGTTGTGGGAGGGAAGATGTGAGATTGAGTTGAGTGGGAGGGAAGAAGATGAATTGAATTTGGGAGGAGATAATTTTCTCAAACATGTTTTGATTGGTGGTGTGGAAGAGAGGTAGTGGTGTGGGACAAAAAGGGGTGTTGTGGGAGAGAAAAAAATTTGGTTAGTAGTGTGCGACACTAGAAATGATGGTATTAAACAGTCTTTGCCTTTTCTTAATTTGTCTTGTACAAAATGGAGTCTAAATGAGCTTGAAATGTTCCTCCAAATTCTGACTGCGCAACTAGGGTTCCTCTGTATATGATAATACCAGGTGTTGTGAAGGTGTCGAGGGTTTTATCCTCTTGGTCCACTATACCACACATTCTAAAATATCATTCCTCCATGTTCAACTCTGTGCATCTTAGATGGCGGACTCTCCCTTAACCACAATCATTATTTGCAACACTAAAAATTTGTCCTAAATTGTGTGAATAAACTTCGTGTGATATATTAGCTTTAGTAGAACATTGGTTTGGACGCTAAGTAGTATATTATTATTAGAGAAACTTCAATCAAAATCAGGTACAAATTGCTCAAAGCATATCATATAGTAGTATGGAAAATGTTCAAACTATATGATCCCATCACAAGTAAATAATCAAAACTAGACAATTAAGTGCACAATATGGAACTTGCATTTGAGATTCTTTATTCATTCTAATCTCATATATGTGAAATGAACTTCTTTGAGACTACTAAAATGTTATTGAAATATTTATAATATAGTGTAAAGCTTAGAGCTTAACCATAGAGAAATTATTTGTTGATCTTAATAATGGAGTGTAAATCTTAGACCAATCAATACTCTTCAATGCTCGAGCTGTCAAGGAGCTTGAAGCCAATTATTTAAGTAGGATCATAGCAATGTTCGTGTTTGAAACATCATGCCATATGATCCCTTCGCTACAATAACAAAGCATTGCACATCTAGAAGATCCTGGTCTAGTTACGGTACCCCATGTTTCTTTGAAGGTTCAGATAATGTGCTTGGCCCTATCTTATGATTCACGAGTTTTACTAGGGAACTAGGTTTTTGCAGCTAGGTTGTGCAACTAGGATGATGTGGCGTTACATGGGAAGGGTTACATGTATTTCTATGATTTCATTATCCTCCCAAATTATGCCACACCTCCCTAGTTGCAAAAACCTAGTTTCCAAGTAATTTCGATGATTCACAGAATTCATGAAAAATAAGAAGAAGAATGTAATGGCGATCTTGATGAAAACGGTGAAAGATATTGAGTCAAATTAGGGTTTGTTGACATGTAAGAAGATCGATGGTAATTATAGTGTTCTTGTAAATGTTTATGGAGATGTTGGTGAAAAAGAAGTTGGGTTTGTAAAAGGAAATCTCCACTACCACCTCTATCAGAGGATTTGGGGTTTTCATATAAAATTATTAGAGATATAGAGAATATTTTCAGTTGACTTCGTTTCTATTACTAAAGCTTAAGTTTTATCTACACCTTTGTCTCATAGTCAACTTGTAGGGGGTGATAAATAATGGATCGTGTCGTATCACTCACGATTCTATATCAAATTTTCAAATTCAAACACGAGTCACTAACTTTATGGGTTGGATTGACACACATGATTGACAATCATGTCATATTTTCCCGAACCCAAACATGCTAAGTACCGGGTTATGTCACATTAGCTAATAATGTCATGGCCACCCCTATCAAATTGGGAGGTAAGCCAAAATTAGTGATCATTTGTGGTGCGATCCCTAATCCCTAATTGAACATTAGTAATGAGGAGGCAAGTCAAAATTTCCCCAACGACACGTATCTATTCGGCCCCATTTTCGTCTATAGATTACTGACTTGGAGAGAAGGACATCAACCAATTGCCAAAGCCCAACTAAACCCCACGTGCAACACTCTTCTGAATCCTTACTTTCATTCCATCTCTTCTTCTTCTCGCTCGCGATGAGTAGAACCAAATTCAACTTCAAGGGCTTCAAAGTGCCGGCAGGAGGAGTCGGTGGTGGTGGTGGCGGTGGCGGCATGACCGCAGTTCTGACGGCACTCGGAGGGCTTGGTTTGTATGCGGCAGTTAACTGTCTGTATAATGTGGAAGGAGGCCATCGCTCGATCGTCTTCAATCGCGTTATTTGTGTCAAAGAAACGGTCGTATTTCGAACCCCTTAGTACACTTTTAGGGTTTTGTGTTTCGTTTGCTTTGTTCGAGTTTTTACATTATCTCGACCTTGAACAAAATCATGAAATTATTATTAGCATATATTGTTGAATCGTGTTAATATTTCAGAATAAGAATAAGGTGCTTATCCTCGAGACCATTGAGAGCATATATTTGGGATCAAGTTTAAGTCTCATGCAAATTTCAGGTTGGTAATTGTTAAAAACTTAAAATACAAAGAAAAACAAAAAAAAAAAATATTATCAATTTGGTACCTGTGCACATGAGCACGTGCCACCCTAAAACTTTGTAAATCAAGGTATTGACAGCCGAAGGTGGTGGTGACTGGATGTTACGATCCTAGTTAAGTAGTTAAGGTTCCGCTCCTTGACAACTCAGGCTTTTGAGGAGTATAATTTTGTTTTTAACACTAGAGTAGTGAATGGAGGTGGCTGAATCATGAAGACTAATGGCTGAATCTAGGGTTTGGATGGTTGTGGCGGTGGCGGTGGCTGTCGGTAGTGAGTGGAGGTGGTTGAATCATGAAGAAGAAAAGTCAATGACAGCTTGGGCTATTGAGGAGTATTGGTTGGTTCTTATCATCGGAGGTGGCTAAATCATGAAGAATAAAGGCCAAAACTAGGGTTTGGGTGGTGGTGGTGGTGGTGGTTGTCGGAGATGGTGGTGGCGGTGGTCATTGGTGGTGAGTGGAGGTAGCTGAATCATGAAGAAGAAAGGCCAAATTTAGGGTTTGGGTGGTGGTGGTGTTCGCCGGAGGTGGCCCGTTGGTGCTAACCTCATAAGGGTAGGGGTGATGGTGGTTGAATCAGGTTGGTGAAGATGAGATGAGAAAGGGGGAAAAAGACTCGCGTGGTAGGGTTTTGAATTTTTTTTAAAATAGGTATTAAATGGTAAATAAATTTTTTGGGTAGTAAACAGGAGAAAAAATGTTTTTAGGTAACATTTTGTATTTTTCTATTAATTTTACCTTATATCTTGGAAGTGTTGCCCCTTTTTGTTTGGGGCATTGGCAATTTGGGGAGAAAAAACCATTTTGACTATTCAATTTAGACCCACTAAGTTGGTGTTTATATTGCTAAACCAATAAAGAAAAAAAAATGTTCTTTAATTTGTTTGAGTTAAAATTTTTAGGAAAATTACAGATTAACACTAGAAACGACGAGCTAAAGTTTCAACTCGCTTCGACGCCGTTTCTTGAGATAGTGTTTAGGTTGACGCAATTGAATATCTTGATAAATAATATTTGTGGGTGTTTAACGACCACCCTAAAGGGTGGTCTTGGACAATGGGTGTTTGCCCATCACGACCGGCTTGTGTCGCACCCAAGGTGGGACCTTACTTGCTTCGTGATTACAATAGATAAATCCACATTTTGACATTTTAATGTGCATCTCGAGACACATGTTGAAGCGTGCCAAAATTTTAACACATCGTCTCTGATGTGAATCTTTATTTTTTTCTCAAAATTTCAGCTCAAACGGTGCTCAAGTGATATAGATTTCATATGATATAGATTTCATTTTAGTCGTGTATGTAGTGTCCTTACAATGGGGTCATAAATGCAGTCGAAAATTTTTTGTTGTCCCTAATGTGCCAAATTCTATTTTTGTTTATGTCTATTTTTGTTTTCGTGTGATAGTGAAATATCGTGTATTCTACTTATATTTTCTCATATGAATTTTTTGTTTCCAACCATTGGGGACCCCATTTTTGTACCTCAAGATATGCTTAATGCCCTTTCTTCTCATCTAGAAAAAACATCATTATTTTTAATAGTCAGTTCAAAATGAGAAGTTTTAAGAGGAGGTAAACTTCCTAAATAATCACTTGGAAAATCCCCCCACAACCCATACACATTTTTCTCACCTCATTTTATTTTTTGTTGTTGCTTTTGTTTCCTTCTACTTCAGTTAAGCTTTTTCATTATTTCAACAAATATATATATATATATAAAATCTAACATGAATGCTAGGGGTCAACCATTAATATTTCGGAGCTTAGGTAGTTTTGGATAGTGATTAAAATGGATTAATTGAAAGGACTTGGTTTTAAATAAGAAACACGAGGCCATTCTTAAAATGTGCCTAGTTTATGATATAGTCGATCAACCATTTGCTAAGCTCATTAGTTGTAGTGACCTCTTTGTTAAGCTTGGAAGTTGGAACAAGTATTTTTGAGTCGGACTAGGTTGCACTGGTGTTTTACCTGGGATTTAGCCTGGATGGTGCTAGGCACGTGCACCATCCACGCATGCCAGGCACGTGGGATTAAAGGTGAGCAAAAAAAAAAAAAAAAAAAAAAAGAACCCAAATCGACAGAGAAGAAAATTTCTCTAGCAAACCTTCTTCAACAAAACCCTAGATCTGTTAGATCTGTTTCTGTAATCAATCCAATCCAATCCAAGAAGAACACAACACAAAGGTATTTTTCTCCATTTCTTTCTCTCCTTTTGATTTTGAAATGCTATCCCTTTCTTTCTGCGTGATTGTCACTTTGATTCAACGAAACCGAATCACTTTGATTTTGAAATGCTATCCCTAGTCGACAAATAGGAAGGAAATAGATCTTTAAAATAGAAAAATAAAATGTAAAGTTAAATAAAAAACGATAAGTAGTGTTTTTATCAGAAAATTTCATCTGTCCAGTATCTCTGTTTTTTCAGCATAAAATTTCATCAGAAAATTTCATCAGAAATTTCATCAGAAGTTTTTATCAGAAATTTTATCAGAAATTTCATCAGAAAATGTTATCAGAAATCTCAGTGTTTTTATCAGAAAATTTTATCAGGAAATAGTGTCAGAATTTTTCAACACCATAGCAAATCTGATCAAAAATTTGCAGGAACTCTGATCAATTTCTTATCAGAATTTTAACAACATAAGCAACTTGCAGGATTTTATCAGGAAATAGTGTAAGAATTTTTCTCAGTTCTGTCTCTGTTTTCTCAGATCATTTCAACTGCAGGAACATAGCAACTTGCAGGAACATAGCAACCACTGTTTTCTCTGATCATTTCAACAACATAAGCAACATTTCCATAGCACCATATCTGTTTCAAGATCATGGCAACACTGCAGTAAATCCATATCTGCAACACTGCAGTAAATCCATAAGCAACATTTCCTGATTTTTCAACATAAGAACATAGCACCATATCTGTTTCAACACCATATCTGTTTCAACATAAGAACATAGCACCACATAAGAACATACAATGAACTTGCAGGATCATTTCAACACCATATCTGTTTCTCTGATTTTTCAACACCATAGCACCACCATAGAAACATAGCAACACTGTTTTTTTATGCAACAACATAGCAACAACATAAGCAACATTGAGATAGAAACAACATACAATAGCAACACACCATAGAAATAACAAAACAAAATAATATATCATCCAAGATCTTAAAATTCATTTACCATCCAAAACAGATTCATTTACATCTCACATACTATCCAAGATCTTAAAAAACAAAAGTACAAGAATTAATAAAACTACTACTAATATACTGTTGATTAGGTCCTTAGTAAAAGCCCAAGTATCGTTGACTTGATTTTCATGAGCTTGATTGCGACGACCCTCGGGAGCATTATTGGGTTGGTCCACCACCTCTTCAGTGTCGTTTGTTCTTGACTCCCTTGTTCTTGTTCTTGATTGGTGCTCTCTTCTCGACGCTTGTTCTCTTTCTCTTCTCGCCTCCTGCTCCTTCCACATTTCATAATCTTCAACCGCTTCTTCAATTGAATTGAAACCCTTGTAGACAACATCCGTGTACCCGTTTACTTGTAGTGCGCAACTTGACCAAGTAACATAAATGTCAGGAACATGCCCACGATAAACAACATAAGCTACGTATGCCATTCATGCGTTGGCAAAGTAACAGATGTTAGTTGGCTCTAAACCAAAATCAAAACTTTACAACACTACAACAAATAATCACAATCTAAATAAACCACTCAACTTTTTGAATGTCCATATAAACCAATCACAATCACAATCACAATCCAAATATACCAATTTCTGAAAGTGATGTGTTCAATGTGTTCAAAACTTAGAAAACTGAATTTTCCATAACAGTGAATTTTACAGAAAACTTAGAAATAACAATGTGTTCAACCTAGAAAATTGAAATAGCATTCAGAAATTGAAATAGCATTCAGAAATTGAGGTTGACCTCATATTGCTAACAAATTTGAAATAGCAAATGAGGTTGTCCTCAACACTGTTTCAGTTACCATTTACAGAAAAACAAAAGAAAGTAATCGTGCTGAGGTTGTCCTCAACACTGTTTCATGCTAATTTCGGTGCAATTTCAATCGTGAATGGGTTGCTTACAGTGCAATTTCAAGACAAGAAACGTACAATCACCAGATGAGGAAGAAAACTAAAACTCAGATCGAAAATTCACTTAACAATCCCAAACATAGAAACTAAACAAAACCCAAATTCCAAAACTAAACTAAACAGAAAACGATGTCTTCAACACAAAAATTTTTTCATTATACCTCGCTTGCGAAGATTCCTAACCCGAAGCAGTAGGCAGAGTGTAATCACCCGAAGCAGGGTGTAATTTCTGGTTTTGAGGTGTCGCAGTATCTCGCTGTCGCAGGATGATCTCGCTGAAGCCGATTGGTCGCAGGATGATCTCGTAGCCGTGTACCCGTTTACTTGCGAGCCGATTGGATCTAGGGTTTCTAAGCCGATTAGATCTAGAAATTGGATCTAGGGTTTATGGTTTCTCTGTCGAAGAACAAATGCTCGATTGGTTTCTGGTTTTTTTTTTTTTTGTCCACTTTAAAGGCACGTGACTGGCATGCGTGGATGGTGCACGTGTCTAGCACCATCCAGGCTAAATCCCAGGTAAAAAACCAGTGCAACCTAGAATTTTCGAGTATTTTTTTAGTAGTTCATCTTTGGTAAAACAATAATTTATGAACTTTTAGAAGTTTCAATGAACAAGTAGATTTGATGGTTTTTAAACATCCAACTGCAAGAAAATATTTTCATTTGGAAAACTTGTGTTATTGCATAACCATCTTAGGTTGCAATAACGACCCAAGGAAAATTAAACCAAACAAAAAGAAAAAGCAAAAAGTAGTGCACTTCAAACAACATTGTTGAGTGCATGTCCCAACAAGACAATCATTGAGCCACATCTTTATAGCAAGATTGTAAAAATCGCTAGGCGGTAGGCGGGCGGTGAGCAGGGGACTAGCGCCCAGAGGCCTAGTCGGGGGTCTAGGCGGTTTTTTTTTGTATTATAATTTATAAAATTTAAGCATATTAGCATATAAATTACTTCTAATTCAATGCCAAGATAAATATGTAAAATGTAAAAAAAAAAAAATTTAAAAACCCGCCAGGCCGTTTAGGCTGATTTTTAGAACAGAGCTTTATACACATATTCCTTAGGTTCATCACTGATACCCATGCATGAATGCCTATCTCTTCCACCTATAAATCCAACCCCTCCAGTGGCACTTGCATGGCTCCAACTCTGAAAAGGTATCCTCAGGACCTGCACGAATTGGAGCCAAGAGTGATGGATTCTTCTAGTTTAACCATCCCCTTGTGTCTTCTCTCTTTGAACTTAGTCAACAAAACCCTTGTATAGTTTGATAGTTACATCATGTGCTTGTATCTGACTTGTCTCCTAACCACCTTGCTCTACCCTTTTGAGAATCTTCGTTATCTGATATTTTTAGAACTCAAGTCAGTCACTAGGCTTACCATCTTTTCATTCACCTTAATGCCTGAATTGATTTGGACCTTGACTCTCTCGTTAGCCTGTTCAAATTGTCTCTTGCCGGTTGCCACTGTTTTAGTCCCAAAATTGTTCCCAGAAAGTACAAATCTGAACGGACTCCAACACCATTCATGTTTCCTTTCTTATTGATTTTGCTTCCTGAATGTGCCTCGTAAAATAAGAAGCCTTCTACTTCGTAGGGGATTTAGGACCTTCCTGATCTCTTGGCATCATCCATCCAAGTTCAGCCCCAATAACACTCATAATCTCTTATATTTGGATCACACAAGCGAGAACAAGGGCCCACCTTCAGCCCCATCCCATCATGAAGCCATTAAGATCAATAACCTATCCAGTATTGTTTAAAATCTCAAGTAAATCGGGGCCCGACATCTCAAGCCCACTCTAGTAATCAATTTGTAAAAAGTAAAAACTAGGATCATACCGGGTTAGCCAATACCATCCGGCTTCAGCTGGCTTTCATTTGTGATCCCATCAAGGGTATCGTATCTGGTACATCAGTACTGAGTACTGACTCCTATTTGAAATCTTCTTGGACCCGACCCTGTAGCGTCCTCAAATTCCATTTGTCACCCAAATCAAAATTCTCCTCAATATTTATGCGGTCATAAATCAAACGAAGATCCCATGTGCCTAACAAACTTCCATAGATCATTAATTTTTATTTTTATTTTTACTTTTTTTTTGTTTGAAGGGTGAGGATGGGTTTTATTTGTTGTGAGAACCATTAATGCATTTGGTAAGGTTTAATCATGGACTTGTGATACTATCCGCCACAAGTTTTATGAGTTGGGTTCTAGCACCCCTTGACAGTCTTTGTTCATTTTATAGATTGAGTTTTGAGCAAGGATGCATGGACACGCACGTTGTGTCGGACACGGACATGACACGCCGACTCGACAATTTCCCAAAAACTATGACTCGAGTACACGTCGATTAGAGAAGAATAAGAAGCAAAGATTAAGAAACATAGACTACCTCTATGGCTCTATGCTTTAGTAGCTTTTTGCCTATTTGTTCGAAATCACAATTGAAATTCATTCATTTCAGATGGATCAACAACCATTAAATTAGGTGGTTATTAGCAAACATTTAAAAGTAAAAAATAAAACAAAGTTGGTTTTCGAGTCTTGATTGTGTCCTGACCAAGTTCTGAGTGTATCGAAGATGTGTCCGATACGTTGACCACATTGAACATGTGTCTGACACCTGCCGATACGTTGACCAAATGTCCGACGTGTGTCAAGGGCGTGTCGAGCGAGTGTCGGTGTTGGATACGTGTCAGACACGAATACAACAAGTTTTCGAAGAGTCCGTGCTTCCTTGGTTTCGAGGTGCAATCTTTTTGCTTTTGTTATAAAAGTATAATCAAAGTAAATACCAATGTTCTGCTAAAATTTAACTTTCTTTTCTAGCCAAATGTTCAGTCGGACTAGGCTGATTAATTGCTAAGTTGGTCTATGTGATTGACAGTTGCATCACTTTGCTTTACAGTTTATCGTGGTTAGAAAGCCTGTGAAAGAAAAATTGTGCCTTATCGTTATCACTGGATTAAAAAAAAAAAAATTGAAGGGATTTAACTGTTTGACAAGTACCTGCACTAAGAATGAAGATGAGAAAATTATTTGTTTTGTTTCAATAATTTTTGTGTCAGTTGTGCACGATGAGTTTTTTTTTTTTATAGAAATTGGATTGCCAGTATCTTTTCTTATTGAAAATTCGAAACGATGTTGTACGATCGTATATGGTATACCTGTGCATTTTCTGCAATTCAAAGAAAGATTTTATGGCATTCTAACCCGAATATCTGAAGGTTTCAACTAAAAAAGCAAAAAATGGATGATGCAATTTTCAAATTATAAGTGGCATTTGTTATAAGAACAAGACCATGTAAAATCTCTGAGATCAGTAGAAATTGAAATCATGAATGATGATATACTGATATCACCTTCTTCTTTTTTATAATTTCAAAGGCAAGTTGAGTTTTTGTTGGATCCCATAACCACCCATTAAATGCCTCCAGCAAGGTTCGAACCCTGGA
Organism: Berberis vulgaris; assembly: GCA_963556465.1. Lineage (NCBI taxonomy): Eukaryota > Viridiplantae > Streptophyta > Magnoliopsida > Ranunculales > Berberidaceae > Berberis > Berberis vulgaris. The sequence goes on from OY747125.1 coordinate 95,484,511, forward strand.
CTTGTGATCCCGTCCGCCACAAGCCTACCGAGCTAGTACCCCATTGGCACGATGATATCACTTCCTTGTTGATATTGAACATATTTCCTCATTTAAGTAGGTAAATGAAATTTTTGCTAAATCCACATGCATAATTGTTTCTTGCCATTTTCCTTGGACAATACAAGTAGATCATTAGCCAACTTTGTAGCTGGAAAGATTTTTTTTTTTTTTAGGTGTTTGGCATACTTTAAGTATATGTTTCTGCTTAATGAACACATTTTAATATCAGGAATTGTATAACGATAAAATCACATACATGTGTACTCTTTCTTGTTCTTTCTTCTTTTCAGTGTACTTTGTTCCTGCAGTAATTTACTCACATAGATTGTTCATAAAGGTTTATCCTGAAGGAACACATCTGAAGATTCCATGGTTTGAGAGGCCAGTCATTTATGATGTCCGCGCACACCCTCATCTAGTAGAGAGTACCTCAGGAAGCCGTGATCTCCAAATGGTAATTTGACTATTTTCATCTCGATAGCTCTCATTAGACCTAACCAACCTCGAGTTACTGAGATATTAAGTGCATATACATGAAGAAATTGTGGATGAAAGTTAGCGAAATTGTTCCAAGGCCATTGCTACTCTAAAATGTGTTCTTAACGTTATGGTTTTGGGATATTATCTTATAGCTGCCACTGTTTTTCTATTTAGCTCTGTTTTACTATATTCACATTGGCTAATGAGCAATTGTATTTCCTGTAACCTGACTGTTTAAACTTGGTTGTCACCATGCATGTGGATTCTCCCAAATGGAAAGGAAATTAGCATGCCATGTAAATTCTCGAAGTTCTTGTAGGCATATAGAAGTTGATGAACGTCTTTTAACTGTTTTAAATCATATTTCTGATGTTGTACACTTTTTTTTTTTTTTTTTTCATTTTGCATTTGGTGTCCTTTACTTGTGATGTTATAACATATTTTTCATTTCAATTTACTTCTCTCCTGTCATGATTACTTTGTGTGATTTTTAATTGCATAGGTCAAGATTGGGCTACAAGTTCTAACAAGACCCGTGCCAGAAAAGTTGCCTACCATCTACCGTACTCTTGGGGAGAACTTCAATGAGAGAGTTCTGCCTTCAATTATCCATGAAACCTTGAAAGCTGTGGTTGCTCAGTACAATGCCAGTCAACTCATCACTCAGAGAGATTTAAGCATTCAGCCCTATAAGGACTCTTATTTGTGAGGTATGGTTGTTATTGTGCTTTCACCAATGTCCCAAGACTCGAGGTTCACTAACCTACCTTAATCATTTTAGCTTTGGCCTTTGAGTAGGTTTATTTGTTGCATAGGTGAAGGTTTGTGCACTGTCATGTGCTATTATCAACTAAATGCAATCCATTCACTGTTACTGTAATTTTTTTTGCACTCAAATCAATGTAAACCTTGATAAATTAGTTGGAAAGACGGATAGGCTTCAATTTGCTTGGCTTGAAATTAACTAAAAAACATGGGCCTTTTAGACTGTTAGCAGGGAAATATGGAGAATTCTGACAGCAAGAGCAGCCCAGTTCAACATTGCGCTAGATGATCTTGAGCGACCGATCCGGCAGAACAACTCAAAAGATAGACGTGTCTATTACAAGCTTGACTTGCGGAAAGGAGTTCACCACTGCAATTGAAGCTAAACAGATTACTGCACAAGAAGCTGAGCGAGTTAAGTTCATTGTGGAGAAGGCAGAGCAAGACAAGAGAAGTGCTGTTATTAGAGCACAGGATAGGAATTGTTTGATTTTCATTATTAGTCATTTTATCATTCATGTGTTTATTTTAGTTGAATCAACTGCCTTTATATACATTCCTTTATTGAAAATTCAAAATTGCAATCAAATGTTCTGATTTTTGCACTTGTCTTAACAGGGTGAAGCTAAGAGTGCCCAGCTCATTGGTGAAGCTATTTCCACCAATCCAGCCTTTATCACATTAAGAAAGATTGAAGCTGCCAGAGAGATAGCACAGACAATAACCAACTCTGCTAACCGGGTGTTTTTGAGCTCTGACAATCTCTTGCTGAACCTTCAGGAGATGGACTTGGAACCAGCTACTGCAAAGAAAAAGAATTAGCTACAAGACATCAATATGGACCACAATTGCTAACATCACGGATGACTGAAGCTGAGAGTAGAATACTTTGTCCATCCTACAAGGCATTTTGAGTTACCATGGCCTGTTTCTCGTATCATTTTGAGATGAGCCTGGGTTGAAGCAGTAGGAAAATTAATAACATGAACCAAGTACTATTTTCTTTGCCCTTTATTTTGTTGGGTTTTACATTATTGAATGATGGAGATATTCATCCAAATTTTGCTCGTGGAAGTGATTGGTTTCCGAGTTCTTAGGTCTTCCAGCTTTTACATCCCTTGTAGATAAACCAATGTATTGAATTTCAAATTCTTTCTGGTCAAGATACATGCTCAGTTATGTGAGATGTTTGCCTTGAGTAGTTATTGAGCAACTCCGATATTCTGGATGCCTTTTTGTGTACTTGTATTGATAGACTTGCATTGCTCATGTTCTTCTGTTGAGTACTTTCTTCATGCTATTTGTTGGCTTCTCCCTCAGCTTCTATTTTGCTTGGGCTTGTCTTCACTAATCCTTGCATTCAGCCCAACAAATAACTTTACCCAACCCAAACTAAACATACTCAACAATGCCCCCAAGGAGTGCTAATGATGCCTTGATAACACTGCCTTCAAGTCTCAACCACTGTGGATGCTCTTATCTTATCTTAATTGGTGATTAACACTTGTGCATTTGTTTTCAGTTGTCTTGACTCGTTCTTCTGAATGGGGGATCCTTTTTTCCTTCTACGTGTCTTATACAACTTCCCTGTAATTATCAAGTTTGTCTTCCACTTATAAGTGATTAAGAAAACATGAATAGCTGATAATAATGAGGACCAAAACCTTTGTACATTCCCATAAAAAGAAAGAAAAGCAAAACAAAACAACAATGACTTTGTCTTCCATCTTCATCATCTTCTTCTTCTTTTTCTATTTTTTATAAAGAACAAATCAAGTTTGTCTCTCAATCTCTAATGTCTGCTCTGCTATGTGAGATAAACGTTTGCGACCCAGACCCAGCCCTATGTGAATCATCAGGTCGGCTTGTGCTTGTGGGGTTGTATGTGTTGTGTTATTGACTTTATGGATAAGTAGGCAATAAAATTTCTACATTTGTCTTAGCTTCCTCATCACCACCCACTTTGACGATTATTTGGATTGTTTATAAAGAAAGATATCCAATAATAAGCTTTTGGTTTTGGGAAGTCTAGTTTTGTCTGGTGACGCAATGTTGACTAGGTGGCACGTCAACTAAACCAACTCTTTGATGTGATTACACTAAACAATAACAATGTTCATGTCACGAGGCTTGGAATCGCAATGTAAAACCTTGGAATCTTTTGTTGGTTGTGGTTTGGACTTTGGGGCATGGAGGGAAAGAGTGTCTGCTTATGAATTAGTCCAACGTTCCCAGAAACTCAAGTTGTCAAACATTAATGATCTAATGATATCATTAATTGTATCCTCTTATAACTTAAATCAGTATCTGATTACTTAGTTAGAATGAATACACATTCATATACCAAGTTGTTTCAGAGGGTGTGTTGGTTGCATGGTATTCACGAGAAAACCATTAATTTATTTTACTTTCGAAGTTTCGATCATTAAATTTAATTTGTGTTGGTGATGGAAATGAATGTCTCGTGAGTATGGAAATCACCTTCTTTCCTCGGCAAAGAATGTGATCCATATATTTGTCTTTAAAACTAAAAATGAAAAATGGTCAACAGAGGAGAAGTGGAAGTTTCCCTGAGCTTTGGGTTTGATGGGTGGGTGGGTTCTTTGATGGTAATTGTTTGGGAGAAAATGCGTCATCTGCTTGTCATTAGAGGACCCATTGGTGGACATAACCACGATTGCCTGAGCTGAGCTGAGCTGAGCTTCATGTGTGACGCAAAAGTGGGATCCAAGAAAGAAAAGAGTGATGGCTACCACAACACACCCCGAGTGATGAAACAGACATATCAAAGTAAACCAATGAACTCGTGCATAGCATGTTAGTCATATTTATAATGTGTGGCACCGCGCGCACCGTCCTGCACCGCACTTGGCCACTTACTGTTTCTTTTTTTTTTTTCAATAAACCTCCAATATATTTGAACCGAAGCTCTGAACACATGTTAGTCTTATTTATAATGTGTGGCACCGCGTGCACCGTCCTGACCGCCACTTGGGCAATTACGGTTTCTTTTCTTTCTTTTTCTTCAATAAACCTCCAATATATTTGAACCAAAGCTCTGTTACCATGTTCAGTGAGTTTCATCATTTTGACAATCTCTATTGGCATAGAAAAAAATATATGTTAAATTGTCATTTATTTTAAAGGCATATATCAAATATTCACGTTTGAGTGGAATGGACTTTTAGTCTCAACAAACCACCTAAAGAAAAACTCTTAATCTACGGTAATTTAATCGAATAAATAATTGGATATAACTAACATAGTGGTTATATCTTACTCCTTTTTCCTCTTATCCAAAACAAAGGGCTTTAAATTTTTATATAACTTTTCAGGCAAAACAAATGTACCAATTATTGTACAACAACTATGCAGTAATATAAGAAATAGTTAACATTTCTACATCATCTTATAGTGGTTAAGACAAATAAAACCGTGTATTTCACGTTGTTACGCAATCTAATCTTGGCTTCTTGATTAATTTCAAAGAAAGGGACAACAATTTACAATGGACTTAAATTTGAATTACACTTCAATTCATGTTAATTTTTTACATTTAATTAGTTGATCGATGTTTCAGTTAGTGGGTAATCTCATCATCGTAGGTGTCTTCATCTTTTTTACCTAGTTTACCTAACTTGTGTTTTCATCCAAGACAAAAATGGGCACACAAGGAAATTTTTTATTTTTTTTTCATATTTTTTGATTTGAGCGTTAATAGATGAGAAGAAGATGAAGTGTGTCGGCTATAGGCTACTGGACCAAATTATCTGTGGTTCCAGTTCTTAATAAAATCAATTGGTCATTATCTATGGAGATAGATACCACCACATGTTTTCCAGATCTTTGGCAAACTATTTATTGGGTCAATTAATTTGGCCCACTATTGGATTTTTAGATTTAATCTTGGCCCACTAGTTCACCACACAATTTTATGGGATGTTTCCTGAACTTCATGTGATTCAGACCAAAATATATTTATTAAATCTAGGGGTTGGGCATCCCATCCCATCCCATCCCGTAAAATTAAGTTTTTTGGGGATTGATCAAACTCATCCCAAGAGATTTTTCATTTCGCCCATCCCGAACATATTTACACTCATCAATTCCATTATATCAAGGTTGTAAATATAAAACATGTAGAATGACAAAAATAATGAAAATTTTTTTTAAAAAAATTGGTAGAATGTACATGTGGCGGAGAGAGAAAACATTGTGTTTTGCTTTTAGCAAAATGAAAATTATCATAACTATGTACATCGTTATCAAATTTTGGTAAAATTAATATCATTGAAATGCATTTTTAAGATCTTTCCAACAAAATCAATGATCAACACGAGAGCTAAAATTTTAAAAATATATATTTTATAATTAAAAAACATATAAATTATTTTATGTTTTTAATATTTTTCAAAGCAATGAGACGGGCCGATCATACCCGAAAAAATGAGTCGGGCATCTTAATGCACATTTAAACAAAAACTATAAACTTCATATTTTGGTGAATTCAAATATTGGAGGAGAACTCATTCTCGACGTTTAATTTTTTTCCCCAACTGATTCAAATTTGACTGAGTCTAACTCTAAAATTTATAATATATATTTTTACTTTAAAATAAGCTTACACTTCAATACTGATAAAGAGGATAGTGAAAGAGGTGCTCAGTACAAAATATTTAGCAAAAATAAAATTATATGGAGTACCAACGGCACGGGGCATACTCTAGTCTATATTACAATTCATAGTAGTGTTTTACTATTCATTGCTGACTGGGACAAAGTCAAATAAAAAGGATTAGAAATAAAAGATGGTTAGGATTGAAAGTTGGGAAATATATTGAATTTTGATGGTTGCGATTCATTTCCTATGATGACTTATTTGTAAATTTAAAATATGTATAAAAGAAAAAAATAATGAAAAACTTTTGAAAAAAGTTAGTGGAATGTACATGTGGTGGAGAGAGAAAATATTGTGTTTTCCTTTTAGCAAAAGAAAAATTTATCATAACTATCTACATCGTTGTCGGATTTTGATAAACTTAGTATCATTGAAATGCATTTTTGAAGATCTTTCCAACAAAATCATTAATTAATACAAGCGCTAAAATTTTAAAAATATATATTTCATAATTAAAAAAATGTATAACGTGCTTCACGTCTTTAATGAGACGGGTCAACATATCAGAAAAAATGAGTTGGGCATCTTAATGCACATTTAAATAAAAACGTTAAACTTCATGTCTTGCGAATTCAAAGATTGGGGAAGAACTTATTCTCGACGTTTAAATTTTTGCTCCAACTGATTCAATTTTGACTGAGTATAACCCTAAAATTTATAATATATATTTTTACCTTAGAATAGGCTTGCATTTCAATACTTACTCAGAGCGAAAATAGAATAGTAATGGTGTTCAGTACAAAATATTTAGCAAAAATAAAATTATAAAAAATGTCAACGGCACAAGACATACTCTAGTGTTCTTACATGTTATATTGCTAATTTGTGTGGGATAACCCATTAAATTTGACAGAGCTACTGCCGCTAGGGCTAGAATTACATATACTGCAGTTTGTGGGGAGGTTAAAGCCACCAAAGATCTCCCTAATAGGATTAAACTTGATATTGGCGAGAAGAATGAGAACTTAATTAAGTTATAATTGAATACCCTTGGAAGCATTTATTATGCTCTGACTGTTGTATGTTTAATCATGAGAAAGGTCTGAGCATGGTGGATGTGCATAGGAAAATTCAACAACAAAAATGAAAAATGGTGAATAGAAGAAGTATATGATAATGGAATGGCGCAAAAAATCAAAAGAAGTGGTATGAAAAATAAAAAGTAATGAATGGGTGGAAGTCTAAAAGCAGGGCAGGAAGATAGACAACCAAAAACATTCGTGATGTGTGACTTCATGACAACACTTTTGCTAGCAGAAATTCTAGCTTGCCTGGGAATGGTTTTCCACCTGGGGGAGGGAGGAGGGCAAAAATATATTTTCGTTTTTTCCCCGCGGGAAATTAGGCTGGTTTTTTCAGGCCAGCTAGAATTTCTCCTTTTGCTAGTGATAAACACATAAAATATGAATTTTTATATTCCTAAATATAATTATTAAGTCAAATTATTCAATAAAAATATCTCATTACTTGTATTTTGTACATTTTGTAGAAATTCAAGCACAAATATCAAATCATGTATAAAGTGACACAATAAGGATTAAAGAATTTAAATCCCAAGACCCATGAAGTCAAACCCACAAAGCATTAACAACTACGAATCTTGAGAAAATCAACATGAAGTTTTGGATGTCCACATGGCCAACTTTATCATAAATTTTTTTTACAATACATGTTTCCTTATTCAACTCCAACACCATTCATTGTTTTACTCAACCATGTTTTCTTGTTTCACGCAAATTTTTTTACCTATAAAAATCTCATACATGGAGTTCATAAGTTATAGTTTTTCTTAGGGAGTTAGTCTTAGAGAGTTTTTTTTTGCTGTAGTTGTTGGCGTTATATTTTTGCTTGGTAGAAAAGTGCATGTACTACATTTTAATTTTTTCATTGAAGGAATAAGTTTATCTATGTTTCTCTTTCTCCTTTAACTTTTAGTTTATTCTCACAATCCATTATTTTACTTTTTTCTTTATTCTTTAAATTAAAAATCAGATTTGTCTTCTAATCCAAGTGAAATAGTCGATAACCTCTACTTCTACCATGCATTGTTGAAGTGTATTGCAAGTTGAAGGAAAAAAATAATAATAAGTTATTTCTTTGATTGATGTCGAAAATCATGCAATGACATTAATGTTAGTTTTTGGTATCAATCAGCTAGTCTTCAAAATTATGACCAGGAATGAGATATTGTGAACCAACAGGTACAAAATGAAAAGCAGTTGGGAGAGCCAGACAAGATGGCTGATATTAATTCTTTTGGTCAAGAGATCACGCAAGGTGATAAAACTCATATATATGTTGAAAAATATTTTTAACAAGGAAAAAAAATGTTACTAGGTTCGTGGCGACATCCTGCTAGTTAAAGGTTTTTACCAAGGAATTTAGATTTTTGTTGGTAAAACGGATGATAAGTCAAGGAAACATGGTGTTACTAATACTAACAACTACCAAAAAAATTCGTTGGTAAAAATCAAATATCGCTACCAACAAATTGTTTTGTTGCAAGAAAACATTTATTTACCTATGATTTTTTTCCTCAAAAAAGCTTAGAATCAACAAGGAAATTGTCGAGGGAAAAAGTAACTACTTTTATCATAGAACTTTTTCATTGGTAAAATGCATGTATATCAACGAAAGTTGTCATAGATACCGTTAACAATTACCAAGAAAATTCGTTGGTAAAAAGATAAAATTGTTGCTAGGTTCGTTGGGAAATATCAGATTTTTCAAGAAAATATATTCGTTGGTAAAAAAAAATATCTATATACCAAAACGATTTATCATTTTGGCTCTTATAACACCCAATCTACCCCTCCTAAACCACCTAATCTCTAAGGACACCACTCTTGTCCGTATATGACAGTGTAAATTATTTATTTATTTTTAGGTTCAAAAGAGATCGAACTTCTGACATGTAGTAAAATTTATTGCAATTTTTACCAGTTGAGCTATTTGAATAATTTTGTTGTTTGAAACAACTTTATGACTTATTAAATCAAATAACCCTTATTTTGCAATAAAAAGTCAGCTACGTTTATAATAGGGACCAATAAATATTACAAGTATTTCCTTACTAAAGAGAGATAGATAATTATTACTATTTTGTTAAAATTAGTCTTCTTTAGCAATAAAATATTTTATTCCAGATGATGTCATAATTAACAAGGAACTAGTATTTCTCGGCTATAGAAAATATTTTGTTTTTAAATCAATTCGGCGGGAAATTAGGTTTAGAGGGAATGTTTTCCGCCACCTATTTAACAAAGAAAGTTTCCAACAAAATATATTTTGTTAAAAAAAAGTAACAAGTTTATGGCTTTTTCAATGAAATTTTTTCGTTGACAATGATACCATATTAACAAAGAAATTAAAATTCGTAGAATATTTTTTGATGATAAATGATAAATTTCTTATAGTAAGATCATAGATCAACCCTTGAACGAGTTTGTCCATGAGCCAAGTATGGACATAGAGGAAGATCAACCCTTGAATGAGATTGCCCATGAGCCAAGTATGGACACAGAGATAGATCAGTCTTTGAACGAGGTTCCGTATCAGCCAAGTGTGGACATAAAGGTCCCTCAAGAGGCCGGCTTATTGGGACAGTAAGCAACCTCAGGAGATAATAAAGATGAGGCTCAAGAAGAAAGGTATGAGATCCCAGTTTTTGTTGAGTAAAAAAAAAATCCCTCTAGATCCACTCGTCGCACGAAATGTAATAAGAAGTACCTTGAGATTCTCCTCAACAAAGGAAAAGATCCGAAAGACTTTCCCAACTGAGTGGTTAAAATGGGCTTTTGCGAAGATTCGATTCTTCTTAGCTTCGCCTGAACCAATGCGAATCTTGTTAGAATAATTTATGCTTCAAAATTTCAGGGTTACTCTATGGAATTTGTCTGGGAGAGCTCAATTTGAGATCTCTATGCACGGGATGAATTGTGACTCATGAGATTTGTATATTCATTGTGGTGGTATTTTTCCCTCTCGAGAGATTGTATTTGAATCTTTTAATTTTTTATTAATATAAAAATTAAGAGATCCTTAAAACTCTGCTTGCTTTCCAAAAATAAAAAGATCGGGATAGACTTTTCAAAAAAAAAAAGATCAAAATTCATTTAGATAGTAAAAACAAGCTTGGCCTGAATTTGCCAATTTGCAACATGACATAAGGATGTGAATATCAATTCGATAATAAAACCCAGCCAAACTGAAAACGGAAAATGGGGATAAGCATGGTCGACTAGCTCTCACGGTCTAACCAAACCAATGCGGTCCGAAAGCAAGTAAAGGGTTGCTTAAAGTTATAAAAAGTGTAGAATGACATCAATGAGGTCGACGATGAAGTGTGATGTCAATGAGGTAGAAAATGTACAATAATTGAGTAAAATATGCTCTCATATCCATATTGTATTCTACTAGTTCTGGATTAAAAGGTTAGGATGCAGCAATATCTTTTTAATAGTCAAAACCTCCGTCTAATATAAAGCCAATGGTGCTTTATTAATTAAATTTTTTTAAAAGGCAGTTATTACTTATTAGCTGTTGCAATACAATGGCCTGCACTATCATAACCAGGGGGAATTCTAATTGGCGAGGAAACGGGCGAGGGAGGGGGCGGAACCCTCCATTCTCCTTGAGATGCATGAGGGCATATATGTAACACCCCTACTTTTCAAATAACAATAAATAATTTATGTTTCAAAAATTCAATTGAAATTTGTGTTTTAAAATCTTCTTTTGTTTGACAACTAGTAGTTTTCGAAATTCAGTTAACTTTCTTACCTTTCGAATCTCGGGACGAGATTCCATTTAACGTGTGTATAATGTAACACCCCTGAATTTCATAAAACTAATTTATTTTATTTTTAATTAAATAAAATAGGGTTACATTAAATTGATTGTGAATTTCGAAATTAGGGTTTTATTTGGTGAGTTAAAGGGCGGGTGCTCTCAGAATGTTAGTGGGGGTGAATAGTGCAAAAAAAAAACCCTATTTTCCTTCTCCTTCTTCTTTTCCCCTTTCTCCTTGATGTTCTCTCCTTCAGATTTCTCTGCCTCTATCTCGATCTCTTCTTCTTCCCTCTCGTTTGCGCTGTGAAGCAAAGAAGAAGACGAATAGCTCAATCTCGCCATTAGAGCACCGAGGTGGAGTTCGACCACTCGGCGGGCGACACAGTTTGTTTCGAGTACAGACTCGTTCTTGCTCTTTTACGACTTCTTTCACTGCCATCTCTTCTTCAGCAGATGGTGGAGATGATGATGGTGATGATGAACTCATTGTCGTTGGTGATCCACCGCCATTAGAGAGATCTGATCGATTCTCACCGATTTTGATTCCTATTTCATTCGAAGACAGTTTGGCTGTGAAGAACTCGAGAGTCATCACTGGTTGCAGGTGCGGTTCATCGCTGGCAAGAAGGCGATCGAGGAGCCGTATAAGATGTTCGAAGGGCATCAGTTGCATTGCCAGAGAGCAATTGAGCTTATAATGGGGCGAGTAAAGAAAAATGAAGCAGAAGCCAATATGATGAGGCACAAGAGGGGATCTCGAGGTGTGATGAGAAATGTGGTAAGTAGGAGTAAAAGTTCCTCTACTAGTTTGGTTGGATCTCAAGGCATATCATTGTGAGTATGGATAATGATATTCATGTAATTCTGAGAACATAAGTGACTTTGAATGGGACTCTCTGGAAGATTTGGATCCATCAGTTGATTGAAGGGAGACAATGTCTTGAGCAATTTCACCATATGTAGTAGAGATGAGGATTTCCAGAGGACTTGATGAACGAGCATTGAAAGCTGAAACTGAAGTTCAGACTTTAAAGCAAGCTTCAACAATGGCGGCCATTATGCAGAAAATCAAAGACATCGAATATGAGTTAGGGAGCAGCAGGGAGCATGCGATGGTTGCTGGTTGGCGATGAATGCGATGCATATGGATTGGAGATTGAATTCTTGATAGTTGCATAAAGGATAGATGGCTCAGGGATGAAGAGGCTTTACTTGTTTACAGGAACATGCCCTTTTATGGAACTTAACCTGATAATTACACCTTTCCATCTGTCCTTAAAGCTTGTTTGGGTTTTGGAAATTTGCGAGCTGCGTTGCACATCCATGGTGCTGTGATAAAGGTTGGGCTTAACTCCAATCTCTTTGTTGGGAATGGCTTAATTGCAATGTATGGGAAATGTGATTGGTTAGCTGATGCATGACGAGTTCTTGATGGAATGTGTCGAAGAGATGTTGTTTCTTGGAACTCTATGGTAGAGGGTTCGCACAAAATGGATGGTTTGATGGTGCATTTGGAAGGACGCAACTTGAGAACTTCTACAAATGAGCATGTGCATCATAAAAGAGTGTTGATGGAAATTTTGATGTTGCTGTGTAATTAGGTATCTCTGTATCTGTTCCTAAGTTTGTGATTTTACTCCCCTTCCATGTCAACCTTGAAGCTCCCATCAACCACATGACAAGAATAATTCAAAATAGAGATATCAGTCTGAAGGTGCTAGTTCTTGCTCACTCATGCAGTCATACTACTTCTGGGCCAAGCTCCCTTTACTAAGGAGGCTCATGTTATCGCACCCTGAGGTCGAATGGATCTGGTGGATGGATAGTGATGCCCCTCCATTAAGTTGTCTGCAAAGGCTTAGTGAGGAACACGAGGACCCACTTCCACTGCAGTTGGGGCCATCACCGTTGCCTCGAGATGTCTTGTGTACATTTCCACGTGTGGGGACTGTCTTGCGGGTAAGAGTTCAAGAAGCCAGGACATTATGTGGGCCTCATTTAGTACACGGTGGTATATGGGTGAAGTTTATTAACATGGTATGTCAAGATTTGAGTCATTCAGTTCCATATTTCTTCCTCTATTGTTCCTTTTCTTCCCATTGTTGCGAGGTGGTGATGATTGGTGTGGGAAAAATTGCGAGGTTGAGAAGAAGTGGCGGATTGGTTGCTGGAGACTGTGCTACTAACTGGTGAGTTTTCTTCATTCTTTCTCTTTTACTGTGAGTTTTCTTATTCTCTGTATTTTGCAAATCCTTGTTTCTTGACTAAATTAGTGATTGCATTTGTGAGGATTTGATGATGGAGTTTGTGAGTTTTGTTGCGAGGATGTGTGGTTATGATTTGGATTTTGGTTTGGCGGTGTGATGACCTGTATTTGTGTGTCCTTGATGATTTTTAGATTGGATTCTTAGGCTTGTTATATTGTTTGATTTAAATCTCATTTCAAAGATTTTGGGTGTAAGGTGTAAGTGAAACTCTTAGCCCTTTATCTCTTTGGATGAGCAATTCAGTATACTGTATGTATATTGCTTGTATGGAAATGACGAGTTTCATTTCAGGTAATCCAATTGTGAGATTTTAGACATGTTGAGAATGAGGTTGCCTTATTTGTGGTGTTTTGTATTGCAAACGCTTGATCTCCAATATTTTTGATCTGTTTGATGTGTGAGATTTTCCTAGCTTGTTGAGTTCATGTTTGGGGTCACCCATGTTTACCATTTTATTGATTGGGTGTGACTTTGTTTGGTTGGTATTTGAATGGTTGATGAATATTAATGCATTGTGATAAATTTGGAGATTTATTTGCATATTGACTTGTTTATGCATTATGAAAAATTGAGATATTTGAATAAATGAGTGACTTGATTGTCATATTGTTACATAGCATGATTAATGAATATGCTATGTTTTCCCCAAAAATGTGGGTGGATAGATTGTGAATCAATTTACGAATGACAAAATGTCATTGTGGAGGAATATTGAATTATCAAAAATAAATGATATTGGTAAACCTTGATTTCTGAAAATATAAAACACTTGGGCTTGTATCACTTAGAACTACCACATCTCTGTTGTTTATTATTTTTCCCTCTCCTACTAGAGAAACTAAATAACCTGTGGGTCGTCTTGCGGAGTTGGGGCACCCATTTCTTACTAGAGAAACTAAAATAACCTTCGGGTTAGTCTTGCGGAAATGTGGTGAGTTTGTATGCCTAAAATAAGCTTTGATATTTATCCGTCAAAAATGTGACGTGAGTTATGCGCATTGATAGCCCAATGGTGGCTTTTGGTACTCATATAGTTAGGGGTATCCGCGATGCATGCCTGTATGTGATGTCCCCACTTAGGCATGGATGACGGAGTAGTCCTCCTTTATATGAGAGAGGCATACGGGCATGTATGTTCGGCACGGAGGTGGTGCGAATGTGGTATCGTCTAAGTGATCAGTCCGTTAAAAAGATGAACCTAATTCAAATAAAGAGAATAAATGATGTTGCATTGTTTTTAATTCTTTTTATGCAGGATGGCAAGTCCACTAATATTTCTGCAGGTCCGACTTGCCATAGTCAACTCCTATAGGGTAAGTACAGGTAAATGCATATTTACATATTAGGATGATGATATGATTGCCTCGTTGAGGAACTAAATTCTTTGGACTGTGTTTTCTTGCTTCACACCTTTGCCTCGTTGAGGAACTACCTATTGGTGTGATGGTTTGTTGTTTGTGTTTCGCTTTATGTTTATCACGTGCGATTTTACTATTTTTGGGATGAAGATTTCTCACACCAGCTTTATTGCTGACCCAAGTGAGCTTTTGCTTCTTGGGTACATTCCTTTGGGAATGTAGCCGATTAGCTTTTCAGGTTCAGAGACTATTGAGCAGCGTTACGGGAGTTCGCTAGTGGGGCTAGCGACATCAGTATTTTCTGGTTAGAGTTTTATTATAAATTTTAGTTTGTTCCTATTTTCTAAATTATACTTTTTGTCTTTGCTGCTAAATGTCTCTGTTGTTATTGAATTTCACGTCTCGAGTTTTTGGGGAAACGGATAATCCTACGTGGATTTTAGGATTTCGTTTTTCTCGAAAATCGGGGCGTGACAATATATCTCGAAGGGGATGGAGGGTTCCCCCTCCCTCGCCTGTTTCCTCGCCAATTAGACAAGCCCCGTAACTAGATTTGCATACATAACTTTCATACCTGAGGCCCTCAACTACATCACATAGCATCGATCATAATTCGATTCAAAATATATATTTGGGATACCCTGCATTGCACAATGTGAATAAAAGTTTTTTTTGGATAGATTGTGTGAAAATGATCATAATTTGTTCATTTCACAAGATTTTAAAGTAATTCAAGTTGTGTTTATTAGATAACTCAGAGTACTACAACTTTTGTATTTGGATCAACTTGAAAATCGGTCTTAATCGAGCACATAAATTGGCCGAAAGTATAAAACACTATCCCATTTTTATTGCAAGACAAATTTGCGCGATTTTATTAAAATGATCATAACTTTCTCAGTTCAAAACATTTTCAAGTGATTCAAGTTGTGTTTATTAGATAACTCGTAGTACTACAACTTTCGTGTTTTGGTAAACTTGAGAATCAGTCTCAATTAAGGGTTTAAATTAGTCGAAAGTTACTGTATTTTGCATATTTTTTCGTTTTGAATTTGAATTTCTCTGTTATTCATATTTATTGGTAGTGTGAAAAAAAAAACTCAATAATAGTACGAGAAAGAGAAATGATGGTGTGGTGTAGCCATTACCTTCTTCCAAATGGCCTCCTCTCGAACCATTTCTTCTTTAATATACAAAAGTGATGTAAATTACCAATTAAAAATTGTAATTGTATAATAATAATTGAAGAAATGAAGGTGACCGTATGTAATGTAATCAATGTATGACAAAGTAGCTATCGAGGTGATTGCAATTGCAACGTAGCTACGGATTAGCTTTCGAACTCACACATGACCTCATGCACACATCACCCCCAACTATGTGACGCGTAAAATTGCGCAACTACCGTTGACGTATGTATGGGTACTTCCACCCCTCACATCTTCTTTGCCCCACCACCATTACCACCTTCCCATATAAATTCTCCCTCCACCCCTCCCTTACCTTCTCATCATCAACCACAGCTCCTTTTCTTTCTCTTTCAATCTCTTACTACATCTCTTGTTAGCCCATCCATATATCAATCCATAATGCAACAAGCACTCCCTTATAGAACTTGGTTACAAGAGAAGAAGACCACCCCACCTCTTCCATCAATTCTCAATCATCATCATAGTGTCAAAGACCACAGTTTGAAGATCAATGATCAAGGAGGAGATCATGGAGATAAAGGGACGAGTATCAAGAATATGGTATCAGAGAACGCGGTGATACTATTTGGAAGACGGGGGTGTTGCATGTGCCATGCCATGAAGAAGTTGCTACTAATGCTTGGTGTCAATCCGGCAGTTTATGAGGTTGATGAAGAAGGTGAGGTTAGTGTGATTGATGAATTAGTCACTCTTGATGGTTGTGATGATCAAGGGATCAAGAAGTTGCAGTTTCCAGCAGTGTTTATAGGTGGGAGGTTTTTTGGAGGATTGGATCAGCTCATGGCAGCTCATATTTCTGAGGAATTGGTGCCTAAATTGAAGAAAGCTGGGGCTTTGTGGCTTTAATTGTAGTTTTCATTACTCGATGATCCCAATTGAATTAACTTTTTTTTTTTTTTGGATAATTGGAGATGATTAATTAATTACATGTTTATGGAATAACTAAGTCTAGGGAGCGAGGGCCTCCCACCGCCCACCCTCGCTAGAATCAGGGATAACTGGGAGTTGAGTTTTGTTTTGGTTTTTTTTTTTTTTTTTTTAAGAAATTTGTAGTTTTGTGTAGAGATCTGATGATGGGAGTGATTTATGTTTTTCTTTTTTTTTGAAGAATTAAAGAGTTAATTAAGAATGGTTTTTTTTCTTCTTCTCGGCATGGAAAATTTTCTTTTTCTGAAATTTTAATTTTCTTTTATGTGAAGCAATGAAGTTGGTTTGTGTGGACCATGCATGAAAGATAAGTATGTGGTGAATGGTTAGGTGTGTAATCAGGGGAGGGGCATAGTGACCAGTGAGATCATGGTGCACCATTTAATATCAGCCATAAATTTTGTAGTTGCCAAAAATAAAATAAAAACCTCTCAATGAGCTCATACAATACATAAAACACAAACAGAGCATTTGCATCAGCAACATGGAAAAGGATGAAACTATTTAAGTATTTTGTGATGGTGAACTAGTAATAATTAAGCGCATTTTCTGAACGTCGAGGGAATGGGCGAGGGAAAGAGAGCGAGGGATGGGCGTAACCACCCATCCTTCTCAAAATGCGTGCCATCACTAATCTCGATACCCATCCCTCGCTCTCTTTCCTTGCGCATTCCTGCGTCGTTAAGAAGGGCTCATAATTAAGTTTGAATGGCAAATTGTCTAGCACCCATCATTCAAACATGAGAGAGCAATCTATCATCTCTCTCTGTCTTTAGGAAAGATTGAATTCTCATGTCAAAAGAAAAAGGAATTTATCATCTGTACATTTGCTGGTGTAGTAATAATGATAAGGACCAGAATTAAGATTTTCAACACCAATGTGTATGTTTTAGACACATATTTGTCAATGAGCTCCTACTTAATCAAGATCCAAGACCCCAAAATTCATTTATGCACATAAAAAAATAAATAAGTTGATTTTTTGGGAGTTTAATTGCCCCACCATGTATTAGATTACTTTCCCCCAAAACTTGCATATTAGTAAATGGAAATGATATTGTTAATTCTATCAAATGAATTGAATAATATTAAGCTTCTTTTAGCATATTTAAACATACTACAAATCTCAAAACCAGTTGAATTATTTGTAGAAAGATCTAATCCCTTCCGTCATCGACTTGTCTTGTCAGATATTACTGTATTATAATATCTTGTCATTCATGTGTTTCTGGATTGAAATACAAGGCAACTCAACAAAGAGACAAATTAGAGATTAATAAAAGGGTTTGAGACAGTCACAGTTTTGCTTACTGTGTAGTTTGTTAAACAAGGAAAATAAATAACATAGTCTGAATTTAAGGGAATTGAATCAATCAAATATGTCGAGTGAAGTGGGGTGGGGTTCACACGTTTAACTACTGTTGCTGTGTTTGCTGCCATGCTAGGCTTCGACTTTCCACCACCATCAGCTCAAACTAATTAACTTAAAATACAGGGGACCTAAAAACTGATTAATCATCAATACACTGGCCGTCCAATGTAAGGACCAAACGAGATGATTTGGATCCGAATTCGATCTTTGTTTAGGTAATTATTGTTTTGCAAGACTAGGATCCAAATCCGATCCATTTTTAGAATCTTGTGGATGATGGATGGTGTTGGGCCTGCCCTCGCGCAGGCCTCGCTCCCTAGAATCAGGGAATAATAATAAGCAACAAATCAATGTAACATTCTTTGCAATCAATGTAACATTCTTTGCAATACATTTATAGAAGTCATAATTTAAAATTTTTCTATTATTTACTGAAACTTTAGGCTTGATCATCTTGAATCTGTTTAGGAGAGTTGGATTTTGTTAAGCTAATAAAAAGGTAAAATCTCACCATTTGTTAGATATGCATCCAGAAAATTTTACTATTCAAACATGGCCTTCACTGGCATATTGATTCTGTTAGAGGGCTTAGGGTTATCTTTTGAATAAGTCTTGCTAACTTGGTCACAGCTTAGACTAAGTCCATTGTTGGTTACCATATAACCAGGCACGAATTTGAATTAGTTCTTTGTATTTCTGCATTATTAGTTTGGCGCACAACTATATAAGCAGTAGCACATCAATGAATAAAATAATCGGAGTTTTGTGTTCAACTTTCTAATCTGTTCTTTATACTTAAACTAACATCTGGTATCAGAGCAGGTCAGGTGGAAAGTGAAGAAGGAGTAGCCTTGCAATGACGGATAGAGATTATTTCTCGCAACCAGCAATCCCACGTTTCGATGGTCATTACGACCATTGGAGCATGCTTATGGAGAATTTCCTGAAGTCGAAAGAGCTTTGGAGTGTCGTCGAGAGCGGTGTTTCTGAACCAGCAACTGAAGCTGTGTTAAGAGCATTGACAAATGAATAAACATCGGCGTTGAATAGTCGTCGACTGAAAGATCTAGAGGCGAAGAACTACTTATTCCAATCCATCGATCGATCGATTTTGGAAACCATTCTTGTTAAAGAAACCTCCAAGCAAATATGGGACTCGATGAAGGGTAAATATAAAGGCACGGCAAGGGTTAAGCGTGCACAACTCCAAGCTTTGAGAACTGAGTTCGAGACTCTTTGCATGCAGCCAGGAGAATCTGTGTCGAATTACTTCTCACGGACGATGGGAATTGCTAATAAGATACGGATTAATGGCGACAAGATGGAAGACATCACAATAATCGAAAAGATTATTCGTTCTATGACTGCAAATTTCGATTATGTGGTGTGTTCTATGGAGGAATCAAAAGACCTTGATGAGCTCTCAATCGATGAGTTGCAGAGTTCGTTGTTGGTTCATGAGCAGCGGATCAACCGGCATGTATCTGTGGAGCATGCATTGCAGTTACAATCATCAATAAACAATCCACCTAGCACTAAAGTTGGCTCTGGCGGTGGACGCGGCAACTATGTACAAGCTGGAGGTCGTTCACCTTATGGACGCGGTCGAGGAAGAGGAAACTATCAAGAAGCAACTCCCACATCCAGACCCTTTGATAAGACCAAAGTCAGGTGCTATCGCTGCAACAGGTATGGGCATTATCGGTTTGAATGTTCTACTAAGCTAGCTAAAGAAGAAGATGATGATAATGTAAATTTGGTAGAGATAGAGGATGAACCTACTCTTCTCATGGTTTGCAACACCATGAAAGAGCCTCGGTCCATTGTGTGGTACTTGGATACAGGTGCTAGTAACCATATGTGCTCAGATAAGTCTTTCTTCTCTGAGTTAGATAATTCCTTTCGCACCAATGTATGGCTCGGAGATGGTTCGAAGCTTCCTGTGATGGGGAAGGGCACTGTTACTAACCCTACTTCATCTCATTCATCATCTATTTCAAGTGTGTTTTATGTGCCAGCATTAACATCCAACTTGTTAAGTGTGGGACAGCTTCAAGAAGATGATTATGAGCTAATCATTCGGAAGGGCAGAAAAGAGTCTAGTTGTTGATCTTATTATTTCCAAAAATCGAATGTTTCCTTTGAAATTTAACGATGATGCATTTCTCTGTCTTGCTGCTATGGTAAATGAGGAAGCATGGCCGTGGCATCTTCGTTATGGCCACTTGAACTTTCGTGATCTACAGACTCTCTATCAGAACAATAAGGTCGCTGGTCTTCCACATATTAATCCTCTTCTACAACTCTGTGAAGGATGTGTTCTTGGTAAGCAACATCGTGGTTCATTCCCCAAAGGAATGGCATGGCGAGCGACACGAGCCTTGGAGTTAATTCATTCAGATATTTGCAGACCAATTACTCCTCAGTCCAATGGTAATAAGTGGTACTTTATTACTTTCATTGATGATTATTCTCGGAAAACATGGGTGTACATCTTGCAGGAAAAATCTAAAGTTTTTTCCACCTTTCAAGCCTATAAGGCTCTCGTCGAAAATGAACTAGGGCAGCATATTAAAAGCTGGATGATAAGGGAGTCAAGTGTATTTATCTGGGTCGAAGTGATCATTCAGAGGCATACAAGCTGTATAATCCGATTACTAAGACAATTATTATTAGTCGTGATGTGGTCTTTGACGAAGCTAAGACATGGACTTGGAGTGCTACACCTTTGGGTGTGACTGTCTCAATTAATTTTGATGGTGATGCAGAATCCTCCCACCTTCCCAACGCTGATACAAGTACCCCCCCCCCTGAAGCATCTACTCTTATAGATTGTGGCGAAGCTCAAGGTCCTCATGCTATTCCCACTTTATCCGACCAGTCTCTCGCTCCTTCTCCAAACACTTTGGTGGATGAAAAACTTCCTCCGATGCATGACCATCCCAGGCTTCCACGCACCAGGCAGCGCCCATCTTGGATGCAAGACTATCAGGTATCATTAGCAGACTCTGATGATCCAATTCTTCACTTTGCATTGTTTTCCGATTGTGCACCAGTTTCATTTGAGGATGTTGTTGAAGACCCAAAGTGGAAAGAAGCCATGGATAAGGAGATTCAGTCGATCGAAAAAAATCACACATGGGAGTTGCAAGATCTTCCAAAAGGTCATCAGTCTATTGGTGTGAAATGGATATACAAAACAAAGTTGAATGTCTACGGATCAGTTCATAAGCATAAAGCTCGCTTGGTTGCCAAAGGATATCGACAACGTCTTGGTGTTGATTACAGCGAAGTATTTGCTCCTGTTGCAAGACATGATACCATTAGATTGGTCCTTGCATTAGTTGCCCAAAACAGGTGGCCCGTATTCCAGATGGATGTCCAGTTGGCTTTCCTTCATGGAGACCTAGAAGAACAAGTGTTTGTTGACCAGCCACCTGGATATGTCCAAGTAGGGAATGAACACAAGGTGTACAGATTATGCAAGGCACTCTATGGGCTCAAACAAGCACCAAGAGCATGGTACGGCCGTATTGAAGCATATTTTATTCGTGTTGGATTCTTGAAGTGCCCATATGAAGCCACTTTATTCATCAAATTCAGCAATGAAGGCAAGCTGCTTATTGTGTGCTTGTATGTCGACGATATAATATTTACTAGAGATGCTAACTCCCTGGTCGCTGACTTCAAGCAATCTATGATGTCTGAGTTCGATATGACTGATCTTGGAATGCTACACTATTTTCTTGGTCTCGAAGTTCTGCAGTCTTCACATGGCATTTTCTTCTCTCAACAAAAATTTGTTAGGGAAGTGCTGGATAAGTTTCAGATGTAGGATTGCAATTCCGTGGGCACACCAGTTGATATTGGATTAAAGCTCAACAAAAATTCTGATGGACATGCGGTGAATGCGACCCTCTATAAGCAAATCATTGGTTCCTTGATGTATATAACTGCCACACGGCCTGACATAATGCACGCGGTCAGTTTGCTCAGCCGTTATATGGAACGTCCTACGGAACTCCACCTCCATGCTGCAAAAAGAATCTTTCGTTACTTGAAGGGGACGATTGCTTATGGTCTAGTCTGCAGTAAAGGTGTTTCTTCGGGTCTCATAGGTTTCACTGATAGTGACTATGTCGGTGATTCTGATGATAGGAAAAGCACCTCAGGTTATGCTTTTACAATCGGATCAGGTGTTATCTCTTGGTCCTCAAAGAAGCAGTCCATTGTCACTCTCTCCACCACAGAGGCTGAGTATGTTGCAGCTGCCTCTTGCGCCTGTCAGGCTATATGGCTGCTACGCCTCCTTCAAGAACTCCACTGTTTTGCCCCTGGCCCAACTCTTGTTTTTTGCGACAATAGCTCCACGATCAAGCTCTCAAAGAATCCAATTCTTCATGGCCGAAGCAAACACATTGATGTGAGGTACCATCTTCTTCGTGATTTAGTCCAGCAAGGGATCCTTGAACTGAAGCATTGTCGCAGTGAAGATCAAGTTGCGGATATACTCACAAAGCCGCTCAAGTTTCCTGTCTTTGTGAAGCTCCGACACTTACTTGGGGTCCGTCCATTGCCTATGCCGATTTAAGGGAGGGAAGTGGTAGTAGCTCCCTGTATTATTACCTTTGTAAACTGAATATTATAAATATTCAGTTTAAGGGAGGGAATGTTAGAGGGCTTAGGGTTATCTTTTTAATAAGTCTTGCTGACTTGGTCACAGCTTAGACTGAGTCCATTGTTGGTTACCATATAACCATACACGAATTTGAATTAGTTCCTTTTATTTCTGCATTATTAGTTTGGTGCACAGCTATATAAGCAGTAGCACATCAATGAATAAAATAATCGGAGTTTTGTGTTCAACTTTCTAATCTGTTCTTTATACTTAAACTAATAGATTCAATTACATTGCATAAGCTAATAAATCACTAGAAGAAAGAACTGGCACAATCGATAAATCATACGCAATGGACAAACACAACACTCCAATAAGTTACAAAAGATGACGACTGAGATGAGAAAAACACAATATTGATCGATCTAGTTGATTATTGACCTTTTCAATGGTAGCCAAAGCTCACCATATTCCCTAAAAGTCTTCTTGCAAATGTCTTACCTCATCCATGATATTCATTACACACTGAGGTTTGCAATGGAGATAGCTAAGAATAGGAACCATGCATGCAAAAGTCAGCAAAATCGCTTTGTGATGTATAAACAAGATGGGGATGGATCAGTTGGAGACAAAGGAGGACGTAATGAGCCACAAGGATGCGTATATATAATGGAACGTGGTTCCCTCTTGGGGTACTCTAGGATGAGTAGATAGAGTTTAGGCCTCTAGGGCCCGATTCAATGGATTACATTGCTTGTTCATTCTCTGATTGGACCTTGAAAGGATTCAAGCAGGCCTGGACTTCATTATCAAAGTATTCTAGTGATTGAGCTCTCAAATACTGATCGTAGCAAGTTCTCGGTATGAGAATTGGCTGCTTTCATTTCGTTCTATAGTATCTCTGTTACAGTCCAACTTTGGCTAGTATCCGCATTGCCTATCACAATGTCTGCGCATAGCTCCAATTTGTGCACCGTTATTATCACCCATCAAATTCTCATCACAAAAAATCACTAGAAGAGTAAACTCAGAAACTGTCTATCAACCAATATGTATAAAATGGTGTGCACTGCACTTCCAACAGAATTTGCATTATTGAGATATATAAATTACACAAGCCATACTATACATCAAGATGACAAGGAAAATAATCGGTAGCAAGGCAAGCAAGCGCCTCCATTGAGTTATCATGAGTTACCTGAGTTACACATGCGGCACCCTCTTGTCAAGGCATGACTCCCACACATTATCTTGACTACTAATATGTACTCTGCTACAGAACATTACTAAAAAATATACCCATTAGAAGCCTCGATCCACACCTCCAAAGGGTTACCCAAGTTCTTCCTTGCAACAAGGTAGCAATCACATTTGGAGCATTGGACAGTAGCCTGTTATTCAGACATACAATAATATTAGCCTTCGCTTCGCTAAACACTTCAGATACTTATCCAAGACATCTGTCAGATTTAGTTTGCGGCCTCCCACATTTTTTGTATACAATTGTGTCACCGATTTCCTTGGCCATTGGAAGACCCCAAGACGAGCTGTGGCCTGAAAAACATGAGAAGATGGCAAAATGAACATCTTAAAAAAAAAAACCCAATTCAAAGTCAAAAATTTCTGCTTGGTTTTCATACATAGCACAATCACAATCTACCTGGTACCTCTTTTTAAAAAGGTTCTAGTTGGTAAGAAGTCTTCCATGCAACAACAATGTCTGCATGGGAAAACTGATCCGTGGAAGAAATGCGTGCTTAGGTTTATAATCTCTTTGCTGTCAAATTTCCTCTCTACAAACTGATGAGTAGGATTTAACTTAGAAGCCCTCCCCCTTTTTCTGACAAACCAATTTATTTAGCTTGGATAGCATCCAACAATAACATGATTTATTAAAGAAAAAAAGAAGGTTGTTCATCTTTGGTTCAAATATTCACTTAGTTGTAGTGATTGAGTATAGTATATTCTGAGTTGTAGAAATTTGGATCTTCTCATCTTTGTAATTTCGGGTTCTTTCTTCTCACAAATTCAGTGAATATAGAGAAAATAACTTGCTCCATCATGCTTCATAAAAGGTTTCACTACACCATAAATAACAATTTGTAATACACTAGCTTTGTTATAAAAATATTTTGTAACACCAAAAAAATCTTGCAAATGATGACATTACAAATATTAGTAACACCTTGAAGTGTTACAACCTTCAAATATCATAACAGTTGTTCAAGATTGCTAATGACACTGTAGCATGTTACAATGTTTAAATATTAGCAGCACCTTGACGTGTTACAAATGAATTTTTTATTTTTTTTTACAAATATCAATATGTAAAATTTTATTTAATTTTAATTAAATAAATAAAAATGTATCAACAAATGAATGACATCCAATGAGATTATAAAACCTTAATATTCAAATACCAATGTTAATACTCAAATTAAAATAATTGTGCAACTATTACAAAGTGAAATAATTGCAATCAATTAGATCGTTTCTAATATTTGAATCAGTATTTAAAAAAAGTACATGTATCAAGTACATCATTAGTATGCTAACACTAAGAACACTAAAAAATATTCCAAGTTCTCTCGATAATTGGACATCATTCGCTGCATCACTGCCCCAATGTATCCCCACAATGCACAATTCATCGTATTAGTACATAGCAATAAGAAAAAACATATAAGGAGTTTCAACTAAATTCGTCATATACCACAACAAAACAACAATCCAAGACTTACCCAAACAAAGAAAGCATAAAAATCTTGCAAAAGGCCACCAATGACAGTGGCAGAGCTCTCTTTCTGTAAGATCAATATCATTTCAGGATCATCAAAACACTTGAACGCAATCTAAGCATATGAAGAATGAAAAGTACTTAAGAAAAAAACAAATTAGTACTTACCTACTGACCAAATGCGAAAACTACATTAACATCTTGATTGATATTGTCTTAATTCTCATGTACACAGGAAGTAGGAATTTCTTCATGGACTTTTCTCGGCTTGAGCATCTGGCTTGGAGGAATTATGGGAAGTAACATGACATTGTGCTATGTATTTGTGGGAAGGGCCCTCGGAGTTTATTACAGGAGGTTCATTCAGGAATGCCCAGTTAGTCCTGGTCCACCTGTAGGAGATTAAATATATCAAAACATTATATTTTCTCTAGAGAGAGGAATCAGAAACTTGGCATTTGGTTTAAGAGTTCATTCATTTTCACTCACCAGTCCTTTTTAAGTTTCTCTATAGCTGCATCTGCATCAACATCTAGGAGGTTTTTTTTTCGATCAGTTTATGGCATAGAGCTTGATCTCTGAAAATTTCTCGGCTCCTTGTGCACACCATCCTGTAATAAATGCAAATAGTCATTTCTGTTTCGACTATAATTGTGTTCTACTAAATTTTATTTTAGGGCTAGCAAGGGTTTTGGTTCTGCGAAATTTTGAATAGACTAGCTAGAACCTGGAAGATTTTGTTTGTCAGGTGAAATACATAGCTTTGAGATTGGAAAACTCCAACCTGGTTCTTGATGTGGCAATTGGAATGCCTTTGAGGATAATATAACTTAGAGAGTTTTGAAAGTATAGATAAAAATAAGTTTCTACTGCTTATACAGTGTGTCTGGAACTCGGTCCTACTGCATAGCCTTGGATGTATGACTAGCTTTGCCCTGGAAAGGGACAAGGTATATGTTAAACTGAGGATGTCGGTTACAGGAATTGGCAGCAATAGAGACATTCATACTGCCATGCGCAAACGCTTATGTCCTCACTTGGCCTCTATCTTTTCCATTCGAAACATTTGTTCTCAGGTCTGAGCTTTTCAGTAATCAACCAAGTCTCTGAACTTTGAGAGAGATAATTATCTGGATACTCTCAGGTGGAGTTGAAATTACTTTCAAATGTTCTTCCTCCTCTGTCCCCTTCTTTGATCTCCAATAAGCTTCAATTTCTCCTTTAGTATAGGATTTGTTCCTCTGAAATATCACTGCAAAATGCAGTCATAATCAAATGGAGTCTAATACAGGAAATAAAAGAAATACTACCTTCAATATGCCTTTTCATAAACCAATAGAGCAGAGTGAAGTTACCAGTTTTTGGATCTGGGGAATGAGATTCCCAACCTGCCATTAGAGAATCCATGACTCTAAAACCTTCAGTTATATTGGATCACTAACAATAATATCTTCCTTCGGTTACGTATAAAAGGAATCCACTATTGAGCTAATAGCACTACTTCAGTTGTTCTTATCTTCAAAAAATCTAGAAGGGGAATAGGTGACAGACTTAAGTGTTTGTACTAGGATGCTCCTTGAAATCACCCCATCGATATATTTTTTTGCATGAGATTATGGATTTCTTAAATTTGTTAACCTATTTTTATTAAAAATAAAAATAAATTGGCTCCACTGTGATATAATCATAGAGTCACTATCTCTAGTAACAATTTTAAACAGTACATGTTATTTACAACCCAAATGATGCAAAAATGAGAGGGCCCGTAACCTGAAAAATGCACAAGGAATTTCTTTATATATGTCTGTGTGTATAAAACAAGGTGTTATATTATGTATCATCGAAAGTAGAAGTTTTGCAACTCAGGACAATGATAGAGTGGGTATTAAAGCAAAATATGTTGTTAGCTCTTTACAATATCTCCCAACTATACATGCAAGAGAATAAGAAACATCCCTAACAGGACCCATGTATATCACCATATCCACAATATAACTTTAATGTCTGACTTACTTTGTTCTAAAATATTTGCAAGTTTCTTCTTTCCATGTCCACACGATAGCATGTAGGAGACTCCAATTGAGGTCTTCTTTAAGTTAACATTGCTTCATTC
The DNA here is from genome assembly GCA_963556465.1 of Berberis vulgaris. Lineage (NCBI taxonomy): Eukaryota > Viridiplantae > Streptophyta > Magnoliopsida > Ranunculales > Berberidaceae > Berberis > Berberis vulgaris. The sequence goes on from OY747125.1 coordinate 95,511,870, forward strand.
CCTCATTCTATTGCTACATCTTTGGGATTCCCGGCAGACTGCACCCCAGTTTCCCTAATAAAAGAGTTCCGTAGATCAATAGAGCTTTGGAATGTCATCATCAGATGTTCGGTGAACTCCTAATGGCAGTCACTCATCGTGCACCTGTTGGTGAGGAGCATGCTCCTCCTGAAAATGCCACGGTAAGGAATCTTCCATGGATAATGGTCCACAAGAAAGCGTGTTCTTGGAGGAATATCCCTCGCCAAATAAAAAAATCTGTGCAAAATTGGTCCTCCTTGGTTTTGGCCCTTTAACTGTTGAGGCCATAGAACAAAATTTATTTGGGTCGTCTAATACTCTGTTCTGAAGCACATTGATATTGAAAATCATCACTAACTAGCCCAAATGTTTAAAGCCTAAAGTCCAAAAGTTAAAGCCCAAACCCATTATCTAGAAGATCCAACAAGAATGAGTATTCTCTAGATGGTTCAATGTCTAGAGAATTCTACACCTTAGACATTTGAGAGAGTTCTAGAGAAGCAAAGATGTGTGGTTGAGATTGTTTCTCTAAAATCCTCCCACCTCCTTAGAGCTACTATAAATAGGGGAGAGGTTGTGAGGTGCATGCATCAAGGAGCAAACAAGCTCAAGTGTAGTAGTGAACACAGTAAGGATGTGAAATTGTAAGAAACTTTTGAGAGATTAATAAAATTAGTCTTTCTTAAGTTCTAGTTCTTCCCAAATTTTCCAACAATTTGGTATCAGAGCTAGCTCACCCTATTCATACATAGGGTACTATTCTCACCCTTGGTGAAACAATTACTAGTTGGAGATCGTTCGTGCACAGTTCGGGACTGTGAAGCAGATTGGTGTAAGACCAAGCTTACTCGGTAGCAGAAAGGAGGTTGTACCTTGTCACGATGGAAGATCTCGTTGGCACAACTAGTGGGCTTACAAAGCTCAACCACCATAATTACAATAGTTGGCAAACAAGGATAAAGTCTTACTTGCAAGGGCAGGACTTGTGGCAGATTGTTGGTGGTAGCGAGACTACACCACCGCCAAGGAGAATGCTGTCGAATTCAAGAAGTGGGAGATCAAAGCAGGGAAGACGCTTTATGTGCTCAAGACGACGATCGAGGATGAAATGCTTCAGTATATAGAAGATGCAGACACACCCAAAGGAGCTTAGGATACATTTGCATATCTATTTTCAAGAACGAATGATATGCACCTACAGTTCTTGGAGAATGAGTTGATGAACTCCAAGCAAGGAGGTATGTCTATTAGAGACTATTTTTTAAAAATTAAAATTTTATGTCGTGAAATTTCAGAGTTAGACCTTGTCTCCAAAGTTACTGAAGATAGGATGAAAAGAATAATAATCCATGGTCTAAAACCTAAATATACCGGGATTGTTACTGCCATTCGTGGTTGGCCAACTCAACCTTCTATTGTGGAGTTTGAAAGTCTGTTGGCCAATCAAGAAAGTTTGGCTAAGCAAATGGCAGGTGTCTCTCTGAAAAATAAGGAAGAGGAGACACTCTTCAATAAAATAAAGGGCGGGTATAAACAGAAGAATTTTGTAAGATCGGATAAAGAAGAAGATAGCAGGCCCAAAAAGTCCCAGGAGAGGAGCTACAAGAAAGGGGGAGCTCAGCAAGGCAGAAACAACAATGACCGGAGAAAGGACAGTTGCTACAACTGTGGAAAGAGAGGCCACTATGCAAAAGACTGCTGGTCAAAGAAGAAGACAGCTGAAGGAAACTTGGTGACATCTCACAATCACCAAGACAACATTGAAGAAGAATAGGACTTCCAAGTATCCTTTGCAACTACCCAGCCTGTTCGTGAGGATTTTTTAGAAGAAGAAATTGACTTCTCCAAGGATGAGGTAGCCACGGCTGCTGAAGATCAAGATGTGCAAGTCAACTACAGTAAGGATTGGATTTTTAAATCAGGCTGCTCCAACCATATGACTGGAGACAAGGAAAAGTTGTCAAGCTTATGTGAATACAAAGGAGACCGGGTCGTGATAACTGCCGATAACACGAGATTGCCGATTGCTCACACTGGGGAGGCTACATTCACTCCACGCTTCAGCCCTAATCAACTTCAATTGCAGAATGTCTATCACGTTCCAGGTATGAAGAAAACCTTATTGTCAGTATCACAATTAACAACAACTGGCAAGTATGTGGTGTTCGAGCCAGAAGATGTTAAGGTGTACCGAACTCTAAAGCCATCGGGTACACCCATCATGACGGGAAGAAAGTTGGAGTCTATCTACGTGATGTCTGCGGAATCAGCATATGTGGATAAGACTCGATGCAGTGAAACTGCTGACTTGTGGCATGCAAGGCTAGGGCATGTTAGCTATCATAAGTTGAAGATAATGATAACCAAGTCAATGTTGAAGGTTCTACCTCACCTAGACGTACGAGGAGGAACAATCTGTGCTGGGTGCCAGTACGGAAAAGCTCATCAACTACCCTATAAGGAATCGAAGTTTAGGGCCAAGGAACCATTGCAACTCATCCACTCAGATGTGTTCGACCAGGTGAAGCAATTCACCATCAGTCAGTGGAATGCGATACATGGTGACTTTTTTTTAATGATTTTTGAAGGTACGTGTGGGTTTACTTTCTGAAGGAAAAATCATAAGTTCTCGACATATTTAAGGAATTTAAAGAGGACATCGAATGCAAAGTAGGAAAGAAGATCAAATGCATGCGTACCGATAATGGTGGAGAATACGCATCGGATGAATTTACCAATTTCCTGAAGGAGTGTAAAATCATGAGGCAACTAACATGTCCAGGCACCCCTCAACAAAATGGCATTGCTGAAAGGAAGAACCGACATTTGTTAGAGATATGTCGAAGTATGTGCATGCGAAGAATGTACCGAGTCATTTTTGGGTCGAGTGTATGAAGACTGCAGCCCATGTTATCAACAGGCTGCCACAAGCAAAACTAGATTTCCTTTCACCGTTCCAAAAGTTATGGCATACCAAGCCTACAGTGAGTCACTTCCGAGTATTCGGGTGTGTGTGCTACGTGTTCGTGCTTGATCACCTAAGAAGTAAGTTCGACAAGAAGGCTATTCGTTGCATCTTTGTGAGATACGACAGTCAAAGAAAAGTGTGGAAATGTTGCAATCTTACAACTGGGTGGTTTATACATCAAGGAACGTGGTGTTTGACGAAGCTTCATCGTGGTGGTCTACACAATAACTACTTTTGCCAGACTCCAGCGTATTTATCAAATCTCAGGAAGGAAAACTAGCAATAGTGCTAGTATACGTAAATGATTTGATTGTCACTGGAAATGACACAGAAGAGATTCAAAGAGTACGAAGAAACTTGGCGGTCCGCTTCCAAATGAAGGAGTTAGGAAAATTAAGACACTTCCTAGGGCTTGAGATAAAACGAAGTGACAGAGGCTTATTCCTTTGCCAGCAGAAATATGCTCGAGATTTATTGAAGAAGTACGAGATGCTTGAGTGTAAACCAACCTCAACACCGATGGAGACCAATGCTAAGTTATGTGCTGACAAAGGAAAAGACTTGGACGATACAACAATGTATAGCCAGCTTGTCGGGAGCCTAATCTACCTAACCCTCACACGGCCAGACATAGCCTACGCAGTTGGAGTAGCAAGCCGGTTCATGTAGAAGCCGAAAAAACCTCATCTCGAAGCAATTCGCAGAATCTTAAGGTATGTGAAAGGTACCACTGACATTGGAATTCTATACAAGAAAGATGAGGAATGCAAAATGGTTGGCTACTGCGATGCGGATTATGCTGGAGATCATGACACAAGGAGATCGACTACAGGATACGTGTTTAGTCTTGGTTCAGGAGCAGTCACTTGGTGTAGCAAGAAACAACCAACAATATCTCTCTCAACTACAGAAGCGAAGTACAGAGCAGCAGCTATGGCAGCACAGGAAAGTACTTGGCTAGTACAACTAATGAAGGACCTTCACCAGCCAGTCGACTATGCAATACCATTGCATTGTGATAATCAGTCTGCAATACGCTTAGCTGAAAATCCGGTGTTCCATGCAAGGACAAAGCACGTAGAGGTCCATTACCACTTCATTAGAGATAAGGTACTTCAAGGAGAGATAGAGATGCAAACAACCAAGACGGATAACCAAGTAGCAGATATATTCACTAAGGGACTTGGCACGACAAAGTTCAAAGACTTTCGGAGACAACTTGGTATGATCTTCAACGGAGTTAGTGATGAGGGGGAGTATTGAAAATCATCACTAACTAGCCCAAATGTTTAAAGCCTAAAGCCCAAAAGTAAAATCCCAAACCCATTATCTAGAAGATCCAACAAGAATGAGCATTCTCTAGATGGTTCAATGTCTAGAGAATTCTACACCTTTGTGAAGCAAAGATGTGTGGTTGAAATTGCTTTTCTAGAATCCTCCCACCTCCTTAGAGCTACTATAAATAGGGGAAAAGTTGTAAGGTGCATGCATCAAGGAGCAAATAAGCTCAAGTGTAGTAGTGAACATAATAACGGGTGTGAAGTTGTAAGAAACTTTTGAAAGATTAATAAAATTAGTATTTCTTAAGTTCTAGTTCTTCCCAAATTTCCCAATAATTGATCATATCAATTAACATGGAAATACCATCCTATAATCAATAGCAGCCAACCCAAGTAGCATGTAATCAGATAAAGGTGTTGCATACACATTAGACTAGAACTCAACCATTTCACTATCACTTTACATTGTTTCTACATAGCTATTACTAAATTATTTTGAGCAAATCACTAGTACAATGATTTACATGGAGCACTTAATGGTTTCATCGACATAGTTTGGGCACAAATACCTAAACATCAAATAATTTCACTTGGTTAATTCATAATGCATATACAAAACACAACATAGAAAACAAAGAAATCAATAATCCGTGTTGGTCGAAATAAACCATATCAAATCAATTCAACTTGTTTTGATGATCCAATCTCAATAAGAAACACATATGCATAATAAATTATCCATATCGAATTTGAATCAATCATAAAAAGAAGTACTCACCGCTTTGGCAATGACAACACCCCAACCTTCATCGAATACCCTCTTCATGACAATGTGGTTAGTCCCAGGAGGACCAGAACCGATCACAAAGGGATTTGGGATCTTCAATCCATTAACACTCACCTTCAAATTTGGTTTGCAAAAATGGGTTCAGAGAAAAAATAGAAATGAACAGTAAAAAGGGTAACTTAGTAATATATTTATTAAATTTACTAATTCATATTTTTAGTAACTTAATTCAATAATTAATAACATTTTTTGTTACAAGATTAGTAACATAATGAAAATTTACAACTTAAAAAATATTAATATTGCTAATTAGCCATTTTGGTGCAAGTGTGTGTATTATTATTGTCTACAATTTCAAGATAAACCAGTGAAAGTTGCTTGATTTTGAAGATTTCTGCAGTCACTCAATTATGAAGATTTCTACTATATGTTCAATGTATCAAATCTCCAAAAATGTGATATATCTATAATTTCGACAGATAGGCCAACATCAATATTTTAATCACTGGGCACACCTTAGATAGTTGTGTCCAAAGTTCCAGCTGATAATCGTCGATGCAAGCTTACACATTTCCTTCATTATGAATGAACTTTGCTAAGAAGCAAATGATGACCTTGGTCCATAACTTGACCAGGGCATTTGACAATATTAATTGGCCTTTTGTTCACTTCATGGGTTTTACCACAGAAAGGAGACATAAGACATTGGATTTGTATTTGGCTTATGTCAACCTCTTTCTCAGCAAAAATTGTTGGCTCTCATGAAGGTTCTTCAAGAGCTCAAAGGGCCTCAAATAGGGAGACCCTCTCATCATCGAATAAACAAAGTTAACTAATACTATGCTATGGTGGTAGCAACAAAAGATAAAAGGCAGTGACTAAATGGCACCATCAGTTTTGCTGAAAGACATTATCATTGCTTTACTTTTTGAAAGACACCATCACCTTTCTAAACGACACCACTAATTTGAACCTTGAACCTCTCATAATCCAATTTTTTTCACATTCTCTCCCATGAAACTGTCTTCATCCTTTCGCAAAATTTGAATCTTCGCACCCACTCCCCGCCATCACTCTCCCTCTACTATCTACTCCCTCATTCTACTCTCACTGTGCAATACAAAACTAGGGCATTTTTGTGTGTGATTCAGGTGTGTTTGGTGTCGTTTTAGTACAAGTTGGTTGCAACGATTTGGGGCTATTTTGGTATGCGATTTGGTGTGCAATTTGCTGCTCGTCATATTCTTTGCTTTTTTCCGTTCGATTGTTGTTGTGGGGGTTTGTCTGTGCATTCAACCAAACTCACAAAGTTAGTTAAACTGTAAATCTCCATTTCGAAACTCTAAATCTCCATGCCTCATTTTTGTTTTAATTGTATCATTTTGTTTTAAATGTTTAGTATGGTAAAGACTAAATACAAACAAAGACATAGCGTCTTCTTTGGTTGGTGGTAGTAGTGGGATCATCTAGTTCAAAGACAACCAATGACGACGTTTTTAGAAAGGTGTTGCAATAAAAATAAAAGAGAGAAAAAAAAACAAAAAAATTGCACGAACGAAGGGAGAAGAAAAGGATATGAAATGTGGAATAATTTGATTGACTCGGATAAAGCTACGACACACCTAATGTTCTCATAAAGTCAATGTGGTGTAATTGGTGAAGGTGTTGCACATGAGGGTGAGGAAGCGAAAGAAAGTGAGGGGGATGAAGAGGGTGATGGGGATAAGAAGGGTCAAATGAATAGGGTGAGGGCGATGATGAGGTTTGTATCAAGATGAATAAGTTATTTCTGTTGAACCTGGTTCCAATGAAGACGAAGAACATGACAAAGTTTCGTATCCCGGCGGTTCAAAGGATGACTTCATATTAGAGGATTGTGATGGCCATGTTTCTCGATCCATTTGGGCTGGTGAGGAGGTACTTATAATATTTTTAAGTTTTTAAAATATGCAGTACTTATTGTTTTTATATTATTTGAACAATGACTAATTTATCTTATTGCTTGTTGTATTTATGAACAAGGCGAGTTGAGATGTCAGCATCAATATAAGAATTTTATAGTTTGAAAGCTGAGTGAGGAGCAAAGAGGAGTAATTTCAATGGTCTATAAGAGTAGTCTACGACCCTTGATCGACCATTGTAAGGTCATGTCGATAGGGTGACCATTTGTGCTTTTGTCAAGCGTTGGCACTCTGAGACCAACACATTTCATCTCCCTTTTGGAGAGATGACCATCACCATCGATGACGTCTATCGTATCACTTAGTTGTCGATTGTTGGTAAATCTATTATTGTGAAAAAAGTCAAATGAATGTAGATGAATGTGTGCAATTATTGGTGAATGGTTTGGGGATTCAAAATAGTGAAACACGAAAGCATGTCGAGAAGAATCTTAGTTTTGTGGAGATAAAATTTATTAAGGACAATTGTTGTGGGAAAATGAGTAGAATTGATTCTCCTCAAAAGAAACAACAAGTTGCTAGGGGTTACTTGTTATTTCTTCAGGGCATGATTATCAAAAGAAACAACAAGTTGATAGGCGTTCTTGTATAGTCAATTTAGTTGTGCTAGCAGCGCGGGTACCAAACAAATATCTGGATATCTGCCAGTTTTGGAGGTAAATTTGGACTTTGTTGTTCAGTTAATTGTCTTTTTAGTGTTTCAGATATTGAACTAATTAATTTGATTTTTTTTGTGTGTTGGATATACGATCACTTTAGGCTTTGGGTTACCGCCTGAGCCTCATGGAATGATCGTCTCCCCACCATTAATAAGTGGGATTGCCCCCAACTTAAGGGGTCGTGATTGAAGAAACTCTTAGGAAGCATCTCGATGACATGTCTCCTGAAGAGGTAAAATTTTGTCATTTAAGTTCATGTTTCATCTAAGGTAATTGTTTTCAATTTTCTTCCATAATTAGTAACTTTATGTTTGTATTGTCAGATCATTTAGGACCCTTATGTGAAATCCGAGCGAATAACTCCACTTCATAGCATCACATGGCTCCAAGGCTGATTATTATAGCCTGAGTCAAAAAACCCTATCACCCGGATAGAGTGATGATACAGATGAGAATGTTTCAGGTCATTCCAAATTCCCCCATTCAAGCGAAAATGAAGAATAGAGGTTGATCTCGTCATAACCACTCGGTGAAGCACACAAGATTGTCATCGTTCGCTGCAACTTGGCAGAATCATCTCGTGTCAAATGACAACCAAGGTACACCAACGAAGCTTCCATGGGATTGTAGGAAAGAAGATTTGGAGTGGTTTCATGACATTAACCATTTTTTCATCCAACCGAGGAATAGGAGGACACATCCAAGAAATCAATTGTTCATATTGCACAATCGAGTAATTGATTTATACTTTAACAAATTTGCATACATTTGAAATACATAATTTAATTGTTTTTACTAAGACCAATGTTTTTCTTGCAGAACAAGCAGGTTGATGAGGATCTTGAGTTGGTGGACGTTTTTACTGAACAAGACGGGAATGTTGATAAGGTTGTGTTGCTCACGATGTAAAAAAAGTAGGTGACCTGCTAAGACAAATGTCTGCGCTTGTCACATTCAGAGACAAAGAGGAAGAGCAACAGAGTGATCCAAGTAGTAATGGTGGGGGTGCTCCAAGTGGTAGGGGTGTTGTAGTTGGTGGTAGTGGAAGAGGTGATGCTGGTGTTCCGGGTGGTGGTAGAGGAGGAAGTGATGGTAGTCGTGGAAGATGAAGGGGGTGGTGGTGATGGTGGTGACATTGAATAAATCTTGGTTGGTGGAGGAAGTAAATACAAAACCAAGAAGAGGCATGACAATATCACTTCCACTAAACCTAGAAAAAGATTAAGACGATGTGATGTTCAATTTTGATTGTTGTAGTTGTTTAACTTTTGTCTTGGTGTAAAAGTTTGTAGTTAATGAAATGTAATGATATTATGTTTATGAAATGAATATAATTTCCCAATACATGAATTATTTATGAATTGTTTCTAGTTTTGTAGGTTGCACAGAAACATAACAGTAACGACATAATAAAATGCGAACACAATTATGATAAGGGACAATATTTATCATGATTTATATCATTGTAATGGTTACAAAGTTGACAGTAAATCAACTAAACATAATTACTTTTATCAATCAACCCAAAAAATTGAGCATAAAGTCAAAATCAATGAAAGCAAATCATTCTGACTGTAAACGCATGATCCTCTGCGAAAACAAAATCCACATTCGCATGAGCCTCTGTGAAGATGACAACCACAATTGCACTCCATGTTGCATAAGTGATCTGACTCCACTTCACATTGGCTCCTGTGACTCTAAAATAAATAATCGCAGAGTGTTATGCGATCTATGAGTCATGTAACCATAAGCATCGGTGATGGGAAACACTTTGCTACTTGAATTGATTCGAGATGCGGCTAGAAAATATTGGTGACTCTATTCTGATCATCGATGGTACGCCACTCAATATAACTATTCTCTCTCAACAAGTGCATAGTGTGTTGCAAGGTTGTCATGCCTTTCACTTGGAGTGTCTTTAGTTGTTGAATGACATTGTAAACAATCTTCAAATATGACACATTGCTATGAAAATATCTCTTTCAAATCGGACAATATGAAGCGAGAGGCTACACCTGATGTTGACATGTTATGCAAATATCAGATCTTTGTTTTGTTTAGTAAGCCATCAAAACAATGACGAAAAAGAGATTTTGATCATGGGGGATTGTGGGTTCTACGGGTCACCTGCAAGCTCCAACATCGTTACCAGGTAGCATCCCGGGCACCCATACTTCTTTGTACTCGTTGAGCGACCAACCCCTAATTTCCGCATTTGATTTTTCTCGAGCTTCCCTCCACTCTCACATCCCAAATAGATCATTCTTTTACGTTTGTAATCAGCGAGTTCTAATTTAATGATTATCAGAACCATGTTATTATCCACTTACCCAATGTTCTAAAAATCGCTAAGCGGTATGCGGGCGGTGAACAAGGGACTAGCGCCCAGAGGACTAGGCGGGGACCTAGGTAGTTATTTTATTTATTTATTATAACTTAAAAAAGTTAAGCATAATAATATATAAATTACTTCCAATTCAATGAAAATATACACACACCCGCCTAGGCAGGCTGCCTAGTGTCTAAGCCTTACTTAGAACAATTTTTTAAAACACTGCTCCTATCAACACCTTGGCACTAAGCTATCAAGGACGACCTTGATGGAAATACCACAAAAAAAAATGCATACTCACGTTAGGAACACTAATAAACTTGTTACTAAAATCAATAAACTTGTAAAACATAATTATACAATAATGACATTCCTACATAAATTAACTTTACCTCTTCCGTAATAAATAAGTAGCCATTGTCTCCCAGTGCTCTTTCCTCATTGGTGTCAACATCATCATCCTTCAACATCAAGTAAATAAAAAAAATTGTTATTCTAATTATATATTATGAAAGGTAATGAAAGAAAATGATTAAGGGGACACATTGAACGCTCAAACTGGCGTTGTACCACCGCTTCCAGTGGTATTGGCGACACTGGGGGAGCAAGCTCGCACACCCGTGCCAATGGCGGCAACAGACCCCATGATGGATCTGCTATCATCCTAGATACAACATATCGCGAAAGCGGTGGAGATCCTCACTCAGCAGAACCCTCCACCTACTGATGGAGATCAAGAGCAGCACAAACCTCATTTTTAAGACGACAACAGAGAGCAGGTATAAGAGAGTCAAGCTCCTACCAGTTCTCACCGGATTAGAGGTGGCGGTGCGGCCAATGAATATCCAACTTTCAGGGCCGATAGACCCGCCAAGCAAAACCTCCTCCGTCGATGGGCTCACAACCCATACGTGTTGTACAACCTACGAAGCTCTGCCAAAGAAGTTTACCCCCCCCCCCCCCCCCGAAGCTTGAGTTCTACGACGAGACCAGTGACTCGTCGATCACTTGTTTCATTATCAACATGTGACGACGCTCAAAGAAGGTTCTGAATCAGTGTTGTGCAAGATGTTCCCTACCAGCCTAAAGAGTTCAGCGCTGACCTAGTTCCATAGCCTCCCGCCAAAGTCAATCAACTCGTTCAAGACACTGGCCAAAACATTCCTTACACGCTTTGTTGACAACCAACGAATCAGGAAGGGCCCGCACAAAATACTCTCCCTTAGGCAGAAGCCAAATAAGACGCTAAGGGAATACGACACGCGCTTCAATGATGAGCTGACGCTCATTGACGGCTGCAGCGACGATACCTCCATTACGGCTTTTACTGCGGGGCTAAGGAGGGCAAAGTTTTAGAACTTCTTGACCCTGGAACCCCCCATTGATATGGCAGACCTCCTGAAGAGCGCTCAGAGGTAGACATGGGAAACTCCCTCGATGTCCTATTCTACAACGCATACCATAGCATGGGCCTCAAGGAAGATAACTTAATACCTTTCGGCTACCAATTGATTGGGTTTAGTGGAGAAAAATGTTTCCCCCTCGGGAAGATAAAGCTAGCAGTGGTGGCAGGATAGCCATGACTGAGGAATGTCCTGTTCCAAGACTTCATGGTGGTAGACGCACCGTTTACCTATAACCTCATCTTGGGGAGGCCCTGGCTTCACCAGATGGAAGCAGTGGTCTCCACCCTTCATTAGTGCTTCAAGTATACCAACAACCACTCATAGGGAACTATTTGCGGAAACCAACCAATGGCACGAGGTTGCCATTATGCCGTGCTAAACAGATAAATTGTTCTCAGATACAGCTTGAGCCCGCCAAACAAGTTGATCAGAAGTTAGACTCAGAAACTGGGGAATAGTCGCTTCAAAGGATAGTCTGGCATAATAGGCGCGATCCTTCTTCAAGCCCGATGGGACGATGGGCCAAGTGTAGAAATAATCACAAATAAGAGCACAATCCCACAACTGTCAGTCGATGCAAAAGAACCCTCCTACACAAGGTTTACTCATCAGTAACCTCAACAACGTCGGCGAAACTTGACAATTATCCGAAGGCACTTACGATCCAAGCAAGGGCCATGCGAATTTACTTTAGGGCCAGATCAACCTCTCTCCGCCAAGAGTCAATCTATCTAGTTGTTTAGCTTTCTTTCAGTAGTCAGTTTAGAGGTTTAATTCTTAAGAATTTATGTGATGTGGACTCATTTGAGAAATAAAAGAGCATTATGCAAACACACTCTATTGATTACTGGAACGATGTTACAATGTTTGCCCATATGAAGAGTACAAAAGATTACAATCTACAATCATCCGAATCTGATGCAATGTGCAGTGAAGATTCTCTTAAACAATCCGACTTCAGAAGAGGACTCAGAAGTGACAACAAAAGTACCCAAGGTAGGCTACGGTACCCACTAGGAATTTCGCTCTGCGATTTATCTGGAGAAAATGATTTACGAGCAAATGCAAATGTACAAAAAGGAGTAGAAAGAGCGCACTCAATTCAATACTCGGTCAGATCACCTCGCAAGGATGACCTGAGGTGGTACAAAATCAACAACCCGAGGCCTCGCGACATGTCGGCTGAAGCTACAGCCAACTCACACGCTCGATTCGCCCAATCAGTCGAGTTTGGGACTAGAATTAAGTTGAAATGGATCGAGTGCTTCCACCGTTGAAGGATGAGAGGTGCATCTAGGAGTCAATGGCCCACTCCGATAGGTCATGTCCAATTGCACTCTGTCCCGCAACTACGAGTTTCAGCGCAGCGCAACGTGTCAAGGCTAGCTAAGGAGGGAGGAAAACAACCGCTCCAAAGTTTGCTGCTGGTGTTATCTAAAACTTTTGTGGTTCAAAGGGCCAATGGAGCACCAACACATAAAAGACAGACTTATCCCTTGAGAGGAGATCCGTACTTCTTCTTCGCGATTGAGAAGAAATTACAAGGTCTAAATGAACCAATAGGGTGCTTACCCAGAGTGGCTGACCACACATAATAGCAAGTATTCTCAAGACTCATCACTACAAATGTCAAAACATTCAGAGACTCGAAGAATATAAACGCTTTATTAGCCTTTGGAAAACCCAAAGCATATTCTTCGAGTAAAATCATTTGAAGAGTGCACTCTGCAGAAGATATTATCTACAACGGTGAAGGCACGCCATTATATAGACGTAATGGCTCACCAAACGGGGGCGTCAACATTAAATCTCAGCATTGCATATCATATGGGAAATGAAGAGGTGACGGTTCCCATGACAACTGCACAGGTCCACCTTCAAACAATTAATGACGCTGCATGCAACCCCATTAATCGACGGGAGTAACCGATACTCTATCGTTTCGCAATCTACGTCGTACACGTGGCACCATTATCCTGCGCCAGGACCTATTTTTTCTTATATGGGCCCAAGAATGCAGCCACCAGCTCGACCCACTATCCAGGTAACACTCTACCACATGCACTGACGCAAACATTAGAGGCCCCAATCACTATTGACACATGGAACACACCTATATATCACCAATTGATTTAAGGTACTTGCTCTTTTTAAATAACTTTCATTGAAATTAGTGAGAAATAGTCCGCATAATGCAATCTGATTTCGAAAGTAGGCTCGCACACCCGTAATAGGCAGAGCCCCAACCTAGCCAAGTAAGCTTAGTCAGTTTCGACTGATAAAGACAACTTCTAGTTAACTCCGACGCCTAGTTCACTGCGCGCGAATGTCGATGGCTTAGGAAGTGGGAGTCTAGTCAGCGCTCTCACGCCTGATGACGATGACTCGGCATGGATCATCCCCCCGTGGACGATGATCACTGAACCCGATTAGGTAAGCTTAGTCAATTTCGACCGATGACAATAGCTTCTGGTCAACTCCCAAGTCTGTAGCTCGCGGCGCGCGAGTGTAAATGGTTTGGAAGGTGGGAGCTTAGTAAGTTCCGACTTATGTCGATGGCTTTCCACATGACCACTGCTCTTCTGCAGACCATGGTCACCGAATTTACAATTCCCAAGTCTGTAGCTCGATTCGCGCATGTGTAGATGGTTTGGAAGGTGGGAGCTTAGTCAGTTTCGACTGATATCGACAGCTTGCCACGGGACCACTTCTCTTATACAGACCATGGTCACCGAATTTACAACTCCCAAGTCTGTAACTCGCTTTGCGCTGGTGTAGATGGTTTGGAAGGTGGGAGCTTAGTTAACTCCGACTGATGTCGATGGCTTGCCATGGGACCATTGCACTTCTACATACCATGGTCGCCGAATTTAAAACACCCAACTTTATAGCTCACTCCGCGCAAGTGTAGATGGTTTAGAAGGTGGGAGCCTAGTCAGTTTTAACTGATGTCGACGGCTTGCCACAGAACCACTATTCTTCTACAAACCATGGTCCCTGAACCTGCTCATCCCAAGTCCGTAGCTCGCTTCGCGCAAGTGTAGATGGTTTGGAAGGTGGGAGCCTAGTTAGTTCTGACTGATGTCGATGGCTTGCCACAGGACCACTGCTCTTTCGCAGAACAATGGTTGTCGAATTTGATTACAGCTCAGTCAGCGTCTTCACGCCCGCATGGGCTGACATCCCATTATCGGTAATGGCCAGTTGAGTCGATCCGAAAACTAATCCGCTAAGCGCAGACGAATGCTACACGGGAGACGAGCTCGAACTTACGAAACCTAAGTCGGGCTAAGCGCTCCTATTCAACTACAAACGACAACGCATGCGCTCGACTATAACAGTTTACACATGCCAACGACCATAACCGACGGTCCAATATATAACTTGAGCCTCTAATGGCCTACCTCGAGGATGAGTTGCAGTCTGGGTAAAGTAACCCACTGCCAAACCATCCACATCATATAGAATTCTCACTACTGTGCATAACTACGCAATGGTGACTCTGAGACCTCATGGAAGTACAAGTAAAAATTATTTGCGGCATAAACGGTCGAGCTCTCGACAACGAATAGACCATGTGCCCCCCCGCTAACCCAACAAAACCTACGTCAAAATAAAAAGACAATGCGAGTCACTACAAAAAACTGGCAACTTAGCGATAGTGTCCCAAGGCATTTTGCGACGGTTATGACCGTCGCCAAATAAAACAGCGACGGTTACAAAACCGCCGCTAATAAAGGCGTCACTAGGTCATTCAGCGACGGTTTTAAGCAACCGCCGGCATAACCGTCGCTAAATACTATATAGAAACGGTTTAATGTAGCGACGTTTATAACCGTTGCTAAATACAATATAATGATGGTTATAAATTGTCGACAAAATTCGATGAACAATCCAGTTTTTTGCCTTTTAGCGACGATTTGCAACTGCCGCTAAATTCCCTTTGATAATTCAAATTTTTTTACCATATAAAAATCACATTTTTCAACCTGTAGTGTTTTCTTTTCATTGGGTGCAGATAATCTATCCAACATATGCACTACAACTTTTAGACTCAAATCAAAAAATCAAATATAAACAACGACACTAAATTAAACTCATATGATACCATCATCATACATTAAGAGGAACTTTAATTTCATTTCAAAATCAATATTATACATGGTCCAGAAGAAAATTACAAATTACAATTGTTACAAATTGTCAATGCTTACATCTAACAACCAAAACCGAAGTTGTACAATGGTTGTCTCAGGGTCGTTGTCTACAGGGCCTCACCGACCTTGAGCTCATCAGTAAGCTGCTGGCCAAGATTAAGCTATCTAAGTTTAGTCTTAAGATGGCTCATCAAAAAGGCTTGGAATATAATGCCCTTGAAGTCTGACAATTTACAAACAATTGTATGTCAAGTGGCAGCCAAAAAACTGTTAAAGCAAAAAACAAGAAATAAATAACTGATCTAAAGTCTAAACATAACACCAATTCCAAGAAACTCAAGGCATGGACAGAATCAAATTTTCTTAGTCAATACCATTCCTTGTCATCTCCTTCACTGATCAATGGAAAGAAAAGAAATTGCATAGTTGAAAACATTTCAAATGAAAAGGACAAACTAAAATGACTTACTTTGCCAAATTGGATCAATTGACAGTTGAGGACGGGATAGCAAATCCTAGGACGGGATGGAAAATCTACACCTACTGATGTCCCTGCCATATCAACAAAAAGTTAAAAAACAGTGACACTTTGAGTCAGTCTTTAGGCAAAAATCCTGTTGTAAACTAGATGTGTGCTAAGTTTGAACTCTATAGGACTTATGGACTGAATATGTAACACAAATCTTAATCAAGCATGAAAGCTGTACTAGCAATCTTTACCATTGTCAATTGAATCACTTTCAAATTTAAGCCAAGATAATGATTCTTTTTTCTTTTCTTTTCTTTTCTTTTTTTCCTGAATTGCTAGAAAATAAATTTATACACCCATAAATAATAATAAAAATATAAATTTTTTTTTTTTACACCATACACCCAAATATGAATTAGAAATCCAAGCAAAA
Source organism: Berberis vulgaris (assembly GCA_963556465.1). Lineage (NCBI taxonomy): Eukaryota > Viridiplantae > Streptophyta > Magnoliopsida > Ranunculales > Berberidaceae > Berberis > Berberis vulgaris. Next base: position 95,528,346 of record OY747125.1, read on the forward strand.
GGGAGCCAACAATGATGATAACAGCAAAACTGAAATGAAACAACATCAAAATAACAAGTTCATAATAAGAAATCTCTATTCAGTCAAAAAACAAAAGGCTTCCTATAATCGTCATGGTTCAGCAACTTTCAGAGCAAACAAATCAGGTAAAAAAGATATATTAACCCTCAAAGTGCAAACATCAAATTATCCCTTTTGAGTTTCTTGTTATTTATTTCAATAAAGGAACTTACGGAGTTGTTTCTTGGCCACTGCCTTGAGAGCCAGTGCTGTAGAAGATCCCTGCAGGCTTTCCTGCCAATGAATCTGTTATCCACAAACTTCTTGTTGCATCTAAAAATGCCATGAATTGAGCTGCCATCATTCCAAATCTAGTGAGGAACCCAAAGATTAACCCATCAGCTTCAGTTAGGTCGCTAGGTGTAATGATTGGCACATCACTCTTTGGTGGTGCACCCATCTTTCCAATAACCTCAATTGGTAGCGTTTCAGAACCCGTTCCACATGTTTAGACTCAATCAGAACTGATTTATTCAAATACCACCTAATAGAGTCTGCAGTAATCACAGAAGGAACGAATCCAAAAGTTAGGAGTGTTTCCATCAATTGCTAGGGGTTAACTGGTTAAGTTACAAGGTACCAATGAAAATGATTAGTGCCTCAAGTTTCTGAAATTTTGTATAACAGGTAACTAGGTAAGCTATATCTATTTCTCTATTTATATGCATTTGAGATCAACCATAACTAATTCTCAGAAGTCGATATAGATTCAAAAATACTATGTTAATGCATCCCATGAAACCTATATACATAAATAAATAACGACAAATAGATTCAAAAATATTGATGTTAGAATGAGTTTGTCAACAAGAAAAATAAAGAATTGAAGAGTAGAGATTACAATTAAATGGGAAGATATACAAAATCCCTAAACATAGCTATGTGGCTAGACCAAATTCAACAAAATACCCGAAATCCAAACCAAACAAAAAAGAATTGAGAACCTAGGGGCTAGCCTAATTCACCAAGAAAAACTAAACTCCTCATATAAGAAACTGAGAATCTAGGGGCTAGCCATAATATAATAAACCGTCTCTTACCTTACTGGGCTCATTTTCCTCTGGTAAAACATACGCGATTCCCACACAATAATACGTATTGCTGTCATCTGCAAAAGAACAACTAAGGATGGAATCTAATGCATGAAAAATAATTAACTACCATTCTCTTCTTGCATGCCATCTCAACAAGCTTGTTTATTGCACTCTGCTCAAGATACCTGTAAAAAAAAACCACAACATAGTTACTTCTAGAAGCAGAAAAATAAAAAAAGACACTATCCAATTATAAGCAATTCATACCGTTCCTCCTCCTCCCTTCCTTTTTGAATAACGTCATCTACTTGCATAAATGCTCTTTATTCTTTCCAATCTATCACAAAAGGAAAACATTAACAAAAGCCAAGCAGAGAAGCATGCATCAGGAATGTGTGCCCACGAACTAAGGCACATAGATATAATCATGCAAGCACTTATATAAGTACATGGATACACAATGCAAGGTTGCTGAACATAAACAAATTCGGAAGACAAACAGGGAAACAAATATGTGTATACTTTTCATAAACAAAGGTAAAAAGTTTGATGTGCGGCACCTGTCGATGGAGCCCCTCCTTAAGCGTATATCTTTATTAATTTCCTCTTCACCCTCCGTGAGATCAGGCTGGAATGAAAAATTAAAAAGGACAAACTATACCGAGTAAGATACAAAGAGACGGATAAGAAAGAGCCAAGCCCAAGTTACCAGAATAACAAGGCCATGATTCAGAATATAAAAACTACAGCTAAGAACATTTCTGAAGTCCAATTTGTTTGCACTTGAGCGTTCATAGACGAGTTTCTATGGCCATTTCAACAAACAAAAGCAATGCACGATGATATGGAAAACTTCCTACTAAATTGGTTGATAATATTTTTTTTTCCCTTTTTTTAACAATCAAACACACAGAAGTTAATAAAGATTGATAAGATATACAAGAAAAAACAAAGCAAACCTCAGAACAACTGAATAGAATCTGAAATTTGACAATGTTTACAAAAATAAAAACCTAATCTGTTAATATGCTTCCATTGTTATAGACTTTGAAGTTGAAGCTATTACGAAGCTATGTTTTGACATGGCATCTTCTATAAATTCTCCTTTAGTCTCTATATTCTGAATCAAATACCCCAATGCTCGATTACACCAATTAAAATCACTGTAAAGACAAATAAACCAATATAATCTAGTATAGTACTTGTTTACATGAAAGTCGAGAGTGAAAAATCGATGGAATTCAGCATTTGAAAGGAAGCAGGTAATCCAATCATTCAAAGCAAAATAAAAAGGAAAACTTGATTGAGAAAAGCTAATAACCTGATTCTAGATCCAGTGGCGTAAATGAGAACAATGGGGAAGTCTTGGGGCGGAGAAATCTGAGAGGTATCAAAACCCTTCCCGCTCGAGTCAACTCAACAACATAACCTTTGCCCAAATTACAAAGAAGCTTAGCCGTGGAACCAGAGATGCTCTTAATAAAAACGTCAAAGAACCCCTTGGAGGCGGCGAGAGACGGAGGAGATGCGATGGCGAGGGCGAGGAATGAGGGTTTCTCCACGTCTGGGACTCAAAGTTGCAAGTATTGACCTGGGAGAGTGTAAGAAGAGGCGAGAAATGGAGAATCTGAGATGTCGACTGAGACATGGAGAAAGAGCTGATGAAGAAGAAGTGAAAAACTAACCTGAAGACGCACACAGGGGGCGCCGGAGCAGGTGGAGGACGCACGCAGAGTAAGAAGTTGAACCAGAGGGGTTTGATTGACTGACTGACGAGTGACGATTTCGATCGCTGATTGTGTTGAGGGACCAATCGATTGATCAATAACGTGTGGCAAGGGTTGCGATCGATCGGGGGAGGAGAGGGGCTGCGTATCGCCCTTGCAGGATGATCACCGCCTTGTTCGACTTCAGAAACTTCACCATCTTTAGTTTGCCTTTCCTTCCTCCGCTTCTCTTCTCCTCTACTGCTCTAAATTAGTTAGGTTTGGGGTTGAAACCTCATCCATAGGATGGTATTAAGATCTAAAACACAATCAAGATTTGTTAATTGCACTCCATTTTCACATTTTTCCACCACGCCGAATCTGGAACAAGCATATAACGACGGTCAGCATAGCCGCAATTAACTACAACTGTCGTTAACCAATATAATTCGACGACGGTCAAAGAAACGTTGTTAAATAAAGCATTTAACGGCTGTTTTTGCGAACCGTCGCTAAATACCCGCCGCTAAATTCCCAATTTCTTGTAGTGAGTCCACCAATTGTAGCTCTATTGGTCGGACATCCACTCTCCTTGTGAGAGGTCGCGGGTTCGAGACTCACCAGTTAGGATTTTGTGAGTTTTCGCCCGATTATTAGGAGCACATTTGCTCCGCCGTTGATAAGCCTTTGGGTATTGAATGCAGCTGCTTAGATGGACTAGACCGGAGCGAAGCAAAAGTGAGTCTTCATGCAAGGGGGAGGCGAAGGACCGGAGCGAAAGCAAGTCTCTATGCGAGATGTAGGCGAATGGATATTAAGTGGCAACAATATTGTAGCCTTTGGGCCTGGTTTGGTTAACCTTATAGGGCCAGTCACGTTGCCTTTGGGCATGGAATAATAAACACAAAGGGTCAACGACCCAATTTTTTTATTTAAAAAAAACAAGGCGAAATGGAAAACATGCAACATGGGGACCGAATAGAACACAGGTACGAAGTTTACTCGAAAGAAATAATTTTCATTAATAGTCTAAACAGAAGGTACATACGTACAAAATTTACTCCTCATCAAGAGAAGGTACAAATATAGACGAATTGAGCTTAACAAGAGAAGAAACATGAGTTGCGTCCGTGCGCACCTTAGCTTGAGCGCCATGATCCGGGTCACCCTCTTCCTCTGAAAGCTCAAAGATCTCTCCAAAATCCACGAAGGACACCTTCCTGTAGTAAGAAAGGTTCCAGTCCGGATGTTCTTCTTTTATCAATTCCAGTAGTTCCAACCTCCCATGCACGATCCTGCGGAATTCAAACGTGCCATGTGCCTTGAGAAGTTCTTCCTCACACGCCTTTGCTTCAGCAAGCTCACGCTCCAGCAGCTCCAGCTTGCCTGTTAGTGCGTTAGTCTGAGACAGCTCAATGTTCAAGCTGTCTTTACTGCACTAAGTTCATTCTGCACCAGGAGGAGTTGCTCATTATCTTTTCTTACTTCCTGAACATTGAATTCAACGTCAGCCTCTAACAGTTGTCTCTGGACAGCCCGCTCAGATTCTTTCCTGGTATTCTCCTTAGTAAGATACCACAACTCAGAGCACACTTTAGATGCAATTTCCCGTGCAACTTCTAAGCCACGATGGACTAGGTTCAGTTCTTTTTTAGATCTGTCCCTTGCAAACATCGCCTCGGTTAAATCGGACTCAAGAGCTTCCAAACAAACCCGCTGGGCCTCAGCATCAACGGTTGATTGTTCCAACCTCCTCTCTTCAAGTTGTTTTCTCAGTGATTCGATCTCAAAGAGTGCATAAGAATACGACTTCTGCATATTAGAGAAGACACGCTCCATGGTGTACACCCTTTCACGGGCCGCCTCAACTTCCGACCCAGCGACGACCACTTGGCTCAGAAGTGACATCCTCAACATTAGACTAGGGGTGGGCACGGGACGGGATGGGACGAGATATACCCATCCCTATCCCATCCCGTTCATACGGGATCGGGACGGGACGGGATGGGAAAAATCCTATCCCGACCTCGTCCCATCCCAAACAGGTTCGGGACAGGACGGGATCAGCGTGCCAATATTATTCATTTGCAGAATTAAAGAATAAAGTCAATAAACTGCTGAACTTCTTCTTCAGTATTGGTTAACATGCGAATTTCACAATAAACTGAAATGCAAAACTGCTGAATTGCAGAATTAAAGCATAACTGCTGAAATGCAAAACTGGGTGCAAAATTAAAGCATAACTGCTGAACTGCAAAACTGTTTACAATGTCCTGAGGATACAGAATTACAAGTCCTCAAACCTTTTTTTTCCTTCCTTTTTTCCATTGGAAGACCCATTCAAACATCCCTGAAAACAATGTTCCTGACTTAAGACCCATCCCATTCTAGCTCTGACAATATATATATATATATATAGGCACCCAAATAAAACCATGCATTTAAATCTTATATAATCAAAAAAAAACTTCATCAAACACATTTCAGATGACACACATTATGCTTTCAATTACTAGCACAGATTCATAGTAAAAAATAGTAGCACTCATAAAACAGCTTAAACGAATCCAGTACAAGAGTGATATACATCCCCTTCTCTAACCAATTCGAGGCATGTCTAAAATAAATAATTAAAAAAATATTAATAATTAATATTAATAAATTAGTTCGGGACGGGACGGGATTGGCGGGATTGAAAATCTTCATCCCATCCCATCCCATTCTAGATCGGGACGGGACGGGATCGGGATGAAATTTTTCAATCCCATTAAGACCCGAAAAAATTGGGACGGGACGGGAACGGGATCGCGGGATGGGATGCCCACCCCTACATTAGACGTTTCAGCCCTTTATCCATACGCTCTCCTGACGTATCCTCTTATGGCTTTAAAGTGCAGTTCACCAACCAACTATAATGTCTGCAGATATGCTTCCTCGAAGCATAATCAATGTCAACCTCCTGGTGCCAGGCCTGGTTGCTCATTTTTACTACATCCGAAGCAAACATACTCATCCGCGCGTCTGGATGAAGTTCTTCCAGATGCGAAATTACACCGGCACCGCCCTTTGCAATCTTCACCACACATGGGCTCTCATCCATCGCCTTTCCCTTGTCACCAGCAGTCGGCCCTCTATCGTGAGCCGGCTTGGTAGAATTCGAAGGGGGAGAAGGAAGCAAATTGTATATCAGACCCTCCGTTATCTCAATATACGGCCTAGAACGGGATGGAGGACAATGCAGACTGCAAAAAGGAGGTTCCACATTGCAAGGATGACTGTCAGACGATCCATCTGTAGGAAGAGAGAACTCGCAGGCCACAGACATGCTTTTATCCAAACCTTCCAGTAAAAATGACCTAGATTGGTTAGTATCAGTAAAAGTCGCCACAACAGCCAACATCAACTTCTTATTCAAAGCTTTTGCGTGCTCGGTACTCAATTTCGACGCGTCATCAACCTCTGCTAGCTGCAAGTGGTTCTTCTCCAAATAAGAAATAGAAGTAGGGCCTTAACTCGAGGGTTGCGCCCCTCGGATGCTACAATTTCCGTCTTGGAGGACAAGTCAGAATCATGTTCCTCCCTCGACGGAGCAGACCGTTTGGAAGCAGGCTCAAGCCCAGTGCGAGACCTCTTCGAGCCTATGAAGGAAGCAAGCGTCTTAGAAAGCTCATTTGTGTTTGACGGACTAGAAACCTTAACTTTCAAGGCTTTACTCTTCTTGGAAGAAACTCCACATTCAAATTGAACTTTCAGCACTCTGAAGAGATTGGGAGCCACATGCCAATGGACCCATAACCCACTGCGACTAAAATTGGAAGTGCGGATAACGTCATCCACTTTCATTCAAGGCATGCCACAGAATGCCTTCACAGCAGCCTCCTCCTCAGAGGAAAGAGGAATAGTTGGAAACCTCCATACAAAGAACACACGTAACGATTAGGATACAATCAACACAATGGAAACAAATGACAAAATTATACTTATGAAGTTGCCTGAACTCCCGCTCAAGCGGGCGACCATTGAACTCGAAATACTTCGGGTCCGAAGGAGCCAGAAAATAATGTTTCTACCAGAACTTGAAGTCATCCAACAGTTTCCTGAAGCAAGCCGACAACTACATCTGTCACACAACGTGCTTGTTTAGTTGAGGAGAAGTTAATAACTGTATCATCCTCGAAGTTACTCGGACACTAGCATCCTTTGCCCTGATCAAAATGGCTAGGACAGTCATGTACCCATTCGGTACCAACTGGGCAGGCGAGATACCAAGAAATTCTAGAAAGCTCCAAATCTCATCAATCACAGAAAAATGAACACCCGTCTTAAGCATGCCACAATACAAATAGACAAATCCTTCCGGAGAAAACATTGGTGTCTGATCAACACCCAATATGAAGAATTTCAGATCTTCAGGGACCCCATATGTCTTTCAAATTTCAACCAGTCTCGATTCAGAGGTCAACCTCTCTTCAAAGAACTTGAGGCCCTTAGCAAAAAGCTCATCGTCGTGATGATTCTGGCGAGCCATTGAAATAATGAACAAGCTTTCAATTAAAAGCTGAACAGAGCGAAATCTCTAAAAATGAAAAAATGAAAGAGTCAATCTCTGCAGAAACGGAGATCTAAATAAAGATTGATTTCTCACATTTTTCTTTCCACTGAACTGACGCACACTTAATTAATGAAGCGCGCTGCTCAAGTAACGATTCAAACTTAATCATCATGAGCGGCGTATCTTTTCGAGAAGTGACTTAGTGGACCGACTAGATGAACCACTAACTCGGGGGGAGCAGCTGCTGATACACCGAAACATCATTTCTTCTACACCGTACATGTGTCATGATATTCTCAAGGAATAACAGATCCAAAAATCAATGTTGCACTGATCTGGCCCAAGCGACATCAAGCCCGCGAAGTGCAATCCGCTAGCCGGACCCGAATTACCGTGTCCTGCTAAGCCCACACATCTCACAACTATCCCCAATACCCCTAAAGCCTATTGAGGCAAGTATCTCGGGGATTGGCTTCGGACGGGCAAGCCAGCAATACTTTGTCTCCAACTAGGAAATAAACACCAAAGTATACGTTGTACGTGGAAACTTCCATGTATGGACAACAATCCAATGGGGAACTATCTCCTGTGTATCTATGAGGACAAGTCTAACAGGGAAACTTTGCTACTCCTAATTCGAGAAGGATCTTCAGGAAGATCTCTTTCCCTAAACTATTCAACTGATGGCATGGCCGAACCAGGACTTCAGTACTATAAATAAGACAAAAGGTTGGTGAATAAAAGTATGCTACAAATTCCCTGTTTACAGCTTTAAGTCTTCCTCAAAACCCTGTCAAACTTAAGCATCAGAGTGCCATCGGCCACTATAATAATGATATGTGGCTCACGTTCGTTCATTGTGCAAGTCAGCAGATCAAGGTGAAGCAAAAAGCAGAAATCTACTGAATAAAAAAATATTAGCCTTGGTTGACTACTACTATTCAACTCCTAAAATTTCAAGAATGATTTAGCCTGAATTTTGCTGGATGGTTTAAGTCTGTTGTTGTCAATGAAAGATCGAGTATGCTTTCTGTTGCGCCTTATTGCGGAAGCGGGTAGACACCAACAATTGCACACAAGTACCACAAGGATCCAATCAATTAAATAGAGCAACTAGCAATGAAAGAAATTAGAGAAAATTAAGAACATACCACAAGAGACACAAGGTTTACGTGGTTCAGCAATTGCCTACGTCCACAGTGAGGTGATTCCACTATATTCAAGAACAAGGTACAAGAAGATGACAATTCTCACATAATCTCTCAACAAGAGATGAAACAATTTCAAGGAATTATCTTCACACAATCTCTCAACAAGAGATGAAACAATTTCAGCAATTGTCTTTCTCTATTCCCTGTGCTTCACAGTTTTTCTACATGCAATCATCATAATAAAAACACCTATAGGTCCTAGTATATATAGGGACAACAGTTTTCTGTTTGGCAGCAGTTTCCTGTTTCACAGTAGTTTCCTGTTTCACAACAGTTTCCTGTTTCCTAGAATTTATTTCCTGTTCAAAAAACAATTTCCAGAAGTCCAAACAGTTTCCTGTTTCAAACAGGAGTCCAAACACTTTCCTGTTTCAAACACGTTTCCTGTTTCACAATTCTCCACCTCGGCGAATTTTTATAAGGAAAAAATGAGCCGAAACAAGGCATGAGAATAAACTGATCAACACTCCATCATAGCTTTGTCACCTCACGAAACCGCCCCGAAGGGCAACGCCCCAAAGGGCCCTCAATCAACATGAGTCAATGTGGAGTAAGTCCAAACAATGTTGGAACTTAACTCCAGGAACAACCTTTGTCAACATATCAGCAGGGTTGTCTTTTGTGTGTACTTTCACCAAAGACACATCACCATCCTCAATTACATCTCGAACAAAGTGATATCGGACGTCAATATGCTTAGTCCTTGCGTGATGAACCTGATTTTTAGCCAAGTGGATGGCACTCTGACTGTCACAGAGAACCTCAACACTATCTTGTTCCACACCCAAGTCATTTACAAGACCTTGAAGCCACAATGCTTCTTTTGCACCTTCTGTCAATGCCATATACTCTGCCTCTGTAGTAGAGAGAGCCACTATATCCTGAAGCATAGATCTCCAACTAACCGGAGCACCGTATATCTGAAATACGTAACCAGTAGTAGATCTTCGTCTATCTAGATCACCAGCATAATCAGAATCAACAAACTCACGAACCTGACATGAATCTCCACCGAAGTCCAAACCCACATCCAAGGTACCTTTTAAGTACCTAAGCATCCATTTCACTGCCTCCCAATGTTTCTTCCCAGGGTTTTCCATATACCTGCTCACAACACTAACAGCCTGTGAAATGTCAGGGCATGTACACACCATAGCATACATTAAACTGCCAACTGCACTAGCATAAGGAACATGCAACATGTATTCCTTTTCTTCCACTGTGACTGGAGATAACTTTCGAGAAAGTCTAAAATGTGAAGCCAAAGGAGTAATAACCGGCTTTGCGTTTTCCATGCCAAACCGTGATATGACCTTCTCAAGGTACCCCTTCTGTGAAAGAAATAATTTTTTATTCTCCCTTTCTCTTCTTATCTCCATACCAAGTATTTTCCTTGCAGCACCCATATCCTTCATCTCAAACTCAGAAGCAAGTTGAGACTTCAATTTATTTATCTCCACCATACTCTTACAGGCAATGAGCATATCGTCAACATAGAGCAAAAGATAAATAAAATCGCCACTACGAAGTTTTTTCAAGTAAACACAACAATCATACTTACTTCGTGTGAACCCATGTTTCAACATAAAAGTGTCAAACCGTTTGTACCACTGCCTAGGTGACTGCTTTAACCCATAAAGTGATCTCCTCAAACGACAAACATGGTCTTCTTTTCCAACAACCTTAAAACCTTCCGGCTGATGCATATAAATTTCCTCCTCTAAGTCTCCATGCAAGAAAGCTGTTTTCACATCAAGTTGTTCAAGCTCAAGGTCACCATGAGCTACCAAGCTCAACAACACACGAATAGAAGTGTGTTTTACCACAGGCGAAAATATCTCATTGTAGTCAACGCCTTCCCTCTGAGCAAAACCCTTAGCTACTAATCTTGCCTTGAACTGAGTACCAGACTCTAGAGTAGTCTGTTTCTTCTTAAACACCCACTTGCAGCCAATTGCTTTCCTTCCATTAGGCAACGACACTAGATCCCAAGTATGGTTCTTCTGGAGAGACTCCATTTCACCCTGCATAGCTACTAACCAACTCTGACTATCTGAATGACGCGCGACCTGCTTGTAAGTAGTTGGCTCATCATCTTCCACAGAGAGTGCATATGCAACCAAATCAACTGTATTCAACTGACCATAGTGCTTCAACGGTTCTTCAAAGCCAAATTTTTGAACTTGCTTAACCGATCGTTTTGACCTAGTTAAGGCCAAAGGTTGCTGCTGGGATTGATTATCTTCAACTGGTTGTTGTTCCTCATGGTCTTCAGGCTCATAATTCAGATCATGTGTGCCTGCTTCAACCACTTGTTCATCTGCTGCATCCACAGACGCTTCAACTTCCACTTTCTGAGTGTTACTAGATTCACCACCACTATCAACCAACTCCTTAGCTTTAGTACAAGCTAACAAGGAATTCTCATCAAATGTAACATCTCGACTGATCACAAATTTATTATCCTCTAAACACCATAGACGATAACCCTTCACGCCTTTTGCATACCCCAAGAAAATGGCCTTCTTAGCCCTAGCATCAAGCTTATTTTCTTTCACATGGTAGTAGGCAATACAACCGAAAACTTTCAGTACACTGTAATCAGCATGTTCACCTGACCACACCTCATAAGGTGTTTTGCAGTCTAATGTAGAATGTGGCGATCTATTAATCAAGAAACACGCGGTGGCTATTGATTCAGCCCACCATTCTCTGCCAAGACAAGCATTGGAGCGCATACACCTAGCTCTTTCAAGCATAGTACGGTTCAATCTCTCAGCAACTCCATTTTGTTGTGGCGTGTTTCTAACAGTCCAATGTCGAACAATTCCTTCCTGATCACAAAACTGTTTAAAAGTATCCTCAGTATACTCGGTACCATTATCAGACCTCAAAGTCTTCACCTTTCTTCCAGTTCTATTCTCAACCATTGCTCTCCACCTTTTAAATGTCTCAAATACTTCATTCTTGGACTTCAAAAAATATACCCATGTGTAACGGGAATAATCATCAATGAAGGAGACAAAGTACCTGGAACCTCCCTTAGAGGCGACCTTCGCTGGTCCCCACACATCTGTATGCACATAGTCTAGAATACCTCTGCTCCTGTGCTTGCTTGTACTGAATTTTACCCTGCATTGTTTTCCATATACACAATGCTCGCAAAACTCCATAGTCGGTTTCTGCATACCCTTCAGTAACCCTTGCTTGCTCAGTAGAGACAATCCTTTTTCTGTCATATGCCCAAGTCGCATGTGCCATAACCTAGTGCTTTCCGATGAAGAAGTTCCCACTGCCACATTTCCTGTTACCGTGTTACCCATCAAGGTGTACAAGTTACCTTGTTTGATCCCTTTCATGACAACCAAAGACCCACGGACAACCTTTAAAACTCCACCTACCGCTGTAAACTTACAACCGTTGGAGTCTAAAACACCAAGTGAGATAAGGTTCTTTTTCAAGGCTGGGACATGCCTCACATCAGTTAAGGTTCTCACAACACCATCATACATCTTAATCCTCATTGTTCCAATTTCAACTGTCTTACAAGCGTAATCATTACCCATTAGAACAGTACCACCATCAATGTGCTCATAGGTAGTAAACCACTCACTGTTTGGGCACATATGGTAAGAACACCCAGAGTCAAGGAGCCATCTCCCAGAGATTTTTGTGTTTTCACCCGCAACTGAATAACATTCTTCATCCTTTTCCATACTAGATGCATAACTTGCTTCACTAGTATCACCCTTATCTTGCTTTTTCTTGCTCTTCCAACTGTTATCATGATTACTCTTACCTTGATTTGGACAATTTTTCCTAATATGCCCCCACTCTCTACATTTGTGACATTGTGGACCTCTAGACTTTGATCTAGATTTTCCACTATTTGAAGATGATTTCACTTGAGACCTTCCTCTAACAACCAACCCTTCAGCTTGATCTTTCCCATTACCATTTGATGAAGTTTTCTTCCGAATCTCATTGGACAAGAGTGCACCGGTAGTTTCATCAAATGTAAGTTCATCTTTCCCAAACAAAATTGTTTGTACAAGATTTTCATATGACTGCGGCAAGGAGTAAAGCAATATAATTGCTTGGTCTTCATCCTCAATCTTCACATCCACATCTCTCAAATTTGAGATAATCCGTGTAAACTTGGCGATATGATCACCAATTGGAGTGCCCTCATCCATTGCTAGTCTGTACAATTGGGTTTTCAAGTATAACCTGTTTGATAATGTCTTAGTCATAAACTGTGACTCAAGCTTCAACCAAACATCAGCTGCCGTAGTCTCTTCATTAACTAAAAAAACTATGTCTCTATCCAAACACAAGCAAATAGCAGCACGCGCCTCCAAATCCAATTCTTCCCATTCATCATCTAACATGGTTTCGGCCTTTTTATCATTCCCTAGTAATGCCTTGTGTAATTTCTGAGAAATAAGCAAATTCCTCATTTGTATTCTCCAATATCCGAAATCGTTCTTACCATTAAATTTCTCGATTTCATATTTCCCCACATGTGCCTTGCTCACCTTGGATGCCATTGCAAACAAAACCTGTGACTTTCTAGACAAGAAGCTTCACTAAGATTTTTTTTTTTTTTTTTTCAAACAACTTGTGCACAAACAAATCCTAGCACTTTTGAATATTCACAATCTTGAGTAGAACAATTCAAGATCAATTTCCCTTAGTGCTCTGATACCAATTGTTGCGCCTTATTGCGGAAGCGGGTAGACACCAACAATTGCACACAAGTACCACAAGGATCCAATCAATTAAATAGAGCAACTAGCAATGAAAGAAATTAGAGAAAATTAAGAACATACCACAAGAGACACAAGGTTTACGTGGTTCAGCAATTGCCTACGTCCACAGTGAGGTGATTCCACTATATTCAAGAACAAGGTACAAGAAGATGACAATTCTCACATAATCTCTCAACAAGAGATGAAACAATTTCAAGGAATTATCTTCACACAATCTCTCAACAAGAGATGAAACAATTTCAGCAATTGTCTTTCTCTATTCCCTGTGCTTCACAGTTTTTCTACATGCAATCATCATAATAAAAACACCTATAGTTCCTAGTATATATAGGGACAACAGTTTTCTGTTTGGCAGCAGTTTCCTGTTTCACAGTAGTTTCCTGTTTCACAACAGTTTCCTGTTTCCTAGAATTTATTTCCTGTTCAAAAAACAATTTCCAGAAGTCCAAACAGTTTCCTGTTTCAAACAGGAGTCCAAACACTTTCCTGTTTCAAACACGTTTCCTGTTTCACACTTTCTTTTTCCTTCTTTGTTTTTCCACACATCTTCACTGTAAATGACTACATGTCTATGTGGACATGATGGTTCCCAAGCATTGTTTAAAGATAAAATATACCCGTACTGGTCCTTTTCTTTCCATTTGCTTAGCTCTTTACGTTTGGTTCCAAGCAAGAAACTGATCAATAGAATCTTTTCTTTTATGTTTGATGTTTGCATTAGTCATTAGTACATTATCAATCTCTTGTTGGGTTATAGTGCTCATGAATTTGATTTTTGTAATATTACTATAAGGTCGCACTCATCAAATGATAGCTACTTATCCCATTAAACTAGTCTCCCATGTTTTTTAATTTGACCAAAATGATTGATTGAAAGCTATATATCGGCTATTTTCTTATGAGCCCTTTTAGTATGAGCCCTTTTAGGGAGCGAGGGAATGCGCAAGGGAAAGGAGCGAGGGACCCATCCCTCGCACATTCCGTTGCCCCCTAGAATTAACCTTTCCTTATATTAGCTAGGCACATTCGAATGAACTACTTTTGCAAAACTCTTTGATGTTACAAGGTTGAGATGCCGTGATTGATCACTTAACATACCGCCAAACTCAATTTTGCATCAGGGCGGCCCTTTGATGAACCTTGATAGGTTGACGTGGTATCAGCTAAACCCTAATGTATCTTCTTATATAGATAAGGACTAACCCAAAATGGGGCATAGATGATTCATCACAAGTAGAGCAAACAAGCCATATTTATCTGCAAGTTCTAACATAAAAATCAAATTAGATAAGCTTATGACATTAATATAGTCTTCCCATATAGAATCGTGCTAGGTGCATTTAAAAACTAATAATGCAGGTGGTCTAAAAGATACTTATTCTCCAACTTAAGCAAAGGGGCATTCAGATATATTTTAATGGTGCCCTAGATCCAAATCTGCCCTACTTTTGAATTATAAAGATAAAATATCTGTCTCTCCAAATGATTTTGAAATGGAAATTATTGTATCTTCTAGGAAATCAATGTTTTCTTTATAACAAAAAAAAAGAAAAAAAGAAAAAAGAACTGAAGTGCACTTGCTTTGATGTTCCCCTATTTTTAAATTCAGAAATTCTAAATGGCGAGGAAAACAGCGAGGGAGGGGGTGTGACCGCTCATCTCCTCGAGATGTACGCCTGCATCATTGAGATGCGTAAAAGCACAAATCTTGAGGGGATGAGTGGTCACACCCCCTCCCTTGCTGTTTTCCTCGCTGGTTTCCTCAACAGTTAGACAGGTTCTTTTAAATTATTGGTACCTGAATGGTAAGACCAACAAAATAGTCTTCACCACTTTTTATCAGTCTTTTTTTAGGTAGTCATATCAAGCATGATTGGCCATTTCAATTCTAATTGTCTACATATTTAACACAAAATTATTTCAATGGCACTATTAAGCATAGTAATCAGATTGTTGGGAAAATTCACCAAAGTACTGAGGACAAAACCATATTATTTCAAGCTTGGTCTATGGTTTGGATTCCACTTGATCTACGATGCATTTGTCTTCATTAACAACTTAAGTTAGTAGATGAAATTAACACGATACAAGAGAATGTTCCCTTTCATTCCTTCCCAACATACAGAGCTATATTAATGGACTAAGCCTAGCATTATAAGGAGGACAGAAGGATTTCTACTTGACTAAATATGCATGAGGTACATATTTCATAAATCGATAGTCCAGAGATTTTCGCTTCCTCTAAACTATGGATTACCCTTGGAGTTGCAACTTTTTTTTAACCAATATATGTTACTTTCTTCAACCCTAAACTTAAAAATATGAGACAGGTGTAAAAGACTCCCTTGAGAATTAATTAAATTATGATTTGATTAGAAAACCATTTTTTTTTTTTTTGTTTTCTTTTTCTTTTGGCTTGGGGATGCCTCAATGATCCCTTGGAATTAGTGAATATTTTTTGGACTCAACAAAACCATTACAAAACAACACAATCTTCCCTCAATTTCTAAACTAAGTTAGAAAACAAACATACCCTTGGTGACAACATTACGCCTTTTCCCAAACACTCTTTCAAATGCTTCCTCTATCTCTCTCTCTCTCTGTAGCTAGCTTATAGACAAGATTTGTTATTGTAGTTTAAGTTGAAGGGTTTGGGAAGAGGAGAGAGTGAACTTTTTTCTAATGTTTGAAGGTCAGTAACTTATGTGGGGGTTTGTAAGGGAATCTCATAAATCTTGAAAGTTGATGGAATTGAAAGTGTTGGACAAGGAGATAATATTCTGAGGCCACCAAAGTTCAACAGCTAAAATCCAAAGATTTAAAGTATTAAAATGGTTATAAAGCAAAGATGGTTTTAAAAAAAAACATCATGATTAGATTATGATTAAGGGTATATATTAGAGTAAAAGTCAGCCCACAAGGGGACGACTGCTCACACTTCCAAAAATTCACTGCCTTTGTCAGTTGGCTGTCTTTTAACCTTTTTCAATCCTAGCTATTTGTTTAACACGACCATTCATTCATGTATACTTTGTGTTCTTCAACCTACAACAACAAAGCTATATATGCTCCACCAATCAAGTTATATATTTCCATCTTTGCTAACCCAAACAACACTAAAAACTACTGAAAACCAGAACTATTCATTCTAGCAGTTTTAGTTTCTCTAGGACTTGTTGTTTAGAAGTAAATTAAGCTGGAGGGCATTGCAATAGCAAACCAATGCCTTATTTCTAATTATGTATCAATAGATATCTATTGGTTATTAAGACTAAAAGTTGACTCCCATTTACTTGACTCTTGATGAGACTAAATTAAAGTTTATGATTTCCTTATGATATATGATAGATTTGCAGCCGTCTCTAATAGCTTAATATTTCGATTATTGCTTAGTTAGCTCAATTATTGAGATGTTTTAAAGTATTTTTTTTCTCACTACTTCTGTACTAAAGGGGTTATGGTATTGCTCCAACTAGTTGATATATACGAGTACACCACAATGAGACTAGACTTGTAGCCTCAATATGGACGGCTGTCTCATACCATGGTCGATCAGTCCATTCAATCATTCGATTGAGAACCAATGTCGGTGCTATTTTTATTTTCTTTGTTTTTTTAAGGGTTTTTTTTTTTCCTTTTGAGAAAGCAGCCTTTTTTTTTTCTCTATTGATTTAGATCCACCAAATTTTTGGGCTAGGCACCAGGTCTTCATCATGTGGCACGTGATAAATTTTTTGGTATATATGGAGTCTCTCTAATCTCCATATAGGCATTGAATTTGGGATAATAGCACATGCATGAAACGTCTTTATACTGTTACTATTACTCTTTGCTTAATTGGATTTGATAATTAGAGAGGTAAGATTGAAGATGAAGTGGGTGACAATTATATGTAAGTAGCTTAGTCAAACATATAGTAGAGTAGCGAGATGAGATTTCAAGGTCATAGGGACAATTATTCCCTTTTCTGTGTTTTTGTGTGTATGTACTCGTGTTCCCTGTCGTTTACTTCGGATTTTAGTTTCCTTGCCTGCCTCGGCAACTGGGCACATGCATGGCCTCTGCTGTATCTGATCAACTTGCATGATCGATATATTCACCATTCTTTGCTCTTTGTTTTGTTCCAATGGATGGCATCCCATGTTGCATGTGATGTAATAATACATAAACTATAATGTGTTAGAGAATTAATCTAGACTAGTTCTAGAAGAGTTGTGTCTTTTGGTGTTCCAATGTGTCTTTTAGTATTACTAAGTGTCTTTTACTAAGAGATGTGTCTTTTACTAAGTGGTCATGTGAGTCCTATTTAAACCCATGTATTATTTGGTTTCAATCAATGTGAATCAAGTGAGTTCTCTACACATAAGAGTTCTAGTGTTATCAAGAGATTACAATCTCTCTTGTTTTCCTTATTCTTTTTCATTCACATAGTTGGTTAAATCCCAACAAATTGGTATCAGAGCCTAGTTGAGAGAACCATGGCGTCCAACAACAACAATTCCGTCCAACCTCCACTTCCTTTTCTTACCAGTAAAAACTACAATCATTGGAGAATGAAGATGATGGCCCTATTTGGTTCACAAGACCTATTGGAGATCGTAGAGATTGGTTTCCAAGAGCCCGAAGATGAAACAACTCTTAATGCACAAAACTTGGCCGAGTTGAAGTCTAACCGCAAGAAAGACTACAAAGCCAAGTATTTCATTATGCAAACAATAGATGAAGTTATTTTGGACAGAATTTCAGTAGCCACAACGGCTAAACAAGCTTGGGATATTCTTTATTCTTCATACAAAGGAGATGACAAAGTCAAGATGGTGCGTCTACAAACTCTTCGAGGGGAGTTTGACACACTAAGAATGAAGGAGTCCGAGACTATTGAAGACTACTTCAATCGGGTTATCTCAATTGTCAACCAATTGAGATTGAATGGTGAGAATCTAGAAGACCAAAGAATTGTCGAAAAGATCCTTCGGAGTTTGACTCGAAAATTTGAGTCTAGTGTTGTTGCTATTGAAGAATCCAAGGATTTATCTTCTTTGTCGGTGGAGAGTTTATTGGGATCACTACAATCCCATGAACTACGAATGAAGCAATATGATTCTAGTTCTATTGAACAAGCCTTTCAAACGCAAGTCTCTTTTAGAGATACCTCTAAAGATGGCTTGAGAGGAAGAGGTCGTGGAAGAGCCACTTCTCGTGGTAGAGGAATAGGCTATGGTGGACAAGAGAAATCTCATGATGGTGAGGCTTCATCTTATCGAGGAAGAGGGAGAGAAAGATCTTCCTTATCAAATATTCAATGCTATCGTTGTCATATGTATGGCCATGTCAAGAAATATTATAGAAAGAAGATGGAGGAGGACAACAAAGAATCCAATTTTATGCATGAGGAGGAAGAAGACAATCTTTTCCTTACATGCAATGTTCATGGCGCTTCCTTAGAAGATGTGTGGTTCGTGGATAGTGGTTGTAGCAACCACATGACCGGGAACAAGAAGGCCTTTGTTGAGATAAATGAGACATTTCAAAGTGAAGTTAGAACCGGAGATGACAACAAGCTTCATGTCAAAGGAAGGGGTGATATTCTTGTCAAAACCAAGCAAGGAATAAAGCGGATCTCAAATATATTTTATGTTCCAGGCCTTAAGCACAATCTCTTAAGTGTTGGGCAACTTCTTTTGAAGGGATATGAAGTCAATTTCAAGGGAGCTTTGTGTGAGATCAAAGATAAGAATGATGTTATCATTGGAAAGGTGGGAATGACCAAAAGCAAAATGTTTCCTTTATCTTTCCAAAGTAACATTAATTCTTGTTTATATACTACTCAAGACAAGTCTTGGCTATGGCATTATCGATATGGTCACTTGAGTTTTAAAACTCTATCTCTTATGGGCAAGAAGAATCTTGTGGAGGGCTTGCCTACAATTCAACTTCAAGATACAGTATGTGAAGGATGTGTCTTGGGTAAGCATAGTAGGAATTCTTTTCCTAGTGGGAAGGCATGGAGAGCATCAAAGCCACTTGAGCTTGTGCACACCGATCTTTGTGGGGCAATGCATACTACTTCAATTGGCGGTAATCGTTATTTTGTTACCTTCATTGATGACTATAGTAGGAAGACTTGGATATACTTTCTAAAACAAAAATCGGAAGTATATGGTTGTTTCAAAAATTTCAAGGCTTTTGTTGAAAAGCAAAGTGGTTTCCAATTGAAAACTCTTCGCTCGGATCAAGGGGGAGAATATATTGATCATGGGCTTCGAGATTTCTTAAAAGAGCATGGTATTCGACATCAATTTTCAGTCCGTGGTACCCCACAACAAAATGGAGTCGCCGAAAGAAAAAATCGCACAATTATGGAGTTGGCTAGAAGTATGTTGAAGGCCAAGGGATTGCCAAATTCCTTTTGGGCGGAAGCGGTAGCATGTGTTGTTTATCTATTGAATCGTTCCTCTTCTAAAAGTGTGCAAGATAAGACGCCACAAGAAGCTTGGAGCGGACACAAACCAAGTGTTGATCACTTGAGAATTTTCGGAAGCATTGCCTATTCACATGTACCGGATGAAAGAAGGAAGAAGCTAGATGACAAGTCCGAGAAATGCATTTTTGTTGGATATAGTGAATGTTCCAAGGCATACAAGTTGTATAATCCCCTCACCAAGAAACTTATTATAAGCCGTGATGTGAAGTTCAATGAAGGAGAATCTTGGAATTGGAAAGAAAATGCAACCAAAGAAAATTCAAGTTGCATAGAAATCGAAGAAGAAATTGAAGCTCCAATTGAAGAAAACGAAGAGGATGGTGTTCCACCTTCTTCTCCCAATTCTACTTCATCACCCTCTTCATCTTCAAGTTCAACTTCAACTTCAAGTTCCCCTTCGAAGAAGACAAGGAGTATCCAAGATCTTTATGAACAAACAAGTAGCAATTTGGGTGACGATTTGGCCAATTTGGATGATGATTTGGTTAATTTTGCTTTGTTTGTTGATGCCGATCCACTTATGTTTGAAGAGGCTTCTAAAGATGAGAAGTGGAAGCTTGCAATGGATAATGAAATTGATGCTATTCAAAGAAACAAGACTTGGGAACTTGTTGATCTCCCAAATGGCAAGAAACCCCTTGATGTGAAGTGGGTTTACAAAACAAAATTGAATTCAAAAGGCGAGGTTGATAAGCACAAAGCACGCTTGGTGGTGAAAGGCTACAAACAAAAGTATGGTGTTGATTTCCAAGAAGTATTTGCACCCGTGGCTCGCCTTGAAACAATTCGAACAGTACTTGCATTGGCAGCTCAAAGAGAATGGAAAGTCTATCAAATGGATGTCAAATCGGCATTCTTGAATGGCTTTCTTGAGGAGGAAGTTTATATAACTCAACCACCTGGTTATGTGAAAATTGGAGAAGAAAAGAAAGTATGTCATTTGGAAAAAGCCTTATATGGGCTTAAACAAGCACCAAGGGCATGGTATAGTCGTATTGATGGCTATTTTTTGAAGAATGGTTTTAAAAGATGTCCCTTTGAACATACTCTATACACCAAGGAAGGATCTCATAATGATTTTTTGATAGTATGCTTATATGTTGATGATTTAATCTTCACCGGAAGTTGTTCAAGTATGAATGAAGATTTCAAGAAAGCTATGATGAATGAGTTCGAGATGACCGATATGGGACTACTCCATTATTTTTTGGGCATTGAAGTTAAACAACAAAGAGATGGGATTATCATCACTCAACGGAAGTATGCACAAGAGTTATTAAGAAAGTTTAGAATGGAGGGCGCACTACCAATTAGCACACCTATGGAGGCTGGTTTGAAGCTAAGCAAATGTGAAGACAATAGGCATGTTGATGGAACTCTTTATAGAAGTCTTGTTGGTAGTCTTATGTACTTGACTTCCACTAGACCCGATCTTATGTTTGCGGTGAGTATGCTTAGTAGATTCATGGAATCTCCTAGGCAAAATCATTGGGAAGCTGGAAAAAGAGTCTTAAGGTATGTGAGTGGAACAATTCATGAAGGCATTCAATTCACGAAAGTGGAAGAACCAAGTTTGGTAGGTTATTGTGATAGTGATTGGGGAGGAAGTGTTGATGATAGTAAAAGCACTTCCGGATATGTTTTTAATATTGGTTCCGGCGCAATCTCATGGGCATCTAAAAAGCAAGCTATTGTGACTCTCTCTACAACCGAGTCCGAATATGTCTCACTGGCTTTTGCATCTTGTCAAGCACTTTGGTTGATTTGGGTTTTGAGTGAACTCAAGCATGGACCTGTTAGTTCTCCTACACTGTTTTGTGATAACAGTTCGGCTATTTCACTTACAAAGAATCCGGTTTTTCATGGCAAAAGCAAGCATATAAGGATCAAATATCATTTCATTCGAGACTTGGTTAAGGAGGGACATATCAATGTGAAATTTTGCAGATCTCAAGATCAAGTTGCCGATATTTTCACTAAAGCTTTGAAGACCGACACATTCAACAAATTGAAGAAGAAGCTTGGAATGGTGATAGTCTAGCTTAAGGAGGGATGTTAGAGAATTAATCTAGACTAGTTCTAGAAGAGTTGTGTCTTTTGGTGTTCCAATGTGTCTTTTAGTATTACTAAGTGTCTTTTACTAAGAGATGTGTCTTTTACTAAGTGGTCATGTGAGTCCTATTTAAACCCATGTATTATTTGGTTTCAATCAATGTGAATCAAGTGAGTTCTCTACACATAAGAGTTCTAGTGTTATCAAGAGATTACAATCTCTCTTGTTTTCCTTATTCTTTTTCATTCACATAGTTGGTTAAATCCCAACATAATGAAAATCTTTGGATAGCAACTCAAAAATGAGATTCAAAATTTTACTCCTATACACTCTGATTAATGGTTTTCGGTCTAGGGCTCACTGTAATCCACATTCAGCATTCGACATTCTTTCTGAGATGATCCAATATAGAAGTCATATATGAGGAGAACTTTATAAGATATATTATTGAATGTGATGTGTTGTATCCTATTAGCTTTATAAAGAAATA
This sequence comes from Berberis vulgaris, assembly GCA_963556465.1. NCBI lineage: Eukaryota > Viridiplantae > Streptophyta > Magnoliopsida > Ranunculales > Berberidaceae > Berberis > Berberis vulgaris. The sequence continues at coordinate 95,550,708 of OY747125.1, forward strand.
TTAGTGTTGGATGATTGGAGTCATATCGCCATATAATGGCTTGATAAAGGCTATTAATTATAGTAAGGTTTTGATTAGCATATATGAATGCACTAAGGCAAAAGACTGCTGGAATAATTTCTTAATAGTGTTAAAACCACTTTAATCCTTTAAGTACCATGACGATGAGAACTTCCATTATGTGTTTTGGTAGTAAAATCATGAAAGAATCAGTTCAACAAAGCAATCAATATAGGTTTTATGTAAGTACCAAATGTATATCCTAGCAGATTGATCCACAAGCCAAGTGATTGTTTAGAAGTGACAGATGGAATTTTCGTTTCATTGAACTCCATAAAGAGGTAGTTGTTTGCGTCTTGTTCTGAATATGTCAACTAATAGAATTTGATCTACAATACTTTGACTCACTAGTCCATTTCATTTAGAACCAAGTAATTTTGAGGGGATGATCTTCAGTCTAGACATGTTTATACTAAACAGGCTTACATGACATACAAAATTGCTAATATAAATTACAAGTTACCAACCATTCCTATTTTGCCTTCATCGGTAAACCCAAGTGGTATCATGCTCAATGAATGTATGTGCTTGTTATATATATACAGAACTGTAATGCCTATTTTCATCATCAACTGTCATGTATTGTTCATTTCTTTGTGGTTATTTAACGTGCCCAATTTCTATGTAGACGAATTGCATACATTTCGCTATTTGACAAATTGAGATATTAAAAGCCTTAAAGATATATTTACAGAATCCTGAGAATAGCATCTGACAGGTTTGTCTCAAGAGCATGCAAAAACATATATAGTGGTACTCGCTTCACTACAGTATAGGAAGATTAAGTGATTATAGCTAATTGATTTGAGTGGAGTGTCTACAGATCTAATATACTGTTTCCTTCTTTTATTTTAGTAGGCCTATAGTTTCCTATTTGAGGCTATCCATCTCTATCGATCTATGGTCACTTATATTAACGTTTTGATCATTTTATAAATTAAAATAATACATAAATTTGTAAAGTAGATATGGGGGTATAGGGGTGAAAAACAAAAAAGAAGCTAGAGGAAACCAATTATGGGATAATCATTCCAAATGGGAAAGGCATGGAGACTCACTTTCTCGCAACCTCATCATATGTGTCATGATGCACCTTCGAGTGAGCTTTGGCCACCCTTGCCTTCCCAACTTTAACTTTTCACCGCCTCTAATCATCTTTTCTCTAGCTATCGCTGCTAAGAGACTGCACACACATGTACATATATACAATATTTAGAGAGACTGAGAAGAGAGAGACAAGTGAAAGTGAGATATAACAGAAAGTGAGACCATTTAAAGCCTAAGTTGCTACATTAGAGGTCTCTTATAACTAAGGTACCAACTCATATTCTTAGATTTCCTTCTCCTCAATAGTCATCTTCATCACTAGTACTACTCTTGCTCTCTCTTTGTTGATTCTTCTAGCTCATTCATATTCTCTTCTTCATTTCTTTATGTTGTAGATGTTAGATAATATGGCAGCTCGAGGAGAAGCAATTACAAATGGTTTCACTCATCAAACCACAATTGTTGGATCCAATCCTCCTATCGCAAAGAAGAAAAGAAACCTACCAGGAACCCCAGGCAATATATTCTCTTCTTTTGTACATCTTTATAAATAACATAGCTTTTATTTATCTTTCTTCATTCATTTTTATCTGACTTTAATTTATACTTCAGGGTATATTCATCATAGATCTTTTATCTTTTTTGGTGTTTGACAGATCCTGAAGCCGAAGTAATCGCCTTATCTCCCAAGACTCTCATGGCTACTAATAGATTCTTATGTGAGATATGTGGGAAGGGGTTTCAAAGGGATCAGAATCTTCAACTGCATCGGCGTGGACACAACCTTCCTTGGAAGCTCAGACAAAGGAGTAGCAAGGATCCTAAGAAGCGAGTCTATGTGTGCCCAGAGAAGAGTTGTGTTCACAATCACTCCTCTAGAGCTCTTGGAGACCTCACTGGTATCAAGAAGCATTTTTTCCGGAAACATGGTGAGAAGAAATGGAAGTGTGAGAAGTGTTCTAAGCGGTATGCCGTGCAATCAGATTGGAAAGCTCATTTGAAAACTTGTGGCACTAGGGAGTACAGATGTGATTGTGGAACTCTTTTCTCAAGGTATTAATTTTTTTCCATTATTCATTAAAAAATTTATCATTTTTTGTTGGATTTAATTAGATGCATATGTTTTTATCATAACTAGGAAAATAATACAATGATTTGGAGCTCAAAAAGGATGAAAATGATTTATGTGATTCAAATTTTTTGTGTGTATACATGTTGAGTGAAACTGTGGCCCTCTCTCAGTCTATCTTGATTGGGCATTTATGATAAAAGAGAGAGGGAACTTATTGGAGAAGTGGAGAAATCAATTAGTGTTAGAAAGACATATTGTTTGATTTCAATGTTATCAGTTTTCAGTTATTTTTCTCAATCTTTTCTTTATTGATTAGGGCTTAATACTAGTAGTTTTTGTTAATGGTAGCAATGATAATATTTCTTTCGATAACATAATTTTGGTTTAAGATGAAAAACTAACAATTGTCTGTGATCTACTTGAACAGGAGAGACAGTTTCATCACTCACAGAGCTTTCTGTGATGCCTTAGCAGAAGAAACAGCTAGGGTTACCGCAGCATCTAGCATCAACAATGCAATTGCCAATGGTAACATGAACTATCAATTCCTGGGAAGTTCATTTGGACCAAATGCAGTACAACATTTATCTTCTATTTTCAAGCCAATCTCCAGTAACAATGAGGTGATGGATCAAACTAGACCTGCAGGACTATCTTTGTGGTCGATGGAACAAGGATCCCAAGAATTACATCAAAATGGGCCGGTAAGTTCTATAGCAATGTATTCTGATCCATCTGCTTCATGTTCCAACCCTCAACCAACAGATCATCAATTGAATTGGGTGTTTGGAAATAAGCACTCTGTGTCCAACGCCAGGGAACTAACAAGCACTTCCTTACCAATAGGTCATGTTAAAGAAGTCCCTAATGATCAACTTGTAAGTGCTCCTTCCTCTTTTAGCACCCAACACCAACACCAACACCAACATCAACACCACAACCACAATATCCACCTTCAACTACCTTCCGCAAACATGTCAGCAACCGCTCTGTTACAAAAGGCTGCCCAAATAGGAGCCACTTCGACAGACCCATTGTTCCTAGAGAACTTTGGGGCGAAGCGAAGTCACGATCAAGTTCAAGACGGAAGTGGATACAATGAGTTTTTCGGTCAAAACACATCACGTATTAGAATCAACCAAGAAAACTCAGTAAATGATCTTTCTACATTGAACCAGTTGCAAATGTACCCTGCAAAGAGAAGTAAAACTCAGAAGGATGAAACCGAAGGAGGACAAACAAGGGATTTCTTAGGGGTTGGTGTTCAAACCATCTGTTCATCCTCAATCAATGGTTGGATGTGATTACATGGAATCCTAATTTCATCATATTTTGCAATGGAAGGCAAAGCTGATAATAAAGTGGGGTTATTGGAAGAGGTAGTTGGGATTATATTATTTGGGCACTTTGCAGAGAGAAAAAGGTGGTATGAGTGCTTGACGGATGGAAGCTAAAAGATGGACTTAGAATACTATTCAAGTGTTGAAGAGAAGAAATCCATGCATATTCTCTTGAACCTGAAGGCTGCTCCCTTTATAATAATATTATTTTATAATGCTCCACCCCCCCCCCCCCTTTTGAACTCCATTATTGCATTGTATCATCTCTATCATGGTTGTAGTCTTTTCAACTGGAGTTTGTAATTGAGTGGTGAAAAAGCTTAATTTGAGATCAAAACAAGCCTAGACTAGACCTTTAAAATATGTTATATATCGACTATTTTATCATGCAACCATGCAATTTGTATTACAAGAGGACATTATTATTCTATGAGAAACAAATGCTTATAAGTGATAATCTTCACATCTTCACCAATATGTCAAATGCACCCTAGTGTCAGGCTTAAAGAAACACCACATTCGATTAATGAAAAGATTCGATAAGATGGAATATGACAACAGAAAATACGCTGGATCACGACTGCTTCAAAAACTTTAAGGTTTTTCCTCGAAGATCATCTAAAATGAAGAAATGTAACAGCAAGTACATGAATTGATCTAGGGGTTGGTCAGTCTAGATTTGATATATTTGTCTAGTTTTTGTTTTTCATTTCCACTTTGTTTTTATATCCCGTTTTGAGACAAGTAATTAAGATCTGACATCCCATAGCTGCCTCTCCATATCGGAGATATAAAAAAAAAAAAAAAAAATGTCAAATGCACCCATTCTGAAATTCCTTATTTCGTGTAGTGTTTAGTGAAATAACAGTTGAATTGGTCATTAGTCATATATTCATTATAATTAACTTTCATTTTTCTTTCCGGCCATCGTGCTTTTTTATTATTATTATTTTTTTTTTATTTTTCCTTTGTATCGATTTGATACTAGCTTTATATCCATTGAGTAAGGAATCTATGGGTGTGTTTGGTTGCCTATGCCATGGGAATCCATGAGGGGACCCTTATATTTTAGGCTAAATTGATGTATCACTCCACATCCACCATTTGATTTTGTGATTAATGGTGGAAATGGAAGTCCCATGAACATGAGAATCACATGCCTTGGGGGACCAAGGAGTGGGATTCTCATGGCCATGGGACTTCTATTCCAACCATTGATCACAAAATCAAATGGTGGTCAAATGGTGGATATGGAGTTTAGCCTAAAATGTAGGGATCCCCTCATGAATTCCTATGGCATGAGATTCCATGCAACCAAACACACCCTATATATACTATCTCTCTTTGATTCAAGTAGCAGGAGCACTTTTGCTTATTATGTGCAGCTAAACAGAATCCTAATAAAGGCAACTTCAATAGGCTAGCTTTAGTATACCAAGGGATCGACACTGTGAAAACCTGTATCTTGTTGGAGATATGGATTATATACAACTTTTACATGCATTTAGTGGAAGTCAGTTGAGCAAATCACAAATTAGGTTCGCTGTTGATGACAAGCAATGATGTTATGTGTATTGGTGTCTGTATGTTACGTATGCTATATATGTTATCCATGGGTTTGTAGTATAATGTTCCTTACATGTGACTAGCAGCTGTTTTATACTTGGTAAGCTAATTGAAACATCAACAGGATAATTGTTATTAAAAAAAAAGGATAATTGTTCAAATAGGATCTAATTATGGTTCATAAATCTTATCATCCTCCCATAATCTCCGGAGGCGGATACAGGAGAATTTATTAATATAAAAGTTGTGCAAAATGCACATCCATTCTCACTAAAATTCTTAACAAAATAATAATTTGGAAAATAACTTTTAAGGCCTACTTCTTGATGCAGGAGGGTTTTCAAGGTTCCTAATTTTGGTTTTTAAGGTTCCTAATTTGCTCTCAAAGTTATTTACGAAATAACTTATTCGTAATCTTTCAATTTAATTAGGAGTTTTTTAGTTTCAATTTATGATTAGGCTTTGCTTTTTTTTTTTTAGGAATAGACTTCTTGTTATTTTAGTATTTGATTCTATTTTTTTTTAGGAATATGATGCTTATTATTTAAGTTATTTGAGCACTATAAATAGAGTTCTTCCTCAATATTGTAGTAGACATTTGATTTGAGTAATTTAATTGACATTAGAGTTATTTCTCTATGTTCTTGGGCGAATCTCTTGTATCATTCCTTGTGAATTGTCTGTTGAACTAGCCCACAGGATAATCGCTATTTTCCCCGGCGTCACTTCTTCACAAAATAGACCATTTAGATATCGAAATTGATGTAATGACTAATTTGTACCTACTTTTATACTTTTATGACCGACAATGACTATTTTATTAACTCAGGTTAACTCATAAAGTTATCGGACATATTTACCCTTCATAAATAAATAAATAAACACAATTTTATACTTTTATGACCAACAATGACTTTTTTTTAATGATTCTATTTTTTTTTTTTTAACCCTTAACCCCTCCCACCCCATGCCGCTGGTAGGTATCGATATTACTTATTCTAATTATGAACAAAAAATTACTACTACAAAAATGGGCAATTCTGACGGATGATAAATGACACTAAAGTCATACTCCTAGCGGATTAAGGGTATCCGCCGGAAAAAGGAAAATCTTAACAGTTTTATCCGCCGGGATAGTGTTTCTAGTGTTTATATTCTCCACGTAAATATAAAGAGGGAAAATTTCCCACCCAAATGCTTATTAAAAATTAATAAAATTTGTGCCGGCAGTTATAAATTCTAAACTGGAGTTTATATCCACCACGAACGTTTAAAGCACTACAAGAAAACAGGTGTTTAGCGGCGGGTATTTAGCGATGGTTCACAAAAACCGCCGTTAAATACTTTATTTAACAACGTTTCGTTGACCGTCGCCAAATAATATTGGTTAACGACGGTTGTTGTTAATTGCGGCTGTGCTGATCATCGTCATATGCTTGGTCCAAATTCGACGTGGTGGAAAAACGTGCAAATGGGGTGCAATTAACAAATCTTGATTGTGTTTTAGATCTTAATACCATCTAATGGATGAGGTTTTAACCCCAAACCTAACTAATTTATTTTAACTTTCTAATTTATTTTAACTTCCTATTCTTTCTTTTATTTAACCTAGCTAGAATAGTGTTTGGAAGAAGAAACGACGGAGGAAGAAACGAAGGAGGAAGAAGAAGTGATTGTTGGTGAACAAAACAACATTTTCATTCAGAAACCACTGTATGCTGAAATCGTCAACAGGTAAATCGATTTGAGTATGCTGAAACCTACCGTTGCTACTTTCTGTGTTGACTGTTCTTTTTCTGGCTCCTTGCTAACGCATTGCATGTTCCATATCCGTACCTATAAAGAAAACATAATATGTGGTGTAGTGTATGTCCATTTTTATTTGCTCATCTAGTTCCAGTTTGAAAACTTGTCAATGAATTCATTCAAGCACACCAGGGCATGCATTTTATTATTGCTATCCTTATTGATATCCACTGAATCTGACTTCACCTAATGATGGAAAGACTTTGATTGATGGAATTTACATTTTGAGCTATACCTTGAATTTAAACTTGTATTATTCGACTTTCCTATGAGTTTTCTGATTAGACAATAATTTCTCCTTTGAATCAAAGCTTATCAATAATCAAAGCATATTCTTATTGTCAATTGGATTTAATATTATAGGATTTCTACTATGATAGTATGATCCTCTATATAAGTTAATTAATTACCCTTGAAACTTTACAATTCATCACTAAAGAATTTTCTTCAAGCCACACCCCCCCCCCCCCCCCCCCCCCCAAAGTAAAACAGAGAGAAAAGATCCCTATGAGTCCATGACTTACCTCATAAACATAAACCTAACTACAATCATTCAATTCAATTCAATTCACCCAACAATATTCAATGCTTTTACTGAACCTTTTGTGATGTGGGTATTTCTTATTCAGATCAAAACTCATTCAAAACTTGATTTTAGAGGTTCAAAGAAATTGATGGAGGATTATATTGTGAAACTGGTTGGGTTGGTTGTGATTGCATGGACTGCAACATTCATGCTTGTTAGAAAGATTTTCCCTAAACTTTCTTTCAATGCTTTTAATCGAATTTTTTCTACAATTCATGCTTCTTTAGCTGTTACTTTGGCTGCTCTCTGTGTTCAAGATTGGAGGTCTCATGTTTCCCCTGTGGGGTCTCAAGCACATAGGCTACACTTTGCGGTTCTTTCATGATTTCTCCATTTTTCATAAGGTGTTCCAACATCATTGAGCTCAACATGAAATAGACCTATACGTAGACACCAGTAAAACACCAATTTGCCAAGACAGTTTTAAGATTATTAAAACAAGTTGAATCAAGTTGCAAGAAATGATAGAACTGATATTTATATATCATCCAATTAATTAACTTTCATGTAGTTGGAGAATTTCTCTGTTATTTAATGAAGTTGGCTGTTTCAATGTGTATTTAGAGGTTCCCACTTCATTTGGAATCTAAATTTAAATGAAGTTGTCTGTTTCTTCCACATAATAATCTGCATTTGGAATCTAAATTTATAGACAAGGGACCCTGACATGTCCCTCTTATTTGAATCTTAGGTGAAAGAGGCTCTTTATCTAGCTGGTTTAGAATCTTCAAATCTCATAGCAGGTATTGATTTCACAAAGAGTAACCCCAAACTTAACTAATTTATTTTAACTTTCTAATTTATTTTCACTTCCTATTCTTTTTTTTCACGTAATATTCAGTTAACTTGATTATTTAACTTAGACTAGTATTTCGAGGAAGAAACGAAGGAGGAAGAAGAAGGAGGAACATTCGAAGGAGGAAGAAGAAGTGACTGTTGGTGGTCTCTCGCGCTCGTTCGATTCGTCCATCATCTTAGTTCTTCCATATCCCTCACGGTATGTCTAACTTTTGTAACTTTCTCATAAGCATGTTATCATGTATTTAGCAATAAACAAAACAACAAGTTTGCAAATAGCATGTTTACAAACAACATGTTTGCAATAAACAAAACAACATGTTTTAGCAATAAACAAAACAAAATGTTTTAGATTTCTTACTAGCAGCATGTTATCATAGATTTCTTACTGGCAATAAACAAAACAACATGTTTGCAATAAACAAAACAACATTTTTAGATTTCTTACTGGCAGAATGTTATCATGTATTTAGCAATAAACAAAACTGCATGTTCTTAATTCTAGATTTCCTGCTGGCAGCAGGACATGTTTGCAATATGAACAAAATAGCATGTATTTAACAATAAACGAAACAACATGGAATAGATTTTCTCCTGGTAGCAGGAAATGTTTGCAATATGAACAAAACTATTATTGTTTTGTTATTGCAATATGAACATAGCCATTCTCAAATTATTATTGTTTGATTAGTAGGATTGAATTTATTAGTTGTTTTGTTTTGATTGAATCCAGATATTTTGAAATGGACAAAACTTGGATTTCTATGCCGAGGAATACACTTGAATATGCGGAAGGATTGAATCAATTTTTGGATTTTGCATTTGCAAACAAGTCATCTGATAATAGAATAAAGTGTCCTTGCACTACTACAAATATTAGCTTAGGTAACGCCACTTAGATAGCGCTTTTTTAAAGAGCTATCCAAGTGGGCACTAGGATAGCGCTTATTTGTCTTAAAAAAAAAAAATCAAAAAAAAAAAAAAAAAAACACTACAATAGCGCTTTTAATTTTTTTTTCAGTTAAGCGCTATCTTAGTTATGTCTTAGATAGCGCTTTAAAAAACGCTATGGGAAAAAACGTTACCAAAGCTACCATAGCGCTTTTAAAGTGCTTGCATAGCGCTTCCGAAGCGCTATGCTACTTACATTTAGGATAGCGCTTCCGAATAAAAGCGGGAGATCAAATACATAAAACCGCTTATTATTTCACCCAAATTTTTAAAAGCCCGCTCGATCTAACCTAGAAGGGGAGAACAACGCCTCCTTCTCTCTCTCTCGTCCCCCCTCTGTGCGTAGCTCTCCCTCCCTCTCTCTCGCCCTGCTCCCTATCTCCATTGCTCTCACTCTCTCCATTGCTCTCCCTGCCTCCCTCACTCCACCGCTCTCACTCTCTCTCGCTTTCGAGCTTTGGCTCTTTCTCGATGGAGTGTTGTTGCTGTCTTTCTGTGGTGCTCCTCTCTTTCTTTCTCCAATTGATCGTCAATTTTTCATCTCTCAAGATCGAAAACTTTTTAGTCAAGTAATTTCATCTATCTCTATTGATAATTCACAACAACGAATCGATTCCAAGTTGAATTAGGTCAACTATTACTCTTTGCACTCTCAAGATCATCTGATTAGCTTAAGGCATTTGTTTTCTTGGATGATTTGTTGAAAAGTTTATATCTTTGATATTGTTAAGGTTTATTGCATATTGGGTTTTGAATTGGTTGACAATGCAGTATGCTAGAATTATTTGTTTGAATTAGGGATTTTTATGCTACTGTTAGGTAGGGAATTCTATTTTCTCTTGTTTTTCCTCTCTATAAATACAACAAACAGAGAGTTCCCTTTTTCCCCCAATCGAGCTCTTCACTCAATCAAGATCTCTAAAATTTTGGGTTTGGGGTTTTTAGGTTCTGAGTTCTCCATATTTGCAGCGCATGCCATCTTCTGCCCATCAGGTAAAAACCATTTTTTTTGTGTTTAATTTTACCATTTCTCCTTTGGGTTTTTTCTGATTTTGACCATTTGTTTGCAGGATGGAAGAGGAGAAGGAGAGAATGGGAATGAAGTGAAGTATGATTTGAGGAGCAGAGGACTGTTTGATATCATCTAGGTATGAGTTTATTCACTCATTTTCATTCTTTGTTTCTTAAGCCTTGATAATAATTGGAACTTTTAAGTATTTGAATTGGCAGAAACTTTTATGTCAGTGATAGTTTGATCTATAGGGTGTGTTTTGGACTTGATTCAGTAGTAATATTTAGTCATCTTTTTAAACATATTTTGTTGGGTGCATAATGTAAAAAGTGAAAATCATAATGAACTTTCAAAGGAGCAATGAACAAATCAAGGGTTTGGGGTTTCTATGCCGATGATATTCATCCATGTGTTCTATAGAAATTTCAAAATGCACAGATTCTAATATGAAGGTCTCTTTCATCAAATAGACCATTACACCGAAAATTGACAATTTAAAAAAGGCGGATTATTTACAAGTCTGTGGCATAATGTTATTAGAAATATACTTGATGGTTATTTGAGCTTTTAGAAATATACTTGATGGTTATTTGGTCGGCAGAGCTCGTACTGGTCAGGTATATTGTACATACATCTGTTTTGTTGCTGTGATGATGAAGATTTCATGTGTGTTTTGTCTGTTTAGTTTGTTTTGTTGATAGTTTCATTTCAAGTTCTAATTTTTATTTCAAGTGTTTCTTGAATTGGTTGGATTTGATGGATAAGTATAGGCAATATCTTTGGGGGAAGTAGCTATGGTCTACTCTAGATTAAGTGTGCGTGGGTGGGTGTCACATAAATCCAAATTTCAATTTGTTTTTGTTGCTCGACTGTATGGAGAATTGTGTGTTTGACAATTACAAAGTCACCTTGTGCGTTTGTAAGAGTCCAATACATTTATAAATTATTTCATATTTTTATGAACTTATGTGATTAGTCGGTTGATGAAACATTCAAATTCAGTGGTTTTGTATATGAGTGACACTTCTCTAGTGTACACTGTCTAAGATATTTGATCCCCTATTTAGCCATAGCATTAGCACTCACTAGATGGGGATGATGTGGTGTTGGTTCATTAACTTGATTTTATCAACCTTCACTTGTATAGGGAAAAACATTGGCATTTGTTCTACCCATTCTGGAGTCGTTAACCAATGGTCCTGCAAAGTCAAAACGAAAGACAGGATTTGGAAGATCACCTAGCGTTCTGGTGCTTCTACCAACAAGGGAGTTAGCCAACCAGGTGATTGTTGTGAACTTTATGACTTTCTTCATGTATCTTTATAAAGGGCATAGTATATGGAATTCATTTTCTTATTATTTTCAGGTGTTTGCGGACTTTGAAGTTTATGGTGGAGCTGTGGGATTGTCTGCATGTTGTTTGTATGGAGGATCTCCTTACCGCCCTCAAGAGACAACTTTGAGAAGGGGTGTTGATATAGTTATTGGTACACCTGGAAGGGTCAAGGTAATTCATAGTAAATGTGAAAATTTTGTTAAACTGATTCACTTGGATGCTAACTCATGCAAATCTCTATGTAGGATCACATAGAAAGAGAAAATATTGACTTGAGCTCTTTACAATTTCGGGTCCTTGACGAGGCTGATGAAATGCTAAGGATGGGTTTTGTCGATGATGTTGAACTTATTCTAGGTACTTCCATATAAAATAGTTTACTTGAATTGATTATTGTGGAGCATTCTTGAAAGTAATTATTACCAACTTGGCTTGTTTCTGAAAGGAAAACTTTCCTTAGCTAGCAATGTCTCAAATCTGAGGTTGACTTGTACTAGAATAGGTCACTGAAAGCTTGTCCAGAACACTTTGATTCCAGTTAACTGATACCACTATGACCAATACAACTGTTATAGTATGTCCACCCTCAGGGTGATATCCAGCAGTTGAGTATGTGTGGTGGGGAAGTTGTGTAATTAAAAGGGTTTGACTGCTCCACGTGACCATGCTCCAGTTGAACGCAGTCTTTACACCTGACCATTGTATGACATGCTAGTAGAACATTTCTATTACATAAGTAAGTCAGTCGTTTTAAATTTTGCTAATGTTTACTGTTTTCTTGGATTTTTGAATAAATCATGCAAAATCTCTAAGTGTCTTTATAGCAGCTGTTGATGTTGAAATCTTGATTTAGTAGGATTATAATTAGCAATTTCCTCCTGCAGGCAAAGTTGCGGATGTAACAAAAGTCCAAACTCTTCTGTTCAGTGCTACTTTGCCTCCCTGGGTGAAGAATGTATGTTTCCAAATCATCCATATTTTATAGTCATATATCTATATTTTAACTACTTTTGTTTTGCTCCAAGGTATCATCCATCAAAGAGGAGGAAGCGGAAGAAGAAGAAGCTGTATCCATGAAAGATGATTCGGCGGAGGAGCCCTCAGTGGGTCCTGCAACTGTGTTTCGTATCAGTCTCAAACAACCCCCCTCCAATCTTAAGCACAAGATGAGCGTTCCAGGTCTTTGTAGAAATTTCAGGTCACACCCCTTCCTCTTGCTTTGTTTAATTTGATTAATTTTGGGGTCTTTGGAGTTTAACGTGAAGCAATTTGGGTCTGTTTTAGTTGAATTATGGTGTTCCCAGTTGGCTTAAGTGATCAGTTTTGTAAGCATTGCAATGGGTTTGCTTCAAAACAAGAGTTTGTCATACAGTTGGCTGAATTGTAAGACCTACAAGGATATCGATGAAGTTCGAGTGAATTTTGACCTCAATTTGGTGCTCCGTTGGAATTGTAGACAGAGTTGGGGTTTTCTGCTAATGCCCCAATTTTGACCGCCACTGTCATTGTACCTAAAATCTTTTTATGGCACCATCAAACTTAAACAACCATCATATCTGTCTTATAATAGACAGGGTTCAGAATCCTGTATTTGAGCTAGGAAATCTGAAATGGTTTTTTCACTATCCTTGTAGTTTATTGATAATACATATAATAGCATTCAAAGGCTAAAGATGGTTTCTAGGTGATTTTGATCATGTCCTCGGCGTATCTAGTTTATTAGTGCAATGAACTACATGTGTTATTGTGTTTGTACTGGCACATAATATATACATTGAATCAATGTTTTGTCAACTGGTGCATTGCAAAACAGAGCTGTGAGACAGTTTCTTATATGTGAACTGCATTTATTAATTATTATATGGTTAATATGTTGTTTTCCTGTCTTTAAATGGGTTATCATGGTTTTTGTAGGTTCAAAAGCTGATGGGATCAACACCACTGGATGTTGCCAGGTCTAATATGGCAAAGAGTGGGCAAATAAGTAGAAATGCACTCTGCCCATGTGGCTCAAAAAAGAGATATAAAAGGTTTGATGGGCTGCCTTTTACTCATTCAGATTCAGATACATGTAAATTTGAATATTTCATATCATAACATTCCTCTTGTTGAATCGTCGTGTGGCCTTCTTCCAAGAATAATTAAAATAAGCTATTATCCAATACAGAAATCCAGTGCTCGTGAACAGTACCCAACTACGCATGGCATATGATTGCTTGCATGCACTATAAGATTCCTAGAATCAGAGAATTGCAGAAAACATGTTACATCGTGTTGGTTATTCAATCCTTATGTCTCCTGAATGTTGGCTGTTCAAGTCCCTGATTGCTTCTGAATTTTTTGTTATGAAGGTGCTGCGGAAAAGATTGAAGAGCAAAAGCTTTCTAACTGGACGGGATTTGATGGACACCGATTAAAGACTTGACAAAACTTTTGCAAGAGAATCTTCCCATTAACCATTTGAACTTCCACCTGAAGTGAAGCTCAAGTTATGTCATCATCAAAGAAAGTCTCCCTCAGCCTTCAGTGTCCACCCTTCACATTGCAGTTACTTGATTGGCAGGGAACTCTTAACTGATGGATCGAGTAAAATATCAATGAGTGTTATGCAATCATTAGAGGAAATAAACAAGTTTTATTTTTTGTTTTCATTATTGTTCAAGGAAAAAAGACGAGGGAAGATGGAGATGGCCAGATGGATTTCATGCAAATATATGAATGATGCTTGAGGCATTTCATCTTGTCTACTAGATGTTTTCTCCAAATGGAGAGTTGGAACCATCGAAAGCACATATCATTTTCTTTTCGGTATTACCATGTTCAGAGCAGGAAGAATATATATGAATGCTTAAATTATATTTTGAATGAATGAGAAACAGTTAGTTATCATGTTGTGTCTTTATTGATTGATTGAACGTTGTCATTATTATATTAAATATTATATTTAGCCCAGAAAATCGGTATCGGAAAAATAGAAAAAACAAATCAAATAACTTAGATAGCGCTTATTTAAAAAAAATTAGCGCTTACATAGCGCTTTCTAAGGCGCTATTGAAGTTAATTAAAAAAAAAAATCAACGCTTAGATAGCGCTTAATAAAGCGCTATCTAACGAAGCGCTATTCAAGTACGCGCCTTGCATAGCGCTTTTTTGAGCGCTATCTAAGCTACCATAGCGGTAGCTTAGATAGCGCTATCTAAGCCTATTTTTAAGCGCTATGCAAGCCTATATTTGTAGTAGTGATTGTCCTCGTTGTGCTTTTAGAAAATGGGATACTAGAGAGTGGTGTATGATCACTTGATTTGTATACCATTTTCGAAAGGGTACACTGTTTGGTTACAACATGGGGAGTTGGGTACAAGTCAAAGTTCTACTGTCATGCATGTAGTGCAAGATAGTCAGCCTATTCAAGATCCAATGCAAGACATGATCCATGATGCTTTTGCATTTTCTAGGCACTATGCCCATGAAGAATCTTCCACATCACATGGACCACATGAAAGGGATGGAAGGATGGGGGGTATAAGCAATGGGTTGAATGATGAAGTTAAATAATTTTTTGAGTTGCTAGAGGATGGAGGGCAAGAGCTATATGAAGGGTGTTCAAAGTACTCAAAATTATCTTTTTTGGTTAAACTGTATCACATTAAGTGTATTTGTGGGATGAGTGACAAAGCAATGTCGATGATAGTAGACACTACTACAAATATAGGCTTGCATAGCGCTTAAAAATAGGCTTAGATAGCGCTTTTTAGCGCTATCTAAGCTACCGCTATGGTAGCTTAGATAGCGCTCAAAAAAGCGCTATGCAAGGCGCGTACTTGAATAGCGCTTCGTTAGATAGCGCTTTATTAAGCGCTATCTAAGCGTTAATTTTTTTTTTTTAAATTAGCTTGCATAGCGCTTTTATGAGCGCTATTTAATTTTGTTGATTTTTTTTTAATTTTTTTTTTTTTGATTTTTTTTTAATTAGCTTCTAAAGCGCTATTTAATTTCGGTGAATTTTTTTTATTAACTACCATATAATATTTTTTTATATAATATTTAATATAATAATGACAACGTTCAATCAATCAATAAAGACACAACATGATAACTAACTGTTTCTCATTCATTCAAAATATAATTTAAGCATTCATACAAAATTGTTAATATGCTATCATATATATACACCAGCTTTTTTGGCCACGAAATGAAATGGCCAACAGCTTCTCCTACAGTCCTAACTTCGTCTGTACATTGCGGCACCGCTGAATGTTTCTCAGATTCTACTGCCACTTCAAATTGTATCCTCGCATAACCTGAAATTGCATCATGGCATTGTATAAGTATAACAACACACACACACACTAAGGAGGAAATTGTAGAAGTTGTGATACCTGATATGCAGAGGAGGCAGTGCCAAGGAGGAAATTGCTTGGGAATGGAGAAGAACCATCACTTGTAGTTTGATGTATGGGATCAGCAAGGAAACCAAGTCTGGTGAAATCATTTTCCATCTCAACATAGTCCTCATTTACAGCATGGACAACAACATCAATCAAAATCTGTTTATTTTGCTGCAAATACAGAAGGATAAAGAGAGTGAGCACCATGTTGCAAATAGACCAGAAGGCAACCTGTTCATGTGCATGTATATGTGTACCATATGGCACAGCACAGCTTCTAAAATCTAAAAATAGTAAGCTGTAACAGGCATCGATATGAATGAAAGAAAGCAGCATTTATTGCTGGCATTGCCACTTCTCCAATAGTTGAATTGAAAGAAAGCAGAGCACCAATATTCACAACACTTGGCCTTTTCAATGTAGAGCTAGTATTTAAACTCCGACTCTTCACTTCTGTCGAGACCAATAAACAGAAAAACAATAGTACAAGTGGAAAACAATAGGAGTATGAAGGAACTCCTAGTCAACACTCAAGTAGAAACCTTTTTAATGTGGGCTGTTTTCACTCAATCGACATTTTATTTAATATTTTTTTTTCTTATTCCAAAAATTGTTCATTGCTTTAAAGATGCAGGATGCTCAAGTGTCCCTTTTTTGTTTTTATTTATTTATTATTGCTGTTATTTTTTTTTTCAATAAGATATACTTCGTATAAATTAAGTTCCAATGCGAAAACAGCTAAGAGACTGGTGGGAACTTCAGGATTCCAAATAATATACCCCGAAATAACAATAATATTACTGATTACTAGTGCTATATATATTGTTAATGCATTGTCAACAATTGTGCTGCTTGTTCTATCATAAACTCAAATCTTAAGTAAAAAATAAAACCTTTACTGATATCACTGGGAGTGTCTTAGAATGATAGTTTTTTGCATTCTTGTACAATTACTGTTGTCACATTCCATTAACTGTTTCTCATCCATTCATGGACCCACTTTAATCAAGTATAAACCACTTTACCAAATGACCTACAAAGAGCACTAGCAATTCAAGAGGTAGAAGTTCTAGTGCTTTTGGTTCAAATGGAACCAAATTTTGACTAAGCAACAGCTGACAGTACTGGTAAATATTAATTTGAAATCTTGCTCAAACTAGAAGGAAAAACAGAATGAAGCAAGATCTTACCGGAAATATTTGTGATCATATTCGTGCTTTTTTGAGCGGCGAGTGCTTTTAACTTATTTCCAGTAGCTAATAACAGCAAGCTCTTCATATGCAGCTTTTGTTCCTTCGGACTAGACGTTTTCGCTAAAGCTTCTTCAAAAGCATGCAAATCATGGGCTGTGATGGAAGGAAGAGAAAGTAAAACCTGCATCACAAAGAGAACAATTCAACATGAGGAACTCTTATCGAGGTACAAATTATTGATCAAGAACACTTTATATCCTTTCAACATTCTTCCAACTAGGACTTCCAAGAAATATCATCAAACCTGTCTAGGAGCAGGATCCCTATCAGCAAGATATACAAATATGTCACGGCAGAGAACAAGGAGCTCTGCACTGGCATTAATATTTGACTCAAGTGCCAAACCCTGGATAATTGCATAGAACATGTCCTTGGCAACAAAACCTCGGAGCTCCACATCATTTGTTGAAATAGCCAGCAGAATCACAGATCCACAGAAGGACAACACCTTCGATACAGCTTCCCCATCTGTCCATGTTAAAGCTTCTAGGCTTATTTGCAGTGCTGGAAGAGCTGTTTCTTTATGCTTCAGTAAGAATCTGCAACGTGACGACAATGTTAGTCTAAATTAGAATATTAGTAAGTGGCTCTGAGCAGATGTTTAGAACGAAAAAGTATAACATTAGGATCTAGAAGGACATACCCTATCAAAGAGCTTGACGCAAATGAATCTAAGTCTTTGAGAGACATGTCAACGCGACTGTTCTGTCCAGTCGGTTCTAAAGATGGAAGTCCATTATTTAACCCTGGGGAAGCTAACACTGAAAGAAGAGAACATATCTCGCGAGTTAAATCTCTAAGTAACTTTTCCTCCATTACTTCCACCTTAAGATCTGGTTTACTGATATCTCCATGGATATCTGGAACTTTTGCTCGACCTTCACGAAGAAGACTGGACCATGAAAAACTAAGGACATGCTGACAGTGGACGAGTAACGGATGCAGAAATTTTTCAAGCCACTCTTCCCATAAATCCAACGGGCAAAACTTCATCAAAGGAATCAAAGCCATATGAACGAGCTGCCTAATATGTCTGAAGTCCATTGATTGTATGTTCTCCAGAAGTGCTAGAGCAACGGAATGACTTTCCACACATTTGTAGAAGGTATCCCCAATGGTTGTCGATAGACCCAAAACATTATACCTACAATCATTTAAGATACATTAGCAACTAGACAAAAATGTCAGAGTTTCCAAAAGCGAAATTACTAAAGCTACATATTCTCTAGTGATCAAGGTAATTTGCCACGAGTTTGATGTTCATTTTTTCTAAAGCTAGGATTTTTTCAGTTGAGAATAAATCATAACACCTTATCCAGATGAAGATGGCTAAAAAGCTGACATTCTGTCTATTGTTAAACTATCCATATAACAAAGAAATCTTTGCACAAACAATGGTTCAAATATTCAATATCAACATCGCTTGCACCAAACACAGAAAAATATCAGAATTGACAAAAGAAACACCCCTAATTCCTATGTAATGCTAAAATGAGGTTAAAATGGTCAGATATATTGAATATTCAAATCAAATATTGTGACAATGTGCTGAGAAACGAGAATTGATTGTGAAAAAAACACAAGCTTTAGCAGCAACAAGCTTAATGAGGTGCAACAATGGATATTATTGAACAATATTGAGCAGAGGAAAACGAAGAACGAGAAACAACATACATGCGTAGAAACTTGAATTAGCAAAAAAGACATGACTTCAGAATTTAGAGATAATTAAGTTGAGGAAACATGATCTGCCATGTCGACACCAATTATTAGAAACTTACCCTTAGGAGAGGAGGCAGCATCCATGCCAAATGAGAAGCCATTGGATGTGGAGGCATACCAAGAGATCCAGCCTACACATTTAAATTGCTTTTCCGAATTCCACTCCTTTTAAGAGATTTTTCAAAGAAAGTCACGGTATGGAAAAGTGACCACATAAATGATGTATCAGAGCATAAGCGGATAAGACCGACAGGATCAGACAAGTACACATTCTGCCATTCAACCTGTGTCCACTGTTTGCTCAAGGGTTCAAGTAACCAAACCAAAACTTCCTGCTGCTGTTGAATCCTGCATCAGTGTGAAGAGACTTGAGAAACTTAGATCTAAAGAAGAGTGAAATAATGCAGAGCCAGTATGAGAAAATATTGCCGAACCGTAACAAATATTTACCCAGCAGTGGATGACATAACCAGAAATGCTTCACCGAGAAGATTATGCTCTGCACGAAGTAGGCGGCCTTCGCTTTGGAGATAAGCCATGGTGTCAGCAATTCCCTATAATTTTAATGCAAAACCAGTATAAAGAAATCAAAAACTGGCGCCACTGAGTAAACTAGTTAACTGGGGTATTAAGGTGCAGTAAGAGAGAATATGAATACCCAACACGAGATTTCAGTAATAGAAAATACATCAATTTTCCAGATAGAAGTATGTAGTATCAAACACATATTTGCTGACTCTTAGGGCTGTGATATTTTGAAATGCAAATTGATCTTTACATAGAGCACTTCCTAATGACTCAAAACGTATTTTCATTCACTCATGCCTTACACATAAATGGATAATATAATGAAAGAAAGAATAGCTGTCTAGAAAGAAGTGAAGTGGCTTCTAAGCTACATTCCTTTTTAAAATTACCCATGATTTCACATCTTGGTCAGGAACTCATCAGTTTAAAGAGAAATGGTTACTCTCTTGTGGTTTCAATTTTCTTTTCTATTCTAATGGGTCATTTTCCAGATTATGATGCAAAGGACTGTGAAAGAGAGAAAGGTATTCATCTCATAACAAGGAACACATACAGACAGAGAGATTAAGTGAAAGCAACAAAGGAACACGAGGTCCCAAGTGAATTGACTCATTGTCTTCACTTCCATGTATTTAGAACACAATCTCAGGAGCAGTTTGAGTCACATTCCTCATTGGAGCCAAATCATCAAGAGGCATAGGTGACACAGTTAACAATAGCAATAGAGTAGAGAACTTCACGAGTTGGAACTGTAAGATTGGATTCCTGCAAACAAGCTTCCATCTCCGCAACCTGACAAAATAGCAATACCATATTGCTGAATGTAATTAGCAATCTTGAGACTTCAACCATACTAAGATACTAAACCCAGCTAAGCCTGTGACTTAATAATATCTATTAAACAAGAAGAACTGCCTGAAAGTTGCACTACAAACAGCAGTGACAAACCATATCTAATGCAAAACACTCCTGAATCTCAATACTCGTATACCAATATTTATTAACAAAGAAAGTAGCCACAGCCATACATGGGAAAACAATTGGATTCAACTATTTTTTATTAATTTGATTAGTTAGTTTCCGATTGTACTGAAGGATATATTAGATGGTTTGGCATGCTTACTTCTGTATCCTTGAGTATATCATGAGTATGTATAAGCATATAACTTGGTCGATCATGTAAAAACTTAGTTAGTCGTATAACAAGACAGGACATTCATCTCTTAGGCTATGTTTAAAAGAAACTTTCTCCAAGAAAACTTGCCAAAAGTGAGAAAATAGAAGAGAAAAAAGGGAGAGAAAATGCAAAATATGAATTTAATGATAGTCCCTACCCTCATGTTTTCGACGAAGTTGTGGAAAATGTTTTGTTAGGATGGGAGCAAACAATATTTTCTCAAGATATATGGTCATCTTCCACCTCAATTCTGGATTGCTTGTTGTCTCTCGCTGCTTTTCCTGCTAACTCCAACACCTGATAAGAAGAAACCCATTGTAAATTAGATTCCCAATTCATTAGGTCAAAATTGTTCAAGTCTGTTTCACAAAAAATCACAAATTTAAGCACCATAATCAAAGTCCATTGTCAATTTCATAAAAATAAACCAAAACAATCAAACCCCATGTAAACATAAACATGATTCAATTTCGTTTCAGAAAATCAAAAAATTAGGGCACAAAAGGCAAATCAAAACCAAACTAATGAAAACCCATTCAAAATCAAAGCATGCTTAACCAACCCGGCTCTAAAGATATAAACTTGAAACAAAATACCCAGATTTAAATGAGCTTCCGACTCCTCGGTTCCTCGCCTCCTCTGGTTCCTCGCCTGAGTCGCCTCCTTCCTCGGTTCTTCGCCTCCTCTGGTTCCTCGCCTCCTTCCTCGGTTCCTCGCCTCCTCTGGTTCCTCGCCTCGGTTCCTTGCCTTCTCGCCTCATCGCCTCTCTGTGTATTTGAGAAGGGGAATTCTAAATGTCGAGGAAACCAAAATCTGAAAAAATGAAAAAATGAGGGTTTGTGATCTTAACCGTCCGATCGTATCAAGATCTGAAAAAATGAGATTTAATTTGATATTTGATCAAAATCGAAGCGCTATCCTAAATGTAACTAGCATAGCGCTTCCGAAGCGCTATGCAAGCACTTTAAAAGCGCTATGGTAGCTTTGGTAACGTTTTTTCTCATAGCGTTTTTAAAAGCGCTATCTAAGACATAACTAAGATAGCGCTTAACTGAAAAAAAAAATTAAAAGCGCTATTGTAGCGTTTTTTTTTTTTTTTTTTTTTTTTAAAGACAAATAAGCGCTATCCTAGTGCCCACTTGGATAGCTTTTTAAAAAAGCGCTATCTAAGTGGCGTTACCTAAGCTAATATTTGTAGTAGTGAGAGTTGATGCATGATGCATTCCAACATGCAAGGATCCCCGAAACTTTCTATGAGGCCAAGAAAACCATTAATAAACTTGGTCTTAATTATACTAAGATACATGCATGTCCGAATGATTGCATGTTGTACCGGGGATTGGATAAAGATAGACAAACATGCAAGCAATGTGGCACATCTAGATGAAAGCCAAATACCAAGGGAAATGCAAATAATGTGCCTATAAATGGTAAGAAAAGAAAAAGGAAACCTGCAAAGGTTCTTTGTTATTTTCCATTGATATCGCGGTTGCAACGCTTGTTTATGTCTTCTAAGACTGTTGTCGATATGAGATGGCATGCTAGTGAGGATAGCAAAGATGGTCTGATGCGACATCCGAGAGATTCTGAGGCATGGAAAAAATTTAGTTTAAAATTTCCTGAATTTGCTTTGGATGCACGTAATGTACGCCTCGGCTTGGCTAGCGATGGGTTTAATCCTTTCGGGAATATGAGTACTAGTTATAGCATTTGGCCAGTGGTTCTAGTTTCGTACAACACTCCTTCTTGAAAATGTGTGAAGCAAACTTCCTTCATTCTTTCAATGATCATTCCTGGTAAGCGGATGTCAGGTAATGATATAGACATTTACTTACAACCTTTTATTGATGAATTGAAGGAGTTGTGGGTTGGTGTAGAAGCATATGATGCTTCGTTGAATGAAAGTTTCACAATGCGAGCAGCTTTAATATGGACAATAAGTGATTTTCCAGGGTTAGGGACCCTATCAGGGTGGAATACACATGCTAAACTAGCTTGTCCTTCATGTAACTTTGATGCGGAGTCTTGCCTCTTTCCACATAGTAAAAAATGGTGTTTCATGGGTCATCGGCGTTTTCTAAATGTTGGTCACAAGTTTAGATTGAACCGATGTTCTCTTTAATGGCAAGCAAGAAAAAAGGAATCCACCAATACAACTATCATGAACGGATATTTTGAAACAAGTAGAGAATATTAACGTTACATTTGGAAAGACACCCGAGGTTGAAGTTATAGGTAAAAGAGCTCGTGGGAAAAATACTAGAATTGGTGAGGCGCTACAATGGAGGAAGAAAAACATATTTTTTGATCTTCCATATTGGGAGCATAACTTGATCCGTCACAATCTTGATGTGATGCATATTGAGAAAAATGTGTGTGACAATGTGATATACACCTTGCTTAATGAAAGTGGGAAGACTAAAGATCATCTTAATGCCCGAAAAGATCTTCAATCAATGGGTATAATAGAAGATCTCTGGCCAAATGAGAATGGGAAATACCTTCCTAGTCTTCTTACAATGACTAATGCAAAGAAGGACATATTTCTTAGGACTTTGAAACATCTCATTGTGCCAGATGGTTACTCAAGTAACATATCCAGATGTGTTGATTTGAAACAACGTAAGTTGTTTGGGTTGAAAAGCCATGATTGTCATATTCTTATGGAACAACTGCTGCCAATTGCAATAAGAAAGGCATTGCCTACTCCAATGTCAGCAATTTTGGTTGATATGTGCTCATTTTTTCGACACTTATGTGGTAAAGTGTTGAATCCTCAAGACTTGGACAATCTACAACATCGAATTGTTCTCACACTTTGCCACATGGAAATCTTATTCCCTCATTTTTTTACAGTCATGGTTCATTTAGTAGTTCATTTGGTTGATGAAAACAAATGTGGAGGCCCGGTACATTATCGATGGATGTATCCTATAGAGAGATAAATATCATAAATTAAACCTTATGAATTATCACTTGATTTTCTTATTCTAATACATTTACTTTTATAATTCTGAAGGTACTTAGGACGTTTGAAGTCCTATGTACGTAATAGGGCACAACCAGAAGGTTGTATAGCTGAAGGATACCTAGCCGATGAAATTCTAATATTTTGTTCAAGATATTTAGATGATGTGGAAACAAGATTCAATCGAACACCCCATGTTGATGATGGGGTAATTGGTGTTGGATCTTCTGAAGTGGCTACTTTGTTTCCGTTGGTAGGCAGACCAGTGGGGGGTTCTTCATATTTCAATTTAACACCTTTAGAATATATGCAAGCACATCGTCACGTGTTGATCAACTACACAAAAGTTAACTCGTTTCTTCAGTGAGTAAATTCTTACACGTAATATGATTCTTCAAAAAACTTTGTAATGGCTCATACTTATATTTTATGATGTAACATTTAGGGAATATAGGACAGAAACTAAGAGAAGGCTAAGGAGTCGTACACGATCACAAGTTTAGATAGATAAGGTGGTTCATAAAGGATTCGTAGATTGGTTTCGGAGACGCGAAAGTATATATTATATCAATTATTTATTTAAGTAATATAATCATGCATATGACTATATGGTATCATTTTGATGTTAGGTTGTGAATGATGTAAACGGATCACATTCAAATGACATTATATTTCTTGCACGAGGACCACTAATTCAAGCAAGAAGGTTTACTGCATATAATGTTAATGGCTTCAAATTCCGAACATTAGTACGAGAAGATGGCTTGAAAACTCAGAATAGTGGAGTATTTGGTTCATTTGGAACTAGGAGCTATGCAAGCAGTCGTGATAATAATGTTAGGGAAGGAAATGTTCCTTATTATGGAAAATTGATAGATATCATTGAGTTAAACTATCATGGTCGTTTCATGGTTACCATATTCAAATGTCAGTGGGCAAATACCACTACTGATAGAGGGATTAGAATAGATGAATTAGGCTTCACTTCCATCAATTTTTCTCGGTTGATACATATTGGTGATCATGAAGATCATGAGCCATATATTCAAGATTCAGAGGCACAACTTGTGTATTATGTGGAGGATGAGGTGGATAAAGAATGGAATGTTGTTGTTCATTTAAAGCCAAGAGACTTGTATGACATGGGCGAGAATGAAACTGAAGACTCATTCTATGAGAATACGCTTTATCAACAACAAGACTTAGATGAGTGGTTTCAAGATGATAATGGAGATTTGCCATTGGCAAGGGATGATATAGATGATGAACCTGCAATCAATGCTAATAATGACAATATTATAGAAGATGAAGATTTTGTATGAAAAATTATGTTTGTTATAATACATTACTATGACAATTTTGCTTATTGGTTTCAAACATGTTGTCTTCTCCTATTCATTATATAATTTATTATTTCACAATTTGACTTTTGTTTGAAGTTTCAATGATGCCTAGGCCTAAACATTTCCAAGTTGAATAGGATCCTATAGAGCGTCCGACAAAATCTCAATCCTTTGAATCTAGTGCTCGGTCTCATCCAACTGCTACATCTGAGTCTCATCTAGTTGCTACATTTGTTTCTCATCCAGCTGCTACATTTGTCTCTCATCCAACTGCTACCTCTAAGTCTCATCCAACTGCTACATCCATCTCTCATCCACCTGATGATATTGAGTCTCATCCAGTTGCTACACCCGAGTCACGGTCAAGTGTTCATGAAAGCAAATCCATAAAGTATTGGACAGTGAATACAATTGGTATGTTATTTAAACTTATTCAAGAAAATAATATGTTAGTCAATAATTTTGAATGAAGTATAACGAATATCAACTTGTCCTAGATGAGCAAGGGCTAATAAAATAATCTCATATGAGGGCACATGATGTTTGGTCACTTCCTAGAGACACAAAAGTGAGGATTCCATTTAACACTGAGGATCAACTTATTGGAGATGCAGCTGGTCTCTTAGGAAGTTTTTAGGAGAATTGGGATCCGATTTTAAGGCTTTTCCAGTTGGATACAACTCTTGGAAAGATGTGCCAAAAAGTTACAAGGATAGCGTGTATACTACTATTATATAGGTATGGCTTAATTTATGCTTGTCACTTACCTTGTTTGTAAGATTATTGATAACGATTTGAATACTAATGACTATTAATTTTGAAGAATAAACTACATGTGGAAGATCCAATGGCAGACCATTATATCTTGCAAAACATTGGGAAGAAATGGAAGGACGTACAATAGGCATAAATTGTTCCATGAATTTTATGATCCTACACTGTCCAGAAATGCTAATATTGCAAAACATCCCAAAGGCATTGATCGTAATGATTGGACACATTTTATTGACTACCGCTTGGATGAAAGGACAAAGGTAACACAATATTTACATTATTTATTTAGATAACTAGGAATATGCTAACAATATGTTTTTATCTATACATTGATAGGGAAAATGCAAAAAAAAAATATTGAAATTCGGAAGAAACTCACCGATCCACACACAGGATCGAGGATCAAAAAGCAATTCCAGGTTAAAGGCTGAGATGGTAATTAATATTTTACATCCTACCACACTTTAAGTTATCATTCTCAACAATATTATTTAAAGTTATATGACTTCATAATATCGGTGTAGGAATATGAACTTGGGAGACCTGTGAGTAGGGGAGAGGTGTATATTGCAACACACACAAAAAAGGACGGGTCTTATGTAACTGACGAAGCGAGACAGATAAGTGTAAGTAATTTAACTATTTTTTTATCGAACTATATTAATTAATGTTTAGATAAATTTTGAATTCAAAGTTTGATGGCTTGCCTCATTAATGCAGGAGAAAATTTTAGAGATTGAGAAAGAAGATTCCACATCACGATCCATATCACAACAAGATTCACTTGCTAAGGTGTTAGGAAAAGAACATTCAGGCCGAGTTCGAGCTTTGGGATTCGGGCCATGTCTCAAGTCTTTGGCAGCACCAATAGTGGGTTTAGTGGGATGATGTCCTCACAACCAACGCAAAACACTGATCTTCAAGTGCAACAGAGAATTCACCAGCTGGAGTCACAGTTAGAGACAGAGAAATTAAAGAGGCAGGGATATGAGGGAGCATTTACATACATTTTTCAGAAGTTGGATGGAAATGTGCCTGCTAAGTTTATAAGATTATTCACTACACCCGTATGTTTCTTTGCCTTTACATTATTTTAATATATATTAGTTATCAGTGATATTGGTTACTTACTAAATATAAATCAATTAATTATTGTAATTTGGTTCAAGTTTAGAGTAATATTGTTGACTCATCATTTTCAGGCACAAGATGAAGAAAGTGGGTAAGCTTCACCAGCAACTGCAAGGCCCTCATCACCTAGTCAAAATAATAATGAGGATCTTCATCGGCTCCACTCTCCATAGCATTGTCTAATTTCTTTCAAGAACATGGTACAATTTCAGCTGTAGTAAATTTGATTTTAACTATCAAACTTCAAGAAATTCTACATGTACTAGCTTTCATATATTGTTAACTTTGATGATAATATAGGTTTTTTTTTGTTAAAGTTGATGACAATATAGTTGAAGTCAAGTTTTCTTTAATGATTTCGATATAAAATAGTTGTGTAAAATTGTCGATTGTTTACAGGTTGAAAAATGTGATTACAGGTTAAAATGTGACTACAGATTGTTTACATATTTCTAGTGCGCATAATAGAATTATCATGATAATAATGACAGGCATTAGCGGCGGTTTTAACCGTCACTAAAAGAATTACCAATTGGAATTTGGCGGCGGGTATACACCGTTGTAGGCGCCACGGACTATAGCGGCGGTTAAGAACCGTCGCAGCATATTATAAAATGTCAATTCTTGCCCCATATTTAGCGACGGTTAGCACCCGTCACTATATGGTATTTAGCGACGGGTTTACCAACGGTTACTACTAACCGTCGCTAAATAATATACAGCGACGGTTATGCCAGCGGTTGCAAAAAAACGCCGCCGAATGCTCTTGTGACGCCTTTATTAGCGGCGGTTGGCCAACCGTCGTTGTATTACGTAGCGACGGTTACACACTTTTGGAAACCTTCACTAAACACTTGTTTTCTTGTAGTGAAGCGGGAAAATAATTTATTACTGGCGTTTTTATGGCCCACTCACCTCACCTTACCTCTTCGCCTCCTTTGGTTTTTTTTAAGGCCCGCTTTAGTTGAACTGAAGAAACAAAACCCTTTCATTGGCTTCTCCCCTTCCATTCTGCTTCGCCTCCTTCACGCCATAGCAAAAGTTCCTGACGACGGTCCCTGCCGATGACGATGGTCCTTGCCTAGTGAGTAGACTTCCTTGCCTTCCCTTCCCTTATTGTTACAACAAAAAATTTGTTTACTCTGTCCGTCTCTCTATATTCTCTATATTGAAATCCCCTTAAGGAAAGCCATTCAACACAATGACTTGGGGTATAAACTTGAGTTCTTATTGTTGTTGTTGTTAGAGTCAGAGTAGTCTCTGAGAAGCATCCATGGTGTTCTCTTCTTCTCTTCAACAATAATGGCTTTGCTTTGCTTTTCTTTTTTTACTTGCGTTGGATGGAGGAAGAGAGATTAGAGGATTGGGGTTAAAAATGAAGGAAAAGGCGAAGAGACTTAGCGTTGAAGAAATGCCATGAAACAGGGGAGGACGGTGGTTAGATTTTGTTAGGTGGCGAGTTGGCAGGGCATCTGTCCCTCTTTGATTAACTGATAAGTTGTGGGATGGAAGTTCGATTTGAATAGTTACTTTCCTGAATCTGGCAATCTTTCCCCCTTTTGTAGATTTATATGAATTTGGGATTTTATTCTACCACCAATTCTTCGACTCAGCACCACTACCACCGATTCTTCAAACTTTCATCCCCAACATTATAATGCACACCAACTGTTTGATGAAATTCTTAACAGAAGAAAAAAGTAAGTTTTGCTTAATAGTTGTTTCTTGTTTGCAGGTCCCAATGATGTTCTTGCATTGCAGCAGAGACCAAAAAGGCACTTCACTCCCCTTCTATTCATGTTTCTGGTTCAATTTTTTCATGAGTTAGGAATTTGGGTAAGTGGGATTCATTGGGTTCTTATCAATCTCAAATTTTGTTTACTTCATTGTTTGACATCAGTGGCATTAAAATGAGGACAACGCTATGCAACATTTGTTTTTTTTTTTTTTTTCCATTTTACCTTTTTTTTAGTGATTGTCGCTATGAACTCTGTAATATTATTGACAGTTCTCAAATGTTGGAAAAAGTTGTGACAATTTTTTTCTTCAGAAACATGATTTTCGAATGATCAGTGATGTTAATGCCATGATAAGAAGAAGTATCCTTGACATCATTATGCTAAACAGTGGATAAATGAATTCAAAATAGAAATAATGAAACTAACTTTGCTTTCATGCGTGACATGATACCTGTGGGTTTAGTACACAAAACTCAAATAGCAGGAAGAAATAAATAGGTGTGGTTGTCTTCTAATGGGGATGGCTTTAGTAACACTACTTCATTTTTTGGATTGCTCACCAATTCTATTATTATAGCCAATAATCAACTCATTACAACTCATGTGTATCTCACTGACTCTCTCCTGCCTCGTGGTTCTCTATAAATATTCATACTATCTCCTAGTTATAGCAATAAAGCTAAGTGAACATAAAAAACAAGAGTGACAATGGCTGCCATGTTTGATTTTATAGCTCAACTAGGCAAGTAGATTTTCTTTCACCATGGTGGAACTGTGTGAGATTAAAGGTTCAGTCTAAGCTTAGAGTGCTTAAAGAATGCTCACTCTAGTAGTGTTCTTTGCCCATAGAGACCAATAAGCCTCAACATTATAGATAGTATGAGCCTTTTGGTCAAATGTTCCGAATAAAAAATGTGGCAAGTAGAGGTGTTTGAACTATTGCTTTATTGGTGTTTTTAATTCTTTGTTTTATGTCCATTTGTTTTTATTTCTCGGGTAAAGTCTTCATGTACCCCCAACAGGTGTAAAAGATCTTTTCTCAAGAAATAAAGGTCTGGCATCCCATAGTTGCCCCTCCCCACTAGAGGTTTATTTAAAATAAAATAAAAACTGTGTGGGTTTTTGTTTATGTTGAATTTTTGTATGTTGGGTTCATGTTTGGATGGAGGTTTAGTTGGATCCTTGTGAGTTTGTTGAAAATTTTGAATTTTGATCCATGGGGTTTATGTTTTAGTAGTTTTTGTTGATGGGTTTTAGATATAATATATGGGCCTTTGGTATTGTGTTCAATTTTAATCTATCTATCTAATGTTTAATAATTTGTAAGCATCATGAACAGAGACTCTGCAAAAAGTTTCACTGATTTTCAGTCGAAACCATTTCACAGATTTTAGCTAATTCCAATCACTGTAGGGATATTCTACAACTTGAGCTAACTTGAAGAACATATAAGAAAACACTTTTCTACATTGAATCTTGTCTTTAATGGCGTGATGATAAATTAAGATCTGCTAAAGACTCAGTCTTCTCATCCAGCATTACAGGAATGAAACCATCCTAACTTTGTTAGGAACTTATGAGAAGGAATTTAAATGGATGATATAGTGGTATTAGAAGCTTGCTTAGTATTCCTGACATTACATTATGAGAAGCATATTTGTATTCCTGACATTATGAGAAGCATAGTGGTATTAGATGCTTGCTTTGTATTCCTGAAATTTGAGGTATTTAATGAACTAATTTGAAGTGGTTTTGTTCGTTTTAGTGTGTTTAGAATAGAGCCTGGCTTGTTTTGGTGGAATTTGGATAGGGTTTATGCAATGCATGTTAGAGATTAGTGTCAAATCTTGAATGCAACTTTGTTTCTGAGTGATTTAGAGGTTTAATGATTCTCTAAGTTGTTTTGAGTACAAATATTTGCTTGTATTCGATCTCTCCACAATTTTGTTTTGTTTTTGTTGTTTTCCTTTGTTGCATGTACAGATTAGTTGTGAAACTCCACTACTTGACATGTTGCTTTGCTTTTGAACTTCTTTAGAGGTTTTGTTTTGTTGTCGGATTTGTAGATTTTGAATGCATGTGAGAAATCAGTTTCATTACTGCTCTGTTTCTAAAATAGGAAGAGATTTTCGGGCCTGTATTTGGTTGTATTAGCATTATGTCTCATGTGTTACTTTGATCCTACGTTACAATGACACGGGTATATGTTCGGTGTCCAACACGAGTACAAAGTGTCTAGCACTGTCACCTCAAACCCCACTAATTCGGGAACATGTTCATATTGTTACATAATTATTACTTTTTCATGTATAAACTTGGTTTTGTTCATATCTTTTACTCATAATTCTTAATATATTGTTTGATTTGTGTCAAAATCCTAGCTTGATTAAGTTTCATAGACTCCATATATGGATTTGGTCATTGCCGTTCATTGTTGGTATTTTTACATTAATGGCGCAAGCCTTTTGATGGAACCTTTTTCGAACAATCTATTGAAGACATGAACTTTCCAAAGTTATAACACATATTTTTAAGTTGTTAATATGGTATTTTAATGTCATTGCAACTATGTATTTCACAGGCAGAGAAAAGGGATGTGGTCGGTTTGCCAGAGCATGTTCGTAAACCTCAAAATTCTTACAATTTCTCATTAGCACCGAACTATGTGTGCTAAGAGACCTTGTTAGCATACTAATTTCTCGTGGTTTGCATGTTTTTGTGAGGAAAGAAATTGATTTGCATGACAAGTATTTGGCTTATGTGAACAACCGTTTTTCGCACAATTCTCTTCTCCACAAGGTTTGTATTGGACAATGGTTTTTGTCGATCTTTTCTAGTACCAATTTTCTTATATCTATATCTGAGAGGTTGCTTTTGTTGTTGTTTTTTGAGGCACTCGAAGAGGCTTTTGAGATCTTTTGCAACAAGAATGTTGCTGGCAGCACAACAGAACTATTAGCTACTTACCATGTTAATGTTCTTAAGAAAGGTGGAAATGAGAAACTGAGTGATGAAGCAATCGAAGAAATGCTTGAGAATGTAGCTTCCTATCTTTCCTTTTATGAGTATTATTAGTTTTTACCCCTTTCAACCATTTTTTGTTATACTTCTTTTGTGATTTAACATCTCAAGTTGCTTATCTGAACAGGTAGTAAGGTTGCTTGCTTATATCAGTGATAAAGATTTTTTGCTGAATTTTATAGGTAGAATTTGTTTGTCAGAAATTGTTTTGGTTCTGGTATGGGTTAACATTAGAGCTTTCACAAATACTTTATTTATTTTGCTTCTGATGTGTTTTGGCAGAAAAATACTTGCTCGGCGGCTGCTATTTCAAACTGTGCAAATGATGTGGTGGACAGTTCACCTCAAAGATGGAGGGAATGGTCAGTTTCTTGTGATAATCACTACTTACGAACTAGTACCTTGTGCATGTGTGCTCTGAAATTCCCTATATGAAAATTTTAAATGGGTATTCTTTTATCTTCTTTCAGATAACAGACTTAACATTAGGAAAGGAAAACCAGGCCAATTTTGGGGATTATCTTCGCGATAATCCGAATGTGAAACCTGGGATTGACTTGTCAGTCACAATTTTAACTACTGAATTTTGGCCATCTTATAAATCACTTGGTTTGAATCTACCAATCGAGATGGTAAGAATCCTTTCAAGTTTTATATATCCAGTTATCAAGTTTTATATAAGCTCTTCTCGCAAAAGAGTTGTGTCTAAGGCTGCCCACTACATCAATTTGCTTGCCTTCGTCTTCATAACCTATTGCTTTAGAATGACTTTAAATTATTTTTTTAGTGGCCTGTTTTGGAGACATTATTTATAGCCAAATGCATGTTTAAGCTTTCTCAAGTTTTGTTTTCCTGGAATCAATGAATTATTACCCTCTGCCATGTTGGTTGGTGAACCTTCAATGCGACAGACCAAACAAAACTCATGGTTTTCATTACTGCTCTGTTTATGAAATAGGAAGAGATTTTCAGGCCTGTATTTGGTTGTATTTGCGTATTAGCATTTGGTTGTATTTGAGTATTAGGGCAGTTTTGTTTGATAATCATGATTAAAACATTTGGATGCTGCTTTTCAAGAGATTTCTGCAGAGATATTTTGTTGTACGTTTGATAATCGTGTATTTGATGGTTTATCTCAATTTTTTTTTTCATTGACAATTTATGAGGTACTATTTTTTTTCTTATTTTTAGGGGAAATCGGGAAAGAATAAAGTAAGCTGTGCTAAGCAAACGACGGGACATACATCCGGATCAAAGTCATATGCACGTGCTCAAAAAGATTTTGTATGTGTATTTTTTTCATTTTATTATGTCATAGTTGTAATAAATATACAAAAATATGATCTAATTATTTGTTGGTTCTTCCTTTCATATGTAGAAGAAGATGCGTGGAGGATTTCCTGATCCTCTTTCATTCTTTCATTTCACCCACGCAAGGAAAGCTAATTCTTGAATTGATGAGCCATCACAAGAGAAAGGGGTATTTGTTTTTAACTAATATTTTGATTCTCTGCTAGTTTATAGTATATTTTAATTTTATTAATTATTAATAGTTCTAAGTATTTGTTTGCTAGGTTTCCATGAATAGGTCCCTTCAATCTCTAATTGAGGATGGAACGGAAGACTCGGAAGAGCTTCGAACACAAGTTTATGCAGAGTAGATGGGTCCTGAGACCTGAAATAGAGTTCGGGGCAATGGAAATAGTATGACTTCTGATTTGGTGGCTTATGCCTTATGTAGTGCTAGTAGTCCATCAAGGAGAGGATCAAAGACTAGATAGGCCTTCTTGGAGTCTCAATGCTTAGAAATGAAGACCAAGCATGAGGCTATGCAGAAGGAACTGAAGGAGTTACGAGCTCAACAGCAACATTAACAGCAACAATAGTATCAGCAGATGATGTTCATGCATGCTATGCAGTCGCGGGGAGCCACACAGAGCTCTCAGCCATCACAACAATCGGGACAAAGTCAACCATTTTAGCCTCCTTATCCTATATATGTATCTGATGCATCCTATTGAACATATGCTTTTCGTGCCACCCTCACAACATTCTTCTGATGACTCATCATTCTGACGGTTTCCCGTTAGGTGGATTCAGTGGACTGCTTTATGGTAATATGTCTGATGCAGATATAGTTAGGCTTATTAGAACATCTGGAGGATCAGGGACACATTTGGGTTCAAGTTCAGGTAGTTGATTGGACTGTCTGCTTATCTTTACTGGCGGATGTACGATGTGTTTTTTGTTCATGGTGGAGATGTATGACTCATATTTGGGACGTCGAATATATGACATTTTTTTTTATATTAATATTATTTTGAGATCAGTTGCAATTTTTTTTTTTAAATGTTTACAAAACCTATTGGCGGATAATGAGCAAAATTTATGGCTTTTATAAACTCATTCCTGGTGTATAATATTAAATTTCATGACGGTTATGAACTTATTCGTTGCGGATAATATTAAATTACCAGGGGATACAAATGTCGTTCAATCTGGATTCCTAACGGTTATTAACGCATTCCTGGCGTATACACATGTCGCCCATTTTAGAGTCCTGGCGTTTATAAATTTGCACCCGGCGTATTTATGTGTCGCCTAATCTGGAGTCCTAATGATTAAAATTTTGTAGTCGGCGTATTTATGTGTTTCCCAATCAATTACTCTGTCGTGTATAAGCACCACGAATACAAATGTTATGTTATTTATATCCGCCATTATGCCATGCTGGCAGATATATATATATATATATATATTTTTTTTTTTAAATTCAAATTTGCTCCTGGCGGATTAAGGGACTTATCCGCCAGGCAATCCCCTTCCCGACGCCAGTTTTGCCGGTGGATATAGACTTTTTTTGCGCCGTGAATATGCCTTTAGTGTCATATATTTATCCGCCAGAATTGCCCATTTTTGTAATAGTGAATTTTAAGTTTTTTTAAGTTTTCATTTACTGAGAAGTTAATCAAAATATGATACTAAGGTTTGGTAAACTTTTCATAATGTAGTTAATGATAATTAGAAATTTGATTTTAATTAATTAATAAAATCAATTTGATTAACTTGTCATAAATTTTTACATTCGAATGGAATTATAACCAAGGATTGTGATTTCGTTTTTCAAATTAATTTAGGTCTCCTAATTTTAAGAAATATTTCGGTGTGTAAAGAAAAAACGTAAAAATTTCGAGGATAAATGAAATATATATAATGAATTTCGAGGGTATAATAAATATGTGTAAAATAAGATGCAACTAAATAAATGTATTAAACACATTAAATGAAAACAAAATACTTATAATTAGAAAATCAAGGTTAGTTTCAAAAATCAATATATATAAGTAGTTCCTATGGTTCATCAAAAAATGCATTTGTCGGAAAGCCAAAGCTCACGATCAAAAAGCCAAAAGGTAAGTATCTTAAGAATAACTAGTGATGATACACTGAAATGTGCTTTCATCTACACCATACACGTGTCATAATGATCTCTAGGAATGACAGGCCCAAGCGGCATCACACGTTTCGTAGCCACCTCTAATACCTGTAAGACCTATTAAGACAAGTATCTCGGGATCAGCTTCGGACGGGCAAGCCAACAGTACTTTGTCTCCAACTAGGAAGAAAATACCAGAGTATACATCGTACGTGGAAACTTCCACCTATGGACAACACTCCAATTGGAAACTATTTCCCGCGTATCTAGGAGCACAAGTCTAACAGGGAAACTTCCCTTCTTTAGACAACTCCTAATTAGATAAGGATCTCCAGGAAGATCTGTTTCCTTAAACTACACCACCGATGGCTTGGCCGAACCAAGACTCCAACACTATAAATAAGACAGGAGGTTAGTGAATAAAGGTACGTACAAATTCCCTATTTACAACTTTAAGCCTTCCTCAGAGCCCTGTCTGACTTTAGCATTGGAGTGCCATCGGCCACCACAACGATGGTCCGTGACTCATGTGCGTTCATTGTGCAAGTCAGCAGGCTAAGGTCAAGTAGGGAGCAAAAATTGACTGCATCAGTTTGGCGCCGTCCATGGGGACGACAAAGTTCCTAACAAAGCATTGACATCATCTCTCTTTAGAATTCAAGAAGATGGTGACCACTAGATTTCGTAATGATGAAAACCAGAGTGACACATGAAACACTCAGACTGGCGTTGTACCACCAGCGGTACCGTCGACATAAGGGGAGCAGGATCACACCCCCGTGCCAGTGGTAGCAGCAATGGACCCCGGGATGGATCCGCCATCATCCCATATACAGCAGATCTTGC
Source organism: Berberis vulgaris (assembly GCA_963556465.1). Taxonomy (NCBI): domain Eukaryota; kingdom Viridiplantae; phylum Streptophyta; class Magnoliopsida; order Ranunculales; family Berberidaceae; genus Berberis; species Berberis vulgaris. Next base: position 95,586,608 of record OY747125.1, read on the forward strand.
GAAAGATGAAGATACTCAAATCCATGAAGCAAAAGCAGAATGAAACATTAAGAACATACATCATGCACTTCAATGACGAGTTAATTTCCGTCAACATTTGTAATGACGCAACTGTCATCGAAGCATTACTCGACGGCCTGAGGAACGACAAGTTCTATAACTTCCTAACTTTGGACCCCCAACAAATATGGCAGACCTGGTAAAGGAAGCATAGAGTTACATCGTTCTAGACGAGGAGCGGGTCGCCAGGAAAAAGGTGGAATCCGAGGAAAAATCATTTGTCCCTTCCGACGAGAGAGTAAGGGACGAATCGACAAGCACAATACATGTCCCCCATAGGGAACATTCTGAATCCAAACAATCTAAAAGGTCCAGAAAAAGATCTGTAAGGGTAATGAGGGTCCAAGCAATATGCAGCGACCAACGGGTGTCACGCCTTCGGAGCCATGATCCTTCAATATCACTAGCCTTTACGGACAAAGACCTCCGGAGCATCCAGCTTTCACATAATGACGCTCTGATAATCACGATCTCCCTAGCAAGCTGGGAAGTAAGGAGATCCTTGGTGGACATCGGGAGCTCACTGAACGTTCTATTCCTCAGCACGTTCTGCAACATGCAGCTAAAGGAAGAGATCCTAACTCCTGATAGTCGTCCGATGAATGATTTTAGCGGTGAAAAGCATTTTTCCGGTGGGAAAGATACAACTAACAATAGTCGCGGGAGAGCCAATGTTTCAGAAAATCCTGTTTCAAGAATTTATAGTAATTGACGCACCGTCCACTTATAACATTGTTCTAGGGAGGCCCTGGCTACACCAAATGGGAGTAGTAGTTTCCACTCCGCACCAATGCATCAAGTACCCAATCAATCAGACAGTTGGTACCATACGAGGTGACCAAGCAGTGACCAGAGAATACCAATACGTGACCCTGCAGCAGCATGATAGTCGTCAGCTGGCGACTAAGCCCACGACTAGGAAACAACTTAATATTTCCAAAGAGGTCGGGATAGAGCAACTAATCTCAGACGACGAAACTCCAGTGAGCCCCCGGGGCAGATCCAACATCGGTCAGCCGGATGAAGAAACTATCATGATTTACCTTGACAGTCCTCTCAATAAACAGAGTTGTTCAAATAGGTGTATGATGAAGATGGAGATGGAGATTTGTTGTATGGAGATGGCCATGAGACTGTGGTCGTTCGTAAGAGTCTATTGACTCCCAAAGGCGATTCAGAGGACGATTGGTTGAGAACCAATATTTTCCACACAACCTGCACAGTTGCAAATAAAGTCTGCAAGATGATCATTGACAGTGGCAGTTGTGAGAACATAGTGTCTGAAGAGGCTGTCCAGAAATTGCAGTTGAAGACAAATTGTCATCCCAAGCAGTACAAATTGTTGTGGCTGAATAAAGGCAGTGAGGTAACAGTAGATAGGCGATGCCTAGTGTCTTTTCAATTGGTAGGAAATATTTTGATAATGCTTGGTGTGATGTTGTGTCTATGGATGCTTGTCATGTATTGTTAGGCAGACCTTGGCAGTATAATCGCAGTGTTATTCATGATGGGCGGAAGAATACATATTCCCTTAGCATCAAAGGAAAGAAGAAGATTGTGTTGGCACCTCGTCGAGAAGGAACCCCTCCTACCCCAGTAGCCAATAATACTAACATGCTTTCTATGTCCAGGTTTTTAGTTGAGATTGAGCGTGGAGACGTGGTCTATGCTCTGCTGCCTTGTGGGAATAGTGCAACAGACATGAATCCATATTTGCCAGCAGAGGTGCAGCAACTAGCAGAGTTTTCTGACCTGATGCCAGAGGATCTTCCTCTTGGGCTGCCACCTATGAGAGATATTCAGCATCAGATCAACCTTGTTTCGAGGTTCAGTTTACCTCATCGACCGGCTTATCGCCACAGTCCCAAGGAATCTGAAGAGTTGCAGCGACAGGTGGTAGAGTTGTTGGATAGGGGCTACATCTGTGAGAATATGAGCCCATGTGCAGTTCCCGCTCTGCTAGTGCCGAAAAAAGATTGCTCTTGGTGTATGTGTGTTGATAGTAGAACAATCGACAGGATTACAGTGAAATACAGGTTTCCAATTCCCCGCCTGGATGATATGTTAGACCAGTTGTCCGGTTCTAAGGTCTTCTAAAAAGTTGAGCTTAAAAGCACTACCAGATCATAATAAGGCCTGGAGATGAGTGGAAGACAGCGTTTAAAACACAACATGGGTTGTATGAGTGGATGGTCATGCCTTTTGGACTGTCTAATGCGCCCAACACATTTATGAGATTTATGCATCAGGTTTTACGACCTTTCATGGGGAAATTCGTTGTAGTTTACTTCGATGACATCCTCATTTATAGCTCGACATGGGCGTCAGATTTTGATCACCTCCGTGCTGTTTTTTATATGTTGATGACGGAGCGCATGTTCGTCAATCATAAGAAGTGTTATTTATTCACTAATTCTGCAACTTTTCTAGGTTTTGTTGTGTCTACTGATGGTGTTCATGTAGATCAGTCGAAGATAGATGCGGTCTTGGAGTGGCCCAAACCAAAGACCTTACACAATGTCAGAAGTTTCCATAGATTGGTGTCATTCTACCGTCGATTCATCAGAAACTTCAGCACTCTGATTGCTCCTATTACAGAGTGCCTCAAGGGACGTGATTTCCAATGGTCCGAGGAGGCGGAGGCTAGTTTTCAATTGGTCAAGCAGAAGATGACAGAGGCACCAGTTTTGGCACTTCCGGATTTTGAAAAGGTGTTTGAGGTAAACTGTGATGCATCTGGGGTTGGCATTGGTGGTGTTTTGAGTCAGGAGCGCCCAATAGCTTTTTTCAGTGAGAAGCTATCAGGATTAAAGAAGAATTATTCCACCTATGATCTAGAGTTTTGATGGGGATTTTATTAACCTAAATTAATAAGCTAATAAACCGTACTTGTAATACCCCAAGTGCACGGCTGTCTAACTAGTAGATAGTGGCAAATACGGGTCAATCCCACGAGGATTGACGAGACAGTCGAATTCTAGGACTTATTTATACAAATTTAGAGTTGGGGATTGCAACAGATGAAAATTACTAAATTAAGAGAACTAAATTGACAACTAAAATTAAACTGGTGAGATGATAAGAGAGTAGACCGAGACATCGAATACACCACAGGTTCTTCGAGATTTGTGTAATCCAAATTATTGTTTTCAAGAATCAACACGACTAATCTAAAGATTAATCTAAGTTCGCAATTGATTTCAGCAAAGGCATAAACCCTAGCATTGCATGTCTTTCTACGAAACACACAATCACAGGTTTATTTTAACTAATTCTAAAACCTCTAGCATTGCATGTCTTCTTACGGCACACACAATCACAAATTCAGATTATTTGATTAAAGCAGACTTTAAATATCAATAAAGGGAACTTCTAACTACCAATTAGTCTAGATAATTATTCCGGATATAATCGGTGAAAGGAAATTATTGAAATTTAAAAATCAACTGTGTTTAACATTCAAGCATATAGAAAACAATAAATTTAGATACGACAAACTCTAGGAAACCCTGTGGTTTCATCTTCGCCTCGGCGTGGGGTCTAGAAGATCATGGTGAATGATGTCACAGCACAGATAATGTAAGTGGAATCCATCTCAGCACAAACATGCATCCCGAGAAATAGCTGAAAATGCACTCTGGGGTGCGAACAGCCTGATTTGGAATAATGATTGTGCGGTGGTATAGAGCAAAAATGCTAGGTGCAAATAGCCAACTGATTCGAAAATCAGTTGGTTCCCGCCCAAAAGGTAGCTTTCTTCGCCTCCAACAAGCCGCTCCCTGCGTCTTCATCCAATGAGCTTCCTCTTCGCTGAACCTGCAAGAGAAATGAATACCAAGTGAGGAAGATACGAGAGAGAGAAAGAAAAGACGAAATGAGGAAGAGAACAGGGGAGGTGAAGCAGGGAGGTGCTCCCTGTTTCTGCTCCTATTATTTCTCTATGTCTTCCTTCCTGAACCTGCAAAAGAAGAGAGAGTGAGGGGAAACGAGAAAAAGACGAGAGCGGTGAGAGAGAGGAAGGCACGGTGGTTGGAAGAGGTTGCAAGGAAGAGCCATGAAAGAGGGATGTTGCGTCTGTGGAAAAATCAGGGATGTGAACTGTGTGACAATGTTGTTTAACCGGTGATGATAGTGGTGTTGAGACAAAGGAACATAGAGAGATGTCGTGTTTCTGTGACTGTGAAAACGGTAACGAGGTGAAGAGAGAAATACGAAAATAGGAGAAGAAGAGGGGCGGTGATGGCTTTTTTTGCTGAAATGAATGAACAGAGAAAGGGAAAGGAACGTGACGGGCAGGACAGGGAGGTGCTCCCTGTTTAGTTGCGCGAGGACGTGAGGCTTGATGGTGGAGGAAGAATAGGAGGTGGTGATGGCGGGATGATCGAGCTGTCGGTCCTCCTATCGAGTGAGGATCGCTGGCAAGGTGGATTCGCGTGGTGGCTGGAAAAGGGAGGAGGAGAAAAGAAACATGGAAGAGGAGGGAAACCTTTAAAAGGGGGAAAGGAGGAGGAAAAGACGAGAGAGGAAACCTAAATAGGGTTCTTCCCTTTCCCTATTAGGTTGGGTTTGGGTTTCTAGGTTAGTTTTTGGGTTTGGGCTTAGGTTAAATTAGGTGGACTTAGGTTTGTTTGGGTTAGATTTAGACATGTGATCCGCTACTTTGTACCACCACTAGAATCGACAAATTGATTATTCCTCAAATTGTCGCCTTAATGCGATTTCATCGTTCACGCTCAAATTTCTACAAAGACATGAAAACGAAATAATTAGAATAAAATATAATAATCGAAACAGTAACATATATAAATTAAGGGATATATTATGTATTAATTACGTGAATATGAAATACCCCCAAACCTATATTTTGCTAGTCCTCGAGCAAAACAATAAAAATAAAATTCTAACTCACTTTCGCAGGAATCATCGGTTGCACTTGCCTTAAACGTGCAACAAGGCTTTAAACCCCTAGATTACCTCTAGTGGATTAGTTATTGTCTCGTGAGGGTTTCCAGAAATGTTACCCACAAACATTATGACTCAATAAATTTCCAAAACATGGTAACTTGATTACTCTATCTATTATCCTCAGAGTAATCATCTGATTGCCAAATATTCTAGAAAACAATAACATTGTTAGAATAACATATCAAAGAGTCTAACAATGATTTAATAGTATCCAAAGGTTAAATAAATTTCATCAATTATTCTCAACTCGAAGTGTGTGTGTGTGCACAGTCTTATCAATATAACTTTCTTTTTCTCAGTAAAGAACGGTTTAAAGAAAAAAATGCATATATCACTTCTTAAGCTCTAGTCGGTATTATGACATCTCAACTAAATAAACCAAGAAGTTGTAGTGTAATAATTCAATTGTAACGTCATTCTCCCCAATCAATAAGAGAAGTAAGAATAATGAGATCATCAACAAAATAATGCGGACTCAAAAAAAGTCAGAGTTTATTTAATAACCCTCAAGAAAAATAGAATGTCTCGAAATTCACAAGGGTTAAGTCTCCACTATTATTCTAAGGTTTTCTAGTTATTATCTTACTGATTAACTTCAATTTATGCTAACTTGGCTTATAGTGCAGGAGTGGTCGAGTCGAAAAATATCATGAAATATATTTAACTTAAAGATAATATCAAACCATATGTTTTCCTATTAATATATAAAAGTGACAATTGAAAGCATGCATTTCTCAAATTTAAAGACATACTTGAAAGCACGTTCTCTTCAATGGAAAGGAACTTAGACTTTAAATGCATTTTCAAATCAAAAAAATTTCACACAATCATAATTAACTATGTATTCAATGGAGATTGAGTAGAATGCAATAGTCAATTGTGATATACATTTCAGTTCAAAAATTTTGAAAAATGCAAAAAAAACTCATAAACCTCACCCCCAAACCTAAACCAAACATTGTCTTCAATGTAGAAAATAATGATCATGACAAATGCAGGAAAAAGAAAATATGAGAGTTAGAGTGATATTACCATGGGAAAGTTTTTACCAATTTCGACGAAATCGTCCACTAATGAACGCTCAAAAGCATAAGAACTGTGGACTCACTATGATAAATTGATAAAAAAAATATAGGACACAAAAAAATGTACAAATAAAAAAAAAATTACATGTATCAGTTGTAAATTAAAATTGTTAAAGAGCTAACGAGTATGAGTGAAATGCAACTAGAAAGAACTCGAAAATCAATCCAGACTAACCATAATGACACAACTAAAGCTAGGCTGCCTCCTAGGAATGCTTGGTTTAACGTCATCAGAAAGCCTAATAGTATCAGCAGAATTCCTTATTGCGGTCTGCATCAGATGATCCCTACTTGTAAGCTAATAAACCCTACTTGTAATATCGCAAGTGCACGACTGTCTAACTAGTAGACAGTGGAAAATACAGGTCGATCCCACAAGGATTGACGAGACAGACGAATTCTAGGACTTATTTATACTAATTTAGAGTTGGGGGTTACAGTAGATGAAAATTACTAAATTAAGAGAACTAAATTGACAACTAAAATTAAACTGGTAAGATGATAAGAGAGTAGACCGAGACATCAAATACACCACAGGTTCTTCGAGATTTGTGTAATCCAAATTATTGTTTTCAAGAATCAATACGACTAATCTAAAGATTAATCTAAGTTTGCAATTGATTTCAGAAAAGGCATAAACCCCTAGCATTGCATGTCTTTCTACGACACACACAATCACAGATTTATTTTAACTAATTCTAAACCCTTAGCATTGCATGTCTTCTTACGGCACACACAATCACAGATTCAGATTAATTGATTAAAGCATTCTTTAAATATCAATAAAGGGAACTTCTAACTACCGATTAGTCTAGATAATTATTCCGGATATAATCGGTGAACGCAAATTATTGAAATTCAGAAATCAACTGTGTTTACATTCAAGCATATAGAAAACAATAAATTTAGATACGACAAATTCTAGGAAACCCTGTGGTTTCATCTTCGCCTCGGCGTGGTGTCTAAAAGATCATGGTGGATGATGTCACGGCACGGATGTAGGTGGAATCCATCTCAACACAAACATGCATCCTGAGAAATAGCTGAAAATGCACTATGGTATCTCTGAAAGGATCTGGGGTGCAAACAACCTGATTTGAAATAGTGACTATGAGGTGGTACAGAGAAACAATGTTGGGTGCAAATAGCCAACTGATTCAAAAATCAGTTCGTTCCCACCCAAAAAGTCACGTTCTTCGTCTCCAACGAGCCGCTCTCTGCGTCATCGCCCGGTGAGCTTCCTCTTCGCTGAACCTACAAGAGAAATGAATACCAAGTGAGGAAGATACGAGAGAGAGAAAGAGAAGACGAAAGGAGGAAGAGAACAGGGGAGGTGAAGCAGAGAGGTGCTCCCTGTTTCTGCTCCTGTTCTTTCTCTGTGTTCTCCTTCCTAAATATGCAAAAGAGAGAGAGTGAGGGGAAACGAGAGAAAGACGAGAGCGGCGAGAGAGATGAAGGCACGGTGGTTGGAAGAGGTTGCAAGGAAGAGCCGTGAAAGAGGGATGTTGCGTCTGTGGAGAAATCAGGGATGTGAACTGTGTGACGGTGTTGTTTTGCCGGTGATGATGGTGGTGTTGAGACGAAGGAACAGAGAGAGATGTCGTGTTTCTGTGACTGTGAAACGGTGACGAGGGTGAAGAGAGAAATGCAAAAACAGGGGAAGAAGAGGGGCGGTGATGGCTTCTTTGGCTGAAACAAAGGAACAGAAAGAGGGAGAGGAACGTGACGGGGAGGATAGGGAGGTGCTCCCTGTTTTGTTGGGCGAGGACGTGAGGATTGATGGTGGAGGAAGAATAGGAGGTTGTGATGGCGGGATGATCGCACTGTCGGTCCTTCTATTGAGCGAGGATCGCCGACAGGGTGGATTGGTGTGGTGGCTGAAAAAGAGAGGACAAGAAAAGAAACGTGGAAGATGAGGGAAACCTCCAAAAGGGGGAGAGGAGGAAAAGAGGAGAAAGGAAACCTAAATAGGGTTCTCCCATTTCCCTGTTAGGTTGGGTTTGGGTTTCTAGGTTAGTTTATGGGTTTGGGCTTAGGTTAAATTAGGTGGACTTAGGTTTGTTTGGGTTAGATTTAGACACGTGACCCGCTACTTTGTACCACCACTAGAATCAACCAATTGATCATTCCTCAAATTGTCGCCTTAATGCGATTTCATCGTTCACGCTCAAATTCCTACAAAGACATGAAAACGAAATAATTAGAATAAAATATAATAATCGAATCACTAACATATTTAAATTAAGGGATATATTATGTATTAATTACGTGAATATCAAGTTTTATGCCATAGTTCAGTCCCTGAAGCATTGGCGTCACTACCTAGTACAGAGTGAGTTCTTCTCACTGATCATGAGGCCCTGAAGTACATCAATGGCCAACACAAGCTGAGTAGACGGCATGCCAAGTGGGTGGCGTACTTGCAGGAGTTCACGTTGGCGCTGAGGCACCAAGCAGTGAGTCTGAACCGTGTCAAAGATGCACTGAGCCATCGTACATTACTCCTCACTACCATGAGCACCAGAGTTGCAGGATTTGAGGCTTTCTCTGATATGTATGTTGCAGATCCTTCCTTCGGGAGGATAATTGAAGAGGTAACTGATGGTCAACAACATGACTTTATTTTGCATAATGGTTATCTATTTCATGGATTGCAGTTGTGCATTCCAGATTGTTCACTACGGCAGCAGATTATTAGTGAACTTCATAATGAGGGTCACTTTGGGCGAGATAAGACGTTGGCCTTGATCTCTTCTAACTATTATTGGCCCAAATTGACCAGTGACGTGGCTCATTATGTGGAGCGTTGTTATGTGTGTCAGCGATCCAAGGGAGTTCTCACTAATGCGGGCTTGTACACACCTTTACCTGTACCTAAAGCCCCTTGGTTTGATGTGAGTATGGACTTTTTGTTGGGCTAATTCCGTACCCAACGGGCCTTGGATTCTATTTTGGTTGTGGTTGAAAGGTTTTCCAAGATGGTCCATTTTGTAGCTTGCAGAAAAACAATGGATGTAGCCCGGATCACCCATCTTTACTTCAGGCAGATTGTGCGTTTACATGGTGTTCCCCAATCCATTACTTCAGATCGTGACACCAAGTTTATGAGTCATTTCTGGAGAAGTTTACGGGAGAAACTGGGGACGAAATTGAATTTTATTAGCGCCTACAGACTGCGCCTCCCTAATCATTTGAGAATTTCTGATGTCTTTAATGTAAAGCACCTGAGTCCTTGTTTTGTAGATTCCGATGAAGCTATTGTGAACTCGATGACGAGTTCTTTCCAACCCGGAGCAACTGATGCAGGAAGATCTAAGTCATATGATTCTGAGTTGTCAGATAGCACGTTGTTGGCACTGAGATACCTTGAGTTGGCATATCAGCGCAAAGATGGCAGGTAATCGTAATCTTTTCCTAATTGGGGCAGTTTTTGGTGCGTTTTGGTATTTTGGCCATAATTTTGGCTACGGGTATTAGAATCGCACATATGATCCCAATTCGGAAAGCTCTTTTCGGCGCACATGTCATGGCCACCGAGCTATGCTCGGTGCACATCTTTTTCAAGGTCAAAATCCACTGTTTTCCCTTCTGAATCTACAATTTTAGTAATTTTTATCCTTTTATGGTAATATTTCATTTATCATTTAGGAAGTGATTCTGAACCAGATTTGGGCCAGATTTTTTGCAGATTACTTCTTTTATTACGTATTTCATTTTGGCATGATTATTGGGATTTTGCTATTTTTGGTAAAATTCTGACAATGGCGAATTTTATCTATAAAGCCCGGCTTGTGGGCTGACTTTCGCATACTTTTGATTTGCATAATTTTGAATTGAACATCAGAGGTGTTTTGGGCAATCCTCTTGTGTTTTTTCCCTGTGAATTATCTGTTGAAACTAGCTTGCAGAATTATCTCTATTCTATTTGGCGACACCATGCGAGACATGGTGATCACTTATCGCCTGGAGGTGGACCCCATGAGGAAAACCATACGACAGAAGAAGAGGCTTGTGATGCTTGAAAGAAATAAAATCATCAACTAGGAGGTACAGCAGTTACTCAATGCGAGCGTGATCAAGGAAGCGCAATACTCGAAGTGGCTGGCGAACACCGTACTGGTAAGGAAGGAAAAATGGGAAGTGAAGAGTATGCGTAGACTACATGGACTTGAACAAGGCATGCCTAAAGGATAGCTTCCCACATTCCCGCATCGATCAGATCGTGGACACCACATTCGGATACAACCTCCTGAGCCTCATGGACACCTACTCGGGCTACAACCAGATATTAATGCACCCCCCCCCCCCTAGATCAAGAAAATACATTTTTCATAACTGATAGATGAATATACTTCTACAGAGTAATGTCGTTCGGCTTGAAGAACAGGTACGACATATCAACGACTAGTGAATTGAATGTTAAAAGAGCAAATCAGCAGGAACATGGAGGTCTACATAGATGATATGTTAGTCAAGAGCCTCCATAGCCCTGACCACATAGCAAACCTCACCGAAGCCTTCAGTCAGCTTTGAAGATATCGGATGAAACTCAACCCATAGAAGTGTACGTTCGGAGTCGAGTCAAAAAAATTCTTAGGTTACATAGTGCACCAAAGGGGAATCGAAGTTGATCCAAAGAAGATTCAGGTTCTTTTCGATATGAACCCCCCCCGCCCCCCGCCAACATCAAAGACGTTCAAAGCCTGACTGGGAGGGTGGAAACACTCAACAAGTTTATATCCAAATCATCCGACAAATGCCTCCCTTTATTCAAAATTTGGAGAGGAAACAAAGGATTCTCATAGGATGAAGAGTATGAGCAAACCTTTTAGAATCTGAAGGCATACATGGGGAGCCTCAAACTGCTCTCAAAATCGGCGACAGGAGAAACGCTTTACTTATACTTGTCCGTCTCCAAGCACGACGTCGGTTCAACCCTTGTGTGTGACGACCGGGGAATCCAAAGACCTGTACTACGCCAACAATACCTTCGTGGAAGCAGAGGCACACTATCCAGACCTTGAAAAATTAGCTCTAGCACTGGTCATATCCTTGACGAAATTAAAGCTTTATTTTCAAGCCCACTCTATAACAGTTCTGATCAAGCCCCTACTCCACACGGTACTGCACAAGTCAGAGTTATTGACAGAATGGTGAAATGGTCGGTAGAACTCGAGCAATTTGATATAAGTTATGCCCCAAGAACCGCCATCAAAGCCCAAGCGTGGGCAGACTTCATCGCTAAGTTTACCATCGGAGAACCAAGAACAGACCTTCATGCCCAAGATTCAGACAATAAAGGATGGACCTTGCATTGTGATGGGTCATCAATGGGAAAAACAAGCGGAGCTGGAATCACCTTCCACTCCCCAAGTGGTTTCACCCTCGAGAAAGCCGTCAAGTTCAGTTTTCCCGCCTCAAATAACGAAGCTGAATATGAGGCTCTCATGTCCGACCTAAAGCTAGCAAAGGAGATCAGGAGAGATCATCTAACATCGTATAACGACCCAAGAATGGTAGTCAATCAGGTCAAAAAAGAATTCAACAGCAAAGATCCCCGCATGATAGCCCTTCACGGAAAGGTACTCTACGCAATAAGTGGGTTCAAGATATGTGAACTCTTACAATGCCCCCGAGACGATAATAAAAGAGTTGATTCACTGGCCAAGGAAGCCTCAGCCTTCACAGAAGTCTCGGATGGTCTCGTCGAATACCAAAAGCATTAGAAGTCTTGACGAATAAGAGCAACAATGTTTGCACCATAAGCACATAGACGAGTTGGATGACTCTGATTCTTGAATACATTGGAAGCTGAGCCCTGCCGGCCGAGAAGGTCAAAGTAAGAAAACTCTGAAGCAGAGCAGAGTGATACACTCTCTTAAATGAAAAGTTATACAAAATATCAGCAACCAGACCTTTGCTCCAATGTCTATCCCCCTCCTAGGCGGATCAGATCCTGAGAAAGATCCATGATGGGATACGTGGAAATCATCCGGGTGGGAGAACCTTTGCCCACAAAGCTCTAACACTCGAGTACAATTGGCCAACGATGCAACGAGACGCCAAAGATATTGTCCGTAAGTGCAACCAATGTCAGAGGTTCGCGCCATACACGCACATGCCTGCCCAACCGCTGACATCGATGACTAGTCCGTGGCCATTCGCGGAATGGGGATGGACATCGTCGGGCCGCTCCCACCATCAACTGGCAAAAAATTATTTCTTGTGGCAGTCGACTACTTTACCAAATGCGTCGAAGCAGATCCCCTATCCAAAATAGGGCAAAATCAAATAGAAACGTTCACATGGGCGTTCATCATCTGCAGGTTTGGCATCCACAGAGTGTTGGTCAGCGATAACGGGACTCAATTCGAAGCTGGCAAGGTTAAAAAACTATATGAACAACTACATATCAGTTACCATTTCTCCTCGCCAGAGCATCCACAAGCCAACGGCCAAGCGGAGGTCACTAACAGAACAATCTTGGAAGCAATCAAAAGAAAGCTTAATGCTGTTAAGGGAAAATGAGTTTCAGAGCTACCAGGAATACTCTGGGCGTATCAAACAACCAATAGAAGTCCGACCTGGGAAACACCCTTTGCCCTAGCCTATGGGTCAGAAGCCATGGTTCCGGTGGAACTAGAAGTGCCTACCTTTCGAATGGAGGAGTTTAGGGCAGATGATAACGATGAGGCCTTGCGCATCAGACTAGACCTTCTTGAGAAAATGCGAGATCAAGCTTCCGCCAAAATAGCTGCCTACCAACAACGGATAGCACAATACTACAACAAGAAGGTTAAGCCACGCGAATTAAAAGTAGGAAACTAGGTACTCAAAAAAACCCAGTAGAACACCAAAGAAGCTGGTGCAGGAAAGCTGAACCCAAATTGGGAGGGGCCCTACAGGGTGACCAAGGTCAACAAGTTGGGTACATACTGGTTGGAAGACGTGAACGGTGATGGACTTAAAGGATCGTGGAATGTAGAGCACCTCAAAAAATATTATTAGTAAAAATATTTATTTTTACTGAACTTCCACTATTGTTTATTACAACCAACGTAACGTCCAATCATCCCACTGCGGCCATATCAGAAAGATCCATCCCGACGCCTAGTACGCTGTGCGCGGATGACAATGGCTTAAGAAGTGGGAGTTTAGTCAGCACTCTTACGCCTGATGATGACGACTCGCCAAGGGATCATTGCTTTTCGACAGACAATGATCGCCAAACCTAACCAGGTAAGCTTAGTCATTTTAGACTGATAACAACTTCTTGTACATCCCAACACCTAGTCCGCTGCGTGCGGATGACGATGGCTTAGGAAATGGGAGTCTAGTAAGTGTTCTTACGCCTGATGACGATGACTCGCCAAGGGATCATTGCTCTTTTATAGACAATGATCGCCAAACCTAACCAGGTAAGCTTAGTTAGTTTCGACTGATGACGATGGTACATACCGACACCTAGTCGGATGCACGCAGACGACGATGGTTTAAGAAGTGGGAGTCTAGTAAGTGTTCTTAACATGATAACGATGACTCGCCAAGGGATCATTGTTCTTCTATAGACAATGATCGTTGAACCTAAACAGGTAAGCTAAGTCAGTTTTGACTGATGACGACAACTTCTGGTATATCTCGATGCCTAGTCTGCTGCACGCGAATGATGATGGCTTAGGAAGTGGGAGTCTAGTTAGTACTCTTATGCCTGATGACGACGACTCGCCAAAGGATCATCGCTTTTCGCAGATGATGATGCTGAACCCGATCAGGTAAGCCTAGTCAGTGACGACTGACGACGACAGCTTCTGGTCAATTCCCAAAGCTAGCTCAGCGCGGGTGTAGATGATTTGAAAGATGGAAGTCTAGTCAGTTCTGACTGATGTCGACGGATTGCTACAAGACCACTTCTCTTCTACAGACCATGGTCGCCGAATTTTCAACTCCCAAAATCTGTAACTCGCTCTACGCGCCGAATCTATAGCTCGCTCTACGCGGGTGTAGATGATTTGGAAGGTGGGAGCCTAGTCAGTCCATATTGATTTTGAAGGCTTTCCACAGGACCACTATTCTTCTATAGACCATGGTTGCCGAATTTCCAACTCACAAATCTGTAGCTCACTCTATGCGGGTTTAGATGATTTACAAGGTGGGAGCCTAGTAAGTTCTGACTAATGTCGAACGCTTGCCACGGGACGACTGCTCTTTTATAGACCATGGTCGCCAAATTTCAAACTCCCAAATTTGTAGCTCGCTCTACGCATGTGTAGATGATTTGGAAGGTGGAAACCTAGTTAGTTTCGACTAATGTCGATGACTTGTCATGGGACCACTGCTCTTCTACGGACCATAGTCGCTGAATTTCAACTCCCAAATATGTAGCTCGCTCTACGCGGGTGTATATGATTTGGAAGGTGGAAGCCTAATCAGTTCCGACTGATGTCGATGGCTTGCCACGGGACCACACTTTTTTACAGACCATGGTCGCCGAATTTCAAACTCCCAAATATGTAGCTCGCTCTAAGCACGTGTAGATGATTTGGAAGGTGGAAGCCTAGTCAGTTTCGACTGATGTCGACGGCTTGCCACGGGACCATTGTTCTTCTACAAACCATGGTTACCGAATTTTCAACTCCCAAATATGTAGCTCGCTCTGCGCGGGTGTAGATAATTTAGAAGGTGGAAGCCTAGTCGGTTCTGACTAATGTCAACAGCTTGCCACGGGACGATTGCTCTTCTACAAACCATGGTCGCTGAATTTGATTACAGCTCAGTCAACGCTCTTATGCCTGATGATGATGACTTGCCAACAGACAATGATCTCTAAACCTCACCAGGTAAACTTAGTAAGTTCCTACTGATGACGATGGCTTCTGAAATATCCTAACGCCTAGTCCATTGTGCATGGACAACAATGGCTTCGGGAGTAACAATATATTCGACGGTTCCACGACTCGTGGTGGTGACTAGCTAGGGACCATTGCTCTACTATAGACAAAGGTTGCCTAACACAGTCAGCTTCAATGCAACTCAACTGACAACACAAATCATCTGCAACATGAAGGGCCTGAAAATACTAATTTCACGGCCTGCAACATGGGTCGAAAGCTTATAAGAAAGACACATTGGCACGACAGTATAAGACATTACAATTATTTGGAACAGTATAAGAAAAACACCAGCAGAGTTACAAAATGTCACTTTTATTAAAAAAAATTGTTTTTGTCCTAAGAAAAACATTACGACTATTTTGGAACAACAGGGAACAAAACAGCTTCCTCAACAACCTGTCCCGAAGAGCCAAGACTTTCTTCCAACACGATAGTCTGAAAGTAGCCTTTATATAATAGGTGAAGTCGATGTCAAGACTAGGGCGCTCCTCTCTAATAAGCTCCAAAAGTTCTAGCTTGCACTGAACGACCTCCGACGACACCTGCAGCTTTCGTCCTGAAGCCTCGGGTTCCACCGCGCCTACCAATGTGGCATAGTGGGAACGTTCTTCCGCCAATAAGCATTTTGTTTCGCGAACGCGGCAAAGTCCCTCAGCAACTTCTGACTCATGTTGTCATCGTATAACAGCCCATTCGGTTTCAACCCACTTTCTCTCAGCAATCTGAGCCTACAGATCAGACGACCACTTGTCCACAACACCTTCTAGGCACTTCCACTCAACACAAGCTCGCACCAATTCAGCTGGGATAGAAGCAAAGTCGATTTCAGTCGACTTCTCGCTTAGCTTTTACGGCTACCAATTTCGCTTCAGACACGAACGTCACGGTTCGCATAACCTCTATGTCCACCGCAGTACAGAACTCCTACAGCTGATTGGTTAGATAATCAACCCGTTGGAGAGCATCCGAGTATGACATCCACAAGTTTTTGAAAGCCACCTCCAAAACAAGCACTCTCCCACAAGCATCAGGATGCAGCACAGTTGAATCATGTGGCTCCGTAGTGCGAGCCTCCGCCAGGGACCCATGGTGACTCACGACGTCGATCTTTGGTCCAGTGCACTCTCTCTCCAAGCCAGTAGGAGGGACAAAAAGATCCAGCAAGAGACTATGAACCCCAGGGGCCACCTCCTGAGCAGACATAAAGAACTCACACTTCGCAACAGTCACCTCCTTCCCTAATAAGGATGGAGGCTCGAAAAAAAAGGCAACATGATTAGTGGGTCGCCTCCTCGTAGGAAGAACAATCGGAGGCATGCATGCCTCCAACTTAGCCAGCCTCGACGAGCTGGGCATAACTAGGCTTCTTTTCTTCAAACGACGACCCCTTTAGTCAGTGAGCTGAGTGCATATTCGATAAGTTCGGTTTTGTCAGTTAAAATCACATAAAAACGAATCGAACCAAATCGATCAATTCGGTTTTGATCAGTTTAGTCAGTTTTTTGTTCAACTAAAGAAAACGTTGTTGGTTTTCATCTCAAATATAAATTCTAGGTGAAAGCTAGAGTTCTTGTTAGTGGTAGGTGGGCGTAAACGAACAAGTCATGTTTCTTATTTCATTGCTATTTCATATTAGATCTGATCATGGATCTTCTCGATTCACATGTGATTATCTTAGAAAGCATATATAGAAAGAAATCACATCCATGTTAGTTCATGGATGGAAGTCATGATTTAGTGTTGCACTAATGTTGCAAACTAATATGGCTAAATCCAAATTTCATATAAATTAAATTTGTGCTAGCTTAGTTGATACAACTTCTGACGGATGACAACATGTAATAAATTCAATCCATGACAAGCTTTACTCTAAAAGACGCTTAAATCCAATTAACTTCTTGGACCCATCCCTTTTAGTAGACACGACAACTCCATAATCATTCAAAGTGTTACCATCTTTCGATACTATAATGAGACTGAAATAAGTGTCAGTGGTGACTTGTTTTGCACCTTCAACCACTTGATCAAATATCAAATTTGTTTTAGCCTGTTTGTTGTATTGAGATATGGAAAATTTTGCTATTTCTTCAACATGTGGGTCATTCACGTCTTTGATAGATTCCCATCCATCTTCAAGGGCCGAGACTCTGTGGAAGAAAATTATTGAGATGAGAATAACACAAGTAAGAAGAGTTGATGGGTTTTTCATTCTTTTTATCTGTTCGCTATATTCTTTTGCTTCTGTTTGTTTGCGATTTGAGACACTTCTTGTTTCCATGGACTTATATAAATTTTAATGGTGCACAATTGGAAATTTAGTTAATACAACTTGCTGGAGATGCTTGTCAATTTTGTAATAACAACCAAACAACACTAACCATAAATAATTTCTAATCACACAATTAAGTTGTAGTTGGTATATCAATCTGTTAGTTTTTTAATTTTTGACCTTGATTATCTCGAACATGTACCAAACCAGACTAACGTAACTATTGATGTTTATCGAGAAAACTAATGCCAATATAAAGGGATAAAACTTAGAGCATCCACCATGGGGCGTTTATGTGACTGATCTGTTGAAGTTGTTGTTTAAAAGATTGTTATAGCAGTTGTTGAACATCACTAAAACCATCCAGGATATTAAACTGATAATGTAGTTGTTTCAAAACTGTATTTGTCTTGAGTAAAAATATAAGATGCAATTATAAACCATGTATATATATACATATTGATTATACATAAAACCGTCACACTCCTAAGTCGAACACGTGTCATGATGATCTCGAGGAAGTACAGGCTCAAGCATCGGCCCAACATAGATCCAGCCCAAGCGGATCTAAGCCCGCTCAACTTCAGTCCGCCAAGCGAACCCGGACTCTCATAGCATGCTAGGCCCACATGTCTCACAGCCATCGTCAATACTCACAAGCCTTCTTTTGACAAGTATCTCGAGGATCAACTTCGGACGGGAAACTATATTTGATTTCTGCTTTCAACTAGGAAGCAAACACCAGAGTATCTTCCACACAGAAAAACTCTCTTCCACGGATTGCTCTTGGATTGGAAAGTATCTCCCGCGTATCTAGGAGTGCAGAGTTAACAAGGAACTTCTCTCCTACAACACAGCTCTTTATTAGAGATGGATCTCCACGGAGATCTCCTCCGTAGAGTACATCTACAATGGCCTGGTTGAACCAGGACTCCTTGCACTATAAATAAGACATGAGGTTGGTAAGCTAAGGGACGCTACAAATTTTTTGTTACAGCATTACACCCTCCTCAGATCCCTGTCTAACTTTAGCATCGGAGTGTCATCGGTCACCCCACGGTAGTCTGTGGCTCACGTGCGTTACTTGTGCAGGTCAGCAAGAACAGGGTCAAAGCAAGGAATGAAAATCGACTGCATCAGTTTGGCACCGTCCGTGGCGACGACATAGTTCTTAACTTTACACTAACCGTCGTTTCCTACCAAATCTCAGAGAGATGGTTACCACCAGGTCACGCAACAATGAACCAGGGAACTCGTCCAGCGCTCAGGCCATCCCTGCAGTTCCTATCGAGGACGGGCAGCACAGTCGCACCCCCGTGCACACGGTAGCACCGTTAAATCCCGAGCCGGATGTACGATCTTTTCCCACACACCTGGACTAGTTAATGAATCAGATGTTCATATCGATGGAGCGAAGTTCCGACAAGATGTAAGAGACGTATTTAACCCGATTCAACAATGAGTTAAACACCGTCTTCTCATGTGACGACCCAATGGTCGTCTTAACCATCATTAACGGTCGGCGAAAAGGAAAGTTTGACAACTTTCTGACATCGAATCCTCCAGCAAACATAGCATATTCGACAAATAAAGCACAAAGCTTCATCATCCAGAGAGAATAGCAGGAAAAGACTAAACCCGGAGAGCCTTTGGTCAATAGGAAACATGGGCTTTACGGAGCACATTCAGAGTCCTAACTGTCCAACAGATCCAGAAAAAGGGCTCTACGAGATCTGAGGATTCAAGTTGTACCCGATAGACAGCTGACACCACATGGTCAGAAGCATGGCTCATCCACAACGCTGGCATTCACACAGAAGGACCTCTAGGGCGTACAAATCCCGCACGATGACGCCCTGATGGTGACAGTTTCCCTTGCGGGGTGGGAGGTAAGAAGATCCTTGATCGATACTGGGAGTTGGATGAACATCTTGTTCCTCAACACGCTCCACAGCATGCATCTGGATGAAGTAGCCTTAATCCCTGATAGTTGTCCAGTGACTGATTTCAGTGGTGAGAAACAGTTCCCCGTAGGAAAAATACAGCTGACGATAACAACGAAAAAAATACTAACTCAAAAAACCATGTTGCAAGAGTTCATAGTGATCGGCATGCCTTCAGCGTACAATATGGTTCTCGGCAGACCCTGGTTACATCATATGGAGGCGGTGGTTTCCACCCAGCACCAATGTGTCAAGTATCCTACTAACCAAGCGACCGGTGCATTGAGAGGAGACCAATTAGTGGCCAAGGAATGAAAATACATGACGACTTCGCCATTCGGCGATCCTCAATTGGCAGTCAACCCAAAGGCCAAGGCTATTCTCCGCCCAGCTCGAAGTCTAAGGGAAGAACAACCGACACTGGGCAACGAGGCACTAGTAAGTCCTCGGGGCAAGCCCAATGTTGGACAAACAAAATAAGAAATCATAACACTCTACCTCGACAACCCTCGGAACAGTAGGGTCATCCAGATGGCTCCCGATTAAACAAGGAAGTGGCGAAGCAACTTACAGAGCTATTGCAGCGTAACCAGAACATCTTCGCCTAAACTATCAAGGATATGGTGGGGATCGACCCATCGATAATCACCCGACGCCTCGAAGTAGATTCCTCGAAGAAAACTGTCAGGAAGGAAAAATAAAAAAATAAAAAAAGGTCGTGGCACCCGAAAGAAACGCTATCATAAACGATGAGGTACAGCGTTTACTCGACGCAGACATGATCAAGGAAACACGATACCCCAACTGGCTTGCAAACACTATTCTCGTAAAAAAGAAAAATGGGAAGTGGAGAGTGTGCGTAGACTACATCAATTTAAAAAAATCCTGCCGCAAGGACAACTTCCCACTCCCTCGGATCGATCAGATTATAGACGCCACATCGGGACACAGTCTCCTCAGCTTTATGGACGCATATTCTAGCTAATCAAATATTAATGCACCACCCAGATCAGGAGAAAATATCTTTCGTGACAAAAGGGGAATATACTGCTATAGGGTGATGTCATTCGAACAAATATAAATTCTAGGTGAAAGCTAGAGTTCTTGTTAGTGGTAGGTGGGCGGAAACGAACAAGTCATGTTTTTTATTTCGTTGCTATTTCATGTTAGACCTGATCATGGATCTGTTAGTTTTTTAATTGTTTAAAAGATTGTTATAGCAGTTGTTGAACATCACTAAAACCATCCAGAATATTAAACTGATAATGTAGTTGTTTCAAAACTGTATTTGTCTTGATTAAAAATATAAGATGCAATTATAAACTATGTATATATATACATATTGATGATACATAAAACGGTCACACTCCTAAGTCGAACACGTGTCATGATGATCTCGAGGAAGTACGGGCTCAAGCATCGGCCCAACACAAATCCAGCCCAAGCGGATCTAAGCTCGCTCAACTTCAGTCCGCCAAGCGAACCCGGACTCTCATAGCATGCTAAGCCCACATGTCTCACAGCCATCCTCAATACTCATAAGCCTTCTTTGGACAAGTATCTCGAGGATCAACTTCGGACGGGAAATTATATTTGATTTCTGCTTTCAACTAGGAAGCAAACACCAGAGTATCTTCCACACAGAAAAACTCCCTTCCACGGATTGCTCTTCGATTGGAAACTATCTCCCGCGTATCTAGGAGTGCAGAGTTAACAAGGAACTTCCCTCCTACAACACGGCTCTTTATTAGAGATGGATCTCCCCGGAGATCTCCTCCGTAAACTACATCTACAATGGCCTGGTTGAACCAGGACTCCTTGCACTATAAATAAGACATGAGCTTGGTAAGCTAAGGCACGCTACAAATTTTTTGTTACAACATTACACCCTCCTCAGATCCCTGTCTAACTTTAGCATCGGAGTGTCATCGGTCACCCCACGGTGCTCTGTGGCTCACGTGCGTTACTTGAGCAGGTCAGCAGGAACAGGGTCAAAACAAGGAACGAAAATTGAATGCATCAGTTTGGCACCGTCCGTGGGGACGACATAGTTCTTAACTTTACACTAACCGTCGTCTCTTACCAAATCTCAGAGAGATGGTGACCACCAGGTCACGCAACAATGAACTAGGGGACACGTCCAGCGCTCAGGCCATCCATGCAGTTCCTATCGAGCACGGGCAGCACAGTCGCACCCCCGTGCACACGGTAGCACCGTTGAATCCCGAGCCGGATGTACGATCTTTTCCCACACACCTGAACTAGTTAATGAATCAGATGTTCATATCGATGGAGCGAAGTTCCGACGAGATGCAAGAGACGTATTTAACCCGATTCAACAATGAGTTAAACATCGTCTTCTCATGTGACGACCCAATGGTCGTCTTAACCTTCATTAACGGTCGGCGAAAAGGAAAGTTTGACAATTTTCTGACACTGAATCCTCCAGCAAACACTGCAGATTCGGCAAATAAAACACAAAGCTTCATCATCCAGAGAGAATAGCAGGAAAAGACTAAACCTGGAGAGCCTTTGGTCAATAGGAAACATGGGCTTTACGGAGCACATTCAGAGTCCTAACTGTCCAACAGATCCAGAAAAATGGCTCTACGAGATAGGAGGATTCAAGTTGTACCCGATGGACAGCTGACACTACATGGTCAGAAGCATGGCTCATCCACAACGCTGGCATTCACACAGAAGGACCTCTAGGGCGTACAAATCCCGCACGATGACGCCCTGATGGTGACAGTTTCCCTTGCGGGGTGGGAGGTAAGAAGATCCTTGATCGATACTGGGAGTTGGATGAACATCTTGTTCCTCAACAAGCTCCACAGCATGCATCTGGATGAAGTAGCCTTAATCCCTGATAGTCGTCCAGTGACTGATTTCAGTGGTGAGAAACAGTTCCCCGTAGGAAAAATACAGCTGACGATAACAACGAGAAAGATACTAACTCATAAAACCATGTAGCAAGAGTTCATAGTGATCGACATGCCTTCAGCGTACAATATGGTTCTCGGCAGACCCTGGTTACATCATATGGAGGCGGTGGTTTCCACCCAGCACCAATGTGTCAAGTATCCTACGAACCAAGCGATCGGTACATTGAGAGGAGACCAATTAGTGGCCAAGGAATTACAATACATGACGACTTCGCCATTCGGCGATCCTCAATTGGCAGTCAACCCAAAGGCCAAGGCTATTCTCCGCCCAGCTCGAGGTCTAAGGGAAGAACAACCGACACTGGGCAACGAGGCACTAGTAAGTCCTCGGGGCAAGCTCAATGTTGGACAAACAAAATAAGAAATCATAACACTCTACCTCGACAACCCTCGGAACAGTAGGGTCATCCAGATGGCTCCCGCTTAAACAAGGAAGTGGCGAAGCAACTTACAGAGCTACTGCAGCGTAACCAGGACATCTTCGCCTGAACTATCAAGGATATGGTGGGGATCGACCCATCGATAATCACCCGACACCTCGAAGTAGGTTCCTCGAAGAAAACTGTCAGGAAGGAAAAAAAAAGGTCGTGGCACCCGAAAGAAACGCTATCATAAACGATGAAGTACAGCGTTTACTCGACGCAGACATGATTAAGGAAACACGATACCCCAACTGGCTGGCAAACACCGTTCTCGTAAAAAAGAAAAATGGGAAGTGGAGAGTGTGCGTAGACTACATCGATCTAAACAAATCCTGCCCCATGGACAACTTCCCACTCCCTCGGATCGATTAGATTATAGACGCCACATCGGGACACAGTCTCCTCAGCTTTATGGACGCATATTCTGGCTAATCAAATATTAATGCACCCCCCAGATCAAGAGAAAACATCTTTCGTGACGAAAGGGGAATATACTGCTATAGGGTGATGTCATTCGCACAAATATAAAGTCTAGGTGAAAGCTAGAGTTCTTGTTAGTGGTAGGTGGGCGGAAACGAACAAGTCATGTTTCTTATTTCGTTGCTATTTCATGTTAGATCTGATCATGGATCTTCTCGATTCACATGTGATTATCTTAGAAAGCATATATAGAAAGAAATCACATTCATGTAAGTTCATGGATGGAATTCATGATTTAGTGTTGCACTAATGTTGCAAACTAATATGGCTAAATCCAAATTTCATATAAATTAAATTGGTGCTAGCTTAGTTGATACAACTTCTGACGGATGACAATATGTAATAAATTCAATCCCGGACAAGCTTTACTCTAAAAGACGCTTAAATGCAATTAACTTCTTGGACCCATCCCTTTTAGTAGACACGACAACTCCATAATCATTCAAAGTGTTACCATCTTTCGATACTATAATGAGACTGAAATAAGTGTCAGTGGTGACTTGTTTTGCACCTTCAACCACTTGATCAAATATCAAATTTGTTTTAGCCTGTTTGTTGTATTGAGATATGGAAAATTTTGCTATTTCTTCAACATGTGGGTCATTCACGTCTTTGATAGATTCCCATCCATCTTCAAGGGCCGAGACTCTGTGGAAGAAAATTATTGAGATGAGAATAACACAAGTAAGAAGAGTTGATGGGTTTTTCATTCTTTTTATCTGTTTGCTATATTCTTTTGCTTCTGTTTGTTTGCGATTTGAGGCACTTCTTGTTTCCATGGCCTTATATAAATTTTAATGGTGCACAATTGGAAATTTAGTTAAAACAACTTGCTGGAGATGCTTGTCTATTTTGTAATAACAACCAAACAACACTAACCATAAATAACTTCTAATCACACAATTAAGTTGTAGTTGGTATATCAATCTGTTAGTTTTTTAATTGTTGAGCTTGATTATCTCGAACATGTACCAAACCAGACTAATTAATGTAACTATTGATGTTTATCGAGAAAACTAATGCCAATATAAAGGGATAATACTTAGAGGATCCACCATGGGGCGTTTATGTGACTGATCTGTTGAAGTTGTTGTTTAAAAGATTGTTATAGCAGTTGTTGAACATCACTAAAACCATCCAGCATATTAAACTGATAATGTCGTTGTTTCAAAACTGTATTTGTCTCGATTAAAAATATAAGATGCAATTATAAACTATGTATATATATACATATTGATGATACATAAAACCGTCACACTCCTAAGTCGAACACGTGTCATGATGATCTCGAGGAGGTACGGGCTCAAGCATCGGCCCAACACAGATCCAGCTCAAGCGGATCTTAGCCCGCTCAACTTCAGTCCGCCAAGCGAACCCGGACTCTCATAGCATGCTAGGCCCACATGTCTCACAGCCATCCTCAATACTTATAAGCCCTCTTTGGACAAGTATCTCGAGGATCAACTTCGGACGGGAAACTATATTTGATTTCTGCTTTCAACTAGGAAGCAAACACCAGAGTATCTTCCACACAGAAAAACTCCCTTCCACGGATTGCTCTTGGATTGGAAACTATCTCCCGCGTATCAAGGAGTGGAGAGTTAACAAGGAACTTCCCTCCTACAACACAGCTCTTTATTAGAGATGGATCTCCACGGAGATCTCCTCCGTAAACTACATCTACCATGGCCTGGTTGAACAAGGACTCCTTGCACTATAAATAAGACATGAGGTTGGTAAGCTAAGGCACGCTACAAATTTTTTGTTAAAGCATTACACCCTCCTCAGATCCCTGTCTAACTTTAGCATCGGAGTGTCATCGGTCACCCCTCGGTGGTCTGTGGCTCACGTGCGTTACTTGTGCAGGTCAGCAGGAACAGGGTCAAAACAAGGTACAAAAATTGAATGCATCAGTTTGGCACCGTCCGTGGGGACGACATAGTTCTTAACTTTACACTAACCGTCGTCTCCTACCAAATCTCAGAGTGATGGTGACCACCAGGTCACGCAACAATGAACTAGGGGACACGTCCAGCGCTCAGGCCATCCCTGCAGTTACTATCGAGCACGGGCAGCACAGTCGCACCCCCGTGCACACGGTAGCACCGTTGAATCCCGAGCCGGATGTACGATCTTTTCCCACACACCTGAACTAGTTAATGAATCAGATGTTCATATCGATGGAGCGAAGTTCTGACGAGATGCAAGAGACGTATTTAACCCGATTCAACAATGAGTTAAACACCGTCTTTTCATGTGATGACCCAATGGTCGTCTTAACCTTCATTAACGGTCAGCGAAAAGGAAAGTTTGACAATTTTCTGACACCGAATCTTCCAGCAAACACTGCAGATTCGGCAAATAAAGCACAAACTTCATCATCCAGAGAGAATAGCAGGAAAAGACTAAACCCGGAGAGCCTTTGGTCAATAGGAAACATGGGCTTTACGGAGCACATTCAGAGTCCTAACTGTCCAACAGATCCAGAAAAAGGGTTCTACGAGATTTGAGGATTCAAGTTGTACCCGATGGACAGCTGACACCACATGGTCAGAAGCAGGGCTCATCCACAACGCTGGCATTCACACAGAAGGACCTCTAGGGCGTACAAATCCCGCACGATGACGCCCTGATGGTGACAGTTTCCCTTGCGGGGTGGGAGGTAAGAAGATCCATGATCGATACTGGGAGCTGAATGAACATCTTGTTCCTCAACACGCTCCACAGCATGCAGCTGGATGAAGTAGCCTTAATCCCTGATAGTCGTCCAGTGACTGATTTCAGTGGTGAGAAACAGTTCCCCGTAGGAAAAATACAGCTGACGATAACAACGAAAAAGATACTAACTCATAAAACCATGTTGCAAGAGTTCATAGTGATCGACATGCCTTCAGCGTACAATATGGTTCTCGGCAGACCCTGGTTACATCAGATGGAGGCGGTGGTCTCCACCCTGCACCAATGTGTCAAGTATCCTACGAACCAAGCGATCGGTACATTGCAGTGTTCTAAAAATCGCTAGGCGCTGCGGCGAGCAGGTGCCTAGCGCCTAGGGGCCTAGGCGGGT
This sequence comes from Berberis vulgaris, assembly GCA_963556465.1. NCBI lineage: Eukaryota > Viridiplantae > Streptophyta > Magnoliopsida > Ranunculales > Berberidaceae > Berberis > Berberis vulgaris. The sequence continues at coordinate 95,612,735 of OY747125.1, forward strand.
GCCTAGGCGGTCTTAGGTTTTGTATTATAACTTTAATAATTTATAAAAGTTAAGCATAATACCTTATCAATTACATCTAATTTAATGCCAATATACATATGCAAAATTTAAAAACATGAAAAATTAACAATCGTGAACAAAATTTATTAAAACTCAAATGACTAAAGTTGGTCATGATGGGTACTTTATATAAATTTGAATTTGTGTAATCTTTTATTTTTCTTCAAATTGCATGAATAACCTCAGTTATTTTTTATAAAATCTACATTAGTAAAATTGGTACCGGTAGATCCTTTGAGAATTCCATTAAGTAATCATCATTTGCTATATTTAGACATATACTGAATAAAAAATAATTAAATAGTTTATTTCTAAAAAATAGGAAAGAAAAATAAAATAAGAACACAATCAGCCTTATTAAAAAATAAAAATAAAAAAAATATAAAAAATCGCCCAGACCGCCTAGACCCCGCCTAAGCCGCCTAGGCCGACTAGACCGCCTAGGCCGCCTAGACCCGCCTAGGCCGCCTAGGCCGCCTAGACCCGCCTAGGCCGCCTAGATCCCGCCTAGACCCGCCCAGACAGCCCAGAACCGCCCAGACTGCCCGCCCAGGCCGATTTTTAGAACACTGGTACATTGAGAGGAGACCAATTAGTGGCCAAGGAATGACAATACATGACGACTTCGCCATTCGGCGATCCTCAATTGGCAGTCAACCCAAAGGCCAAGGCTATTCTCGCCCAACTCGAGGTCTAAGGGAAGAACAACCGACACTGGGCAACGAGGCACTAGTAAGTCCTCGGGGCAAGCCCAATGTTGGACAAACAAAATAAGAAATCATAACACTCTACCTCGACAACCCTCGGAACAGTAGGGTCATCCAGATGGCTCCCGCTTAAACAAGGAAGTGGCGAAGCAACTTACAGAGCTACTGCAGCGTAACCAGGACATCTTCGCCTGAACTATCAAGGATATGGTGGGGATCGACCCATCGATAATCACCCGACGCCTCGAAGTAGATTCCTCAAAGAAAACTGTCAGGAAGGAAAAAAGAAAATGTTGTGGCACCCGAAAGAAACGCTATCATAAACAATGAGGTACAGCGTTTACTCGACGCAGACATGATCAAGGAAACATGATACCCCAACTGGCTTGCAAACACCGTTCTCGTAAAAAGAAAAATGGGAAGTGGAGAGTGTGCGTAGACTACATCGATCTAAACAAATCCTGCCCCAAGGACAACTTCCCACTCCCTCGGATCGATCAGATTATAGACGCCACATCGGGACACAGTCTCTTCAGCTTTATGGACGCATATTCTGGCTAATCAAATATTAATGCACCCCCCAGATCAAGAGAAAACATCTTTCGTGACGAAAGGGAAATATACTGCTATAGGGTGATGTCATTCGAACAAATATAAATTCTAGGTGAAAGCTTGAGTTCTTGTTAGTGGTAGGTGGGCGGAAACGAACAAGTCATGTTTCTTATTTCGTTGCTATTTCATGTTAGATATAATCATGGATCTTCTCGATTCACATGTGATTATCTTAGAAAGCATATATAGAAAGAAATCACATTCATGTTAGTTCATGGATGGAAGTCATGATTTAGTGTTGCACTAATGTTGCAAACTAATATGGCTAAATCCAAATTTCATATAAATTAAATTGGTGCTAGCTTAGTTGATACAACTTCTGACGGATGACAACATGTAATAAATTCAACCCAGGACAAGCTTTACTCTAAAAGACGCTTAAATGCAATTAACTTCTTGGACCCATCCCTTTTAGTAGACACGACAACTCCATAATCATTCAAAGTGTTACCATCTTTCGATACTATAATGAGACTGAAATAAGTGTCAGTGGTGACTTGTTTTGCACCTTCAACCACTTGATCAAATATCAAATTTGTTTTAGCCTGTTTGTTGTATTGAGATATGGAAAATTTTGCCATTTCTTCAACATGTGGGTCATTCACGTCTTTGATAGATTCCCATCCATCTTCAAGGGCCGAGACTCTGTGGAAGAAAATTATTGAGATGAGAATAACACAAGTAAGAAGAGTTGATGGGTTTTTCATTCTTTTTATCTGTTTGCTATATTCTTTTGCTTCTGTTTGTTTGCGATTTGAGACACTTCTTGTTTCCATGGACTTATATAAATTTTAGTGGTGCACAATTGGAAATTTAGTTAATACAACTTGCTGGAGATGCTTGTCAATTTTGTAATAACAACCAAACAACACTAACCATAAATAACTTCTAATCACACAATTAAGTTGTAGTTGGTATATCAATCTGTTAGTTTTTTAATTGCTGAGCTTGATTATCTCGAACATGTACCAAACCAGACTAATGTAACTATTGATGTTTATCGAGAAAACTAATGCCAATATAAAGGGATAATACTTAGAGCATCCACCTTGGGGCGTTTATGTGACTGATCTGTTGAAGTTGATGTTTAAAAGATTGTTATAGCAGTTGTTGAACATCACTAAAACCATCCAGGATATTAAACTGATAAAGTAGTTGTTTCAAAACTGTATTTGTCTTGAGTAAAAATATAAGATGCAATTATAACCCATGTATATATATACATATTGATGATACATAAAACGGTCACACTCCTAAGTCGAACACATGTCATGATGATCTCGAGAAAGTACGGGCTCAAGCATCGGCCCAACACAGATCCAGCCCAAGCGGATCTAACCCCACTCAATTTCAGTCCGCCAAGCGAACCCGGACTTTCATAGCATGCTAGGCCCACATGTCTCACAGCCATCCTCAATACTCATAAGCCTTCTTTGGACAAGTATCTCGAGGATCAGCTTCGAACGGGAAACTATAGTTGATTTCTGCTTTCAACTAGGAAGCAAACACCAGAGTATCTTCCACACAGAAAAACTCCCTTCCACGGATTGCTCTTGGATTGGAAACTATCTCCCGCGTATCCAGGAGTGCAGAGTTAACAAGGAACTTCCCTCCTACAACACGGCTCTTTATTAGAGATGGATCTCCACGGAGATCTCCTCCGTAAACTACATCTATAATGGCCTGGTTGAACCAGGACTCCTTGCACTATAAATAAGACATGAGGTTGGTAAGCTAAGGGACACTACAAATTTTTTGTTACAGCATTACACCCTCCTCAGATCGCTGTCTAACTTTAGCATCGGAGTGTCATCGGCCACCCCACGGTGGTATGTGGCTCACGTGCGTTACTTGTGCAGGTCAGCAGGAACAGGGTCAATGCAAGGAACGAAAATCGACTGCATCAGTTTGGCACCGTCCGTGGGGACGACATAGTTCTTAACTTTACACTAACCGTCGTCTCCTACCAAATCTCAGAGAAATGGTGACCACCAGGTCACGCAACAATGAACCAGGGGACACGTCTAGCGCTCAGGCCATCCCTGCAGTTCCTATCGAGCACGGGCAGCACAGTCGCACCCCCGTGCACACGGTAGCACCGTTCAATCCCGAGCCGGATGTACGATCTTTTCCCACACACCTGGAATAGTTAATGAATATGATGTTCATATTGATGGAGCGAAGTTCCGACGAGACGCAAAAGACGTATTTAACCCGATTCAACAATGAGTTAAACACCGTCTTCTCATGTGACGACCCAATGGTCGTCTGAACCTTCATTAACGGTCGGCGAAAAGGAAAGTTTGACAATTTTCTGACACCGAATCCTATAGCAAACACAGCAGATTCGGCAAATAAAGCACAAAGCTTCATCATCCAGAGAGAATAGCAGGAAAAGACTAAACCCGGAGAGCCTTTGGTCAACAGAAAACATGCGCTTTACGGAGCACATTCAGAGTCCTGACTGTCCAACAGATCCAGAAAAATGGCTCTACAAGATTTGAGGATTCAAGCCCGATGGACAGCTAACACCACATGGTCAAAAGCATGGCTCATCCACAACGCTGGCATTCACACAGAAGAACCTCTAGGGCGTACAAATCTCGCACGATGACGCCCTGATGGTGACAGATTCCCTTGCAGGGTGGGAGGTAAGAAGATCCATGATCGATACTGGGAGCTGGATGAACATCTTGTTCCTCAACACGCTCCACAGCATGCAGCTGGATGAAGTAGCCTTAATCCCTGATAGTCGTCCAGTGACTGATTTCAGTGGTGAGAAACAGTTCCCCGTAGGAAAAATACAGCTGACGATAACAACGAAAAAGATACTAACTCATAAAACCATGTTGCAAGAGTTCATAGTGATCGACATGCCTTCAGCGTACAATATGGTTCTCGGCAGACCCTGGTTACATCAGATGGAGGCGGTGGTCTCCACCCTGCACCAATGTGTCAAGTATCCTACGAACCAAGCGATCGGTACATTGAGAGGAGACCAATTAGTGGCTAAGGAATGACAATACATGACGACTTCGCCATTCGGCGATCCTCAATTGGCAGTCAACCCAAAGGCCAAGGCTATTCTCCGCCCAACTCGAGGTCTAAGGGAAGAACAACCGACACTGGGCAACGAGGCACTAGTAAGTCCTCGGGGCAAGCCCAATGTTGGACAAACAAAATAAGAAATCATAACACTCTACCTCGACTACCCTCGGAACAGTACGGTCATCCAAATGGCTCCCGCTTAAACAAGGAAGTGGCGAAGCAACTTATAGAGCTACTGCAGCGTAACCAGGACATCTTCGCCTGAATATCAAGGATATGGTGGGGATCGACCCATCGATAATCACCCGACGCCTCGAAGTAGATTCCTCGAAGAAAACTGTCAGGAAGAAGAAAAAAAAGGGTCGTGGCACCCGAAAGAAACGCTATCATAAACGATGAGGTACAACATTTACTCGACGCAGACATGATCAAGGAAACACGATACCCCAACTGGCTGGCAAACACCGTTCTCGTAAAAAAGAAAAATGGGAAGTGGAGAGTGTGCGTAGACTACATCGATCTAAACTAATCCTGCCCCAAGGACAACTTCTCACTCCCTCCGATCGATCAGATTATAAACGATACATCGGGACACAGTCTCCTCAGCTTTATGGACGCATATTCTGGCTAATCAAATATTAATGCACCCCCCAAATCAAGAGAAAACATCTTTCGTGACGAAAGGGGAATATACTGCTATAGGGTGATGTCATTCGAACAAATATAAATTCTAGGTGAAAGCCAGAGTTCTTGTTAGTGGTAGGTGGGCGGAAACGAACAAGTCATGTTTCTTATTTCGTTGCTATTTCATGTTAGATCTGATCATGGATCTTCTCGATTCACATGTGATTATCTTAGAAAGCATATATAGAAAGAAATCACATTCATGTTAGTTCATGGATGGAAGTCATGATTTAGTGTTGCACTAATGTTGCAAACTAATATGGCTAAATCCAAATTTCATATAAATTAAATTGGTGCTAGCTTAGTTGATACAACTTCTGACGGATGACAACATGTAATAAATTCAATCCAGGACAAGCTTTACTCTAAAAGACGCTTAAATGCAATTAACTTCTTGGACCCATCCCTTTTAGTAGACACGACAACTCCATAATCATTCAAAGTGTTACCATCTTTCGATACTATAATGAGACTGAAATAAGTGTCAGTGGTGACTTGTTTTGCACCTTCAACCACTTGATCAAATATCAAATTTGTTTTAGCCTGTTTGTTGTATTGAGATATGGAAAATTTTGCTATTTCTTCAACATGTGGGTCATTCACGTCTTTGATAGATTCCCATCCATCTTCAAGGGCCGAGACTCTGTGGAAGAAAATTATTGAGATGAGAATAACACAAGTAAGAAGAGTTGATGGGTTTTTCATTCTTTTTATCTGTTTGCTATATTCTTTTGCTTCTGTTTGTTTGCGATTTGAGACACTTCTTGTTTCCATGGACTTATATAAATTTTAATGGTGCACAATTGGAAATTTAGTTAATACAACTGGTTGGAGATGCTTGTCAATTTTGTAATAAAAACCAAACAACACTAACCATAAATAACTTCTAATCACACAATTAAGTTGTAGTTGGTATATCAATCTGTTAGTTTTTTAATTGTTGAGCTTGATTATCTCGAACATGTACCAAACCAGACTAACGTAACTATTGATGTTTATCGAGAAAACTAATGCCAATATAAAGGGATAATACTTAGAGCATCCACCATGGGGCGTTTTTGTGACTGATCTGTTGAAGTTGTTGTTTAAAAGATTGATATAGCAGTTGTTGAGCATCACTAAAACCATCCAGAATATTAAACTGATAATGTAGTTGTTTCAAAACTGTATTTGTCTTGATTAAAAATATAAGATGCAATTATAAACTATGTATATATATACATATTGATGATACATAAAACGGTCACACTCCTAAGTCGAACACGTGTCATGATGATCTCGAGGAAGTACGGGCTCAAGCATCGGCCCAACACAGATCCAGCCCAAGCGGATCTAAGCCCGCTCAACTTCAGTCCGCCAAGCGAACCCGGACTCTCATAGCATGCTAGGCCCACATGTCTCACAGCCATCCTCAATACTCATAAGCCTTCTTTGGACAAGTATCTCGATGATCAACTTCAGACGGGAAACTATATTTGATTTCTGCTTTCAACTAGGAAGCAAACACCAGAGTATCTTCCACACAGAAAAACTCTTTTCCACGGATTGCTCTTGGATTGGAAACTATCTCCCGCGTATCTAGGAGTGCAGAGTTAATAAGGAACTTCCCTCCTACAACACAGCTCTTTATTAGAGATGGATCTCCACGGAGATCTCCTCCGTAAACTACATCTACAATGGCCTGGTTGAACCAGGACTCCTTGCACTATAAATAAGACATGAGGTTGGTAAGCTAAGGGACGCTACAAATTTTTTGTTACAGCATTACACCCTCCTCAGATCCCTGTCTAACTTTAGCATCGGAGTGTCATCGGCCACCCCACGGTGGTCTGTGGCTCACATACGTTACTTGTGCAGGTCAGCAGGAACAGGGTCAAAGCAAGGAACGAAAATTGGCTGCATCAGTTTGGCACCGTTTGTGGGGACGACATAGTTCTTAACTTTACACTAACCGTCGTCTCCTACCAAATCTCAGAGAGATGGTGACCACCAGGTCACGCAACAATGAACCAGGGGACACGTCTAGCGCTTAGGCCATCCCTGCAGTTCCTATCGAGCACAGGCAGCACAGTCGCACCCCCGTGCACACGGTAGCACCGTTAAATCTCGAGCCGGATGTACGATCTTTTCCCACACACCTGGACTAGTTAATGAATCAGATGTTCATATCGATGGTGCAAAGTTTCGAGGAGATGCAAGAGACGTATTTAACCCGATTCAACAATGAGTTAAACACCGTCTGCTCATGTGACGACCTAATGGCCGTCTTAACCTTCATTAACGGTCGGCGTAAAGGAAAGTTTGACAACTTTCTGACACCGAATCCTCCAGCAAACATAGCAGATTTGGAAAATAAAGCACAAAGCTTCATCATCCAGAGAGAATAACAGGAAAAGACTAAACCCGAAGAGCCTTTGGTCAACAGGATACATGCGCTTTACGGAGCACATTCAGATTCCTAACTGTCCAACAGATCCAGAAAAAGGGCTCTACGAGATTTGAGGATTCAAGTTGTATGCGATGGACAGCTGACACCACATGGTCAGAAGCAGGGCTCATCCACAACGCTGGCATTGACACAGAAAGACCTCTAGGGCTTACAAATCTCTCACGATGACCCCCTGATGGTGACAGTTTCCCGCACGATCAAGCCTCAACGAAGGAGAGCACGGGAATATCTGTGTCGCGGAGACACAACCCAATTTGATGATTCTGATACTAGAATATATAGCATCAGGAGCCTTACCAACAGATAAAGTTGAAACATGGAAACTTAAAAACAGAACAGCAAGGTATACTCTCCTAAACAACAAATTATACATGAGATCAGTAACAGGGCACTGCTCTGATGTCTATCGCCCTCAGAGGCTAGACAAGCCTTGGAAGCTATCCACAGCGGGACGTCAAATATACAGTCCGCAAGCACGAAAAATGTCAGAGGTTCGCACCATACACCCACATGTCGGCCTAGTCACTAACTCCAATGATTAGTCCATGGCTGTCAAAAAATTATTTCTTGTCGTCATCGACTACTTTACCAAGTGGGTTAAGGCCGAGCCCCTATCCAAAATAGGGCAAGTCCAAATCAAAAATTTTATATCAACCGCCATCGTCTGCGGATTTGGCATCCCCAGAGTACTGGTCAGCGACAACGGAACCCAGTTTAAAGGTAGCAAAGTCAAGGAACTGTGCAAAAGCTTGGGAGTGAGGCACCACTTCTCCTCGCCAGGACACCCCCAAGCCAATGGCCAGATGGAAAGTTACCAACCAGACGACCCTAGAAGCCATCAAAAGAAAACTCGATGCAGCCAAAGGAAAATGGGTCCGGAGCTACCAAGAATACTCTGGGCATATCGAACAACCGAAACAATCCCTACTGGAAAGACACCCTTCTCCTTAGCATACAGGTCAGAAGCTATGGTTCCGATAGAGGTTGAGGTGCCAACCTTCTGAATGGAAGAGTTTAGACCGAACGAGAACGACGAAGCTTTACGCGTGGGACTAGACCTCCTTGACGAAAAGCGGGATCTCGCATCCACCAAGATAGCCGCCTACCAACAACGGGTGGCGCAATACTACAACAAGAAGGTCAAGCAACTCAAATTCAAGGTGGGAGACTAGGTACTGCGGAAGACCCAGCAAAACACCAAAGAAGTCAAGGCAGGAAAGCTAAATCCAAATTGGGAAGGACCTTACAGAGTTGCTAAGGTTAACAGGCCGGGAACATACTTGCTGGAAGACGCCGTCGACAACGGGTAAAAACGACCATGGAATGTAGAGCATCTGAAAGAGTATTATCAAAAAAATATTTAGCTTTTATCAAAACTTTCATTGTTGTTCGTTACAACCCTCGCTAACCCCAATTACGGCCAGACTTGGACATTTACCCAAAGCCTAATCCGCTCTGTGCGGGTCATGATGGTTAAGTGGGAGTCTAATCAGCGCTTGTCCGCTGATGACGACGACTCGCCAATGAATCATCGCTCTCAATGCTGACGATGATTGCCGAATTAGCCAGGTAAGCTTAGTCAGTTCGCGACAGATGACAACTGCTTCTGGTGCCCAAAGCCTAATCCGCTCCGCACGGGTCACGATGGCTAAGGAAGTGGGAGTCTAGTCAGTGCTTGTCCGCTGATGACGACGACTCGCCAATGGATCATTGCTCTCAATGCAGACGATGATCGCCGAATTAGCCAGATAAGCTTAGTCAGTTCGCGGCTAATGACGACGACTTCTGGTGCCCAAAGCCTAATCCGCTCCGCACGGGTCACGATGGCTGAGGAAGTGGGAGTCTAGTCAGCGCTTGTCCGCTGATGACGATGACTCGCCAAGGGATCATTGCTCTCAATGCAAATGATGATCGCCAAATTAGCCAAGTAAGCTTAGTCAGTTCACGGCTGATGACGATGGCTTCTGGTGCCCAAAGCCTAATCCATTTCATGTGGGTCACGACGGTTGTGGAAGTGGGAGTCTAGTCAGTGCTTGTTTGCTGATGACGACGACTCACCAAGGGATCATTGTTCTCAATGATCGTCGAATTAGCCAGGAAATCTTAGTCAGTTCGTGACTAATGACGACGGCTTCTGGTTCCCAAAGTCTAACCGATCCGCGCGGGTCACAATAGCTAAGGAAATGGGAGTCTAGTTAGCGCTTGGCCGCTGATGACGATGACTCGCCAAGGGATCATTGCTCTCAGTGATCTCCGAATTAGCCAGGTAAGCTTAGTCAGTTCGTGACTGATGACGATGGTTTCTGGGTCCCAAAGCCTAATCCGCTCGGCGCGAGTCGCAACGGTTGAGTAGGTGGAAGTCTAGTCAGTGTTTGTCCGTTGGTGACAACGACTCGCCAATAGATCATTGCTCTTGATACAAACAATGGTCATCAAACTTACCACGCAAAGTTTAATCAGTCTGAAACTGATAAAAATAGCTCCCGACATGCAAAGCCTAACCCGCTCTGCGCAGGTCACAACGACCGAAGGACCGAAGGCAAAAGTCAGCGCTAGTCCGCCAACACCGAGGGAGTCATTGCAGGCAACGACTGGAAGAATTTGGTCAGCTTTTGACAAACGAAGACTCCGCTGATCAACCCCTAATCTGCCACAACACAACACAGCAATATATTTGGACTGACAAAAAAAATTTGCATGACAGTACAAACCCTACAATCTACAAAGCAACAAAAGCAAATACGATGATGCAAGGCTAGAGCCTCACAACGCCAGAACCTGATATTCGCCCAAGAAGAGACATTACAATCTAAGGAGAAACATCCTCCTTAGGGCTGAACAAAAAACCGATTAAACCGATCAAAACCAAAGTGGTGGGTTCGGTTTTCGATTTCTATGTGATTTTAACCGACCGAATATATATAATAAATAATATATATTTTATATATAAATAATATAATATGTTTAAAATATTCGGTTCGGTTTTGGTTTGATTTTAGTTTGTTCGGTTACGGTTTGCATAAATTAGAATCAGTTCGATTTCATATCGGTTTTGTTAATGGTCATTTCGGTTTCGGTTTGAAATTTAAAAACCGACCTAAGTCGATTCGGTTCACGGTTTAGGTGAAAAAATGAATCGACGGTTCGGTTTTCAACCCTAATCCTCCTCATCAATTAGCCTCGCAGCGCCAGAGCCTTCCCCTCACTGAATTGGCCCAAAAGAGAAAACATATCTACATGATATTCGCCAATGAAGGTACATTACAATCTAAGGAGAAACATCTTCCTCATCAATTAGCCTCGCGGTGCCAGAGCCTTCCCCTCGCTGAATCAGCCCAAAAGCTGCCCTAATATAACGGGCGAAGTCGAGATCAATATCGGGATATTCCCCCTTGATCAGTTCCAGGAGCTCAAGTCTGCCCCGAATTACCTCGGACGAGATTAGCGGCCTGCTGCTAGACACATCAGAGTCTACCGCGCCCAACACTTCATAATGCGAACGCTCCTCGGACAGCATCCGCTCCACCTCCAGAGCACGGTGAAGCCCTTCGTCCATCGCGACTTCCAACCGCCGCCTTTTGACGACCCACTCCTCCTCTGATTGCTTCCTTTCAGCTTTTTCAACCCTTCGTTCAGAGTCCCACCTGTCCAAAGTAGTATCCAAACACTTTTCAATTATGCCTTGGTCTGCTTCAGCTCGGCACTAGTCGACACCAAGTCGGACTCGGTAACCCTCAGCTGAGCCCTCATTTCATCTACGGTATCAGCAATAAGGGTCGTGGCCATAACACCCTCGCGGTCCGCGACAATGCCAGAACCCTATGCCCGATAAAGGGCATCCGAGTATGACATCCGCAGATTGGCAAAGGCCTTCTCAAAAGCAAGGACCCTCCCATGGGCTTCAAGATGCAGCGAGACAGGAACATGCGACTCCGAAGTACGAGCATCAAAGGGAGAGACCGCCACTACAGAAGACTACCTCTTCCTCAGAGCAACCACAAGAGACACGTTTGCCTCCAGCTCAGCAAGCCTGGAGGTGCTAAACGCGGCCAAGCTTCTCTTCCTCACACGACGAGCAACCACCTCCTCAGCTGGGGAACCCGACACTAGGAGAGCCCTATAAGAACACCGCATCAGTCCGTTGCGTACGACATCTCTTGGCATTACTACCTCCTCAATGAAAATCAAAGGAAGCTCCAAAAACATCTGATCCAATCGCTTCTCTTCCTCACTGAGTGACAGAATAACAAACTTCTCTGAAACAAAGGAAAAACATCAGGACCAACGTCACAGGAAGAACGCGTAAATATACGTATGCACTAAAGAAGAACTCACCGCGATGGAACTGAAAGTATCAGGACACTCTACGTCTCGCGAGCCTGAACTAGCCAGAATCCACCGAAGCCAAGAACCATTGCTTTTCCCAGGAGTCAGCGCTACTCACCGTCAAACGCAAACAAGGTGGACAATTCAGTATACAGATACCCCTGGAATCCAGTCGAACTTTGGTCAGGCGATGAATCACCGTTGGAGTCAAACAAAGGCCAGCGTCATGAGTCCTTAGGAGAATTGCTAGCTGTATATTGAACCCGCTCGGCGCCATCTGAGCTGGAGGCAAGCGAAAATGAATAAAGAAGCGCCAGACGTCATCAGGCACCGAAAATCGGAGTCCGGACTCAAACATACCTCGATGCAAACCTATAAACTCATGAGGAGGTACAGTCGAACCTGACGTTACAGACGCGAGAACAAGATACAAATCTCCAGAGATACGGTACAAATTACGAAGTCTTATCAACTCAGTTTCGCTGACCAGACTATCACCAAAGTGATTCATACATACTAGTGAGAACGGATTCTTGGAAGCAATTTTGACACCGTCGACCATTAGAAGAAAGAACAGATACTACGGTTTGAAAATATAGCACAGATACCGTCGGCCAAAGTGCTTCATACAGCTACTCTCTACTTCTAACTAGGAAGCAAACACTAGAGTATCTTTCACATAGGGAAATTCCCTTCCACGGATTGCTCTTGGATTGGGAACTATCTCCCGCGTATCTAGGAGTGCAAAGCTAACATGTAACTTCCCTCCTACACCACGACTCTTAATTAGAGAGGGATCTCCACAAAGATCTCCTCCTCTAAACTACGACTACGATGGTCTAGTTGGACCAGGACTCCTTGCACTATAAATAAGACATGAGGCTGGTGAGCAAAGGGACGCTACAAATTCCATGTTACAGCATTACACCCTCCTTAGATCCTTGTCTGACTTTAGCATTGGAGTGTCATCGACCACCCCATGGTGGTCTATGGCTCACATGGGTTACTTGTGCCAGTCAGCAGATATCGACTGCATCACGTATATATATATTGATGATACATAAAAAAATTCACACCTCACAGTTATACACGTGTCATGATGATCTCGAAGAAATACGGGTTCCACCATCAGTCCAACACTGAACAGGCCCAAACAGTTCTAAGCCTGCTCAATTCAGTCCACTAGGCGGACCTGAACTCTCATAGCATGCTCGACCCACACGTCTCACAGCTACCCTCAATACCCATAATTCCCACGAAGGCAAGTATCTCGAGGATCAGTTTCAAACGGGCAACTACAACTGCTCTCTGCTTCTAACCAATAAGCAAATAATAGAGTACATTCCACATAGGGAAACTCCCATCCATGGATTGCTCTTAGATTGAAAACTATCTCCCGCGTATCTAGGAACACAGGGCTCACAGAGAACTTCCTTCCTACAACACGACTCCTAATTAAAAAAGGATTTCCATGAAGATCTCATTTCTAAACTACGCCTACAATGGCTTGGTAGAACTAAGACTCCTTGCACTATAAATAAGACATGAGGTTGGTAAGCTAAGGTATGCTACAAATTCTCTTTTACAACATTACACCTTCCTCATATCCCTGTCTGACTTTATCATCATAGTGCCATCGGCCACCACAACGGTTGTCCGTGACTCATGTGTGTTACTTGTGTAGGTCAGTAGGTCAGTAGGTCAGCAGGAACCAGGTCAAAGCAGGGAACAAAAAATGATTGCATCAGTTTGGCGTCGTCCGTGGGGACGACAAAGTTATTAAGTTTACACTAAGCCTTCATCTCCTTTCAAAACACTGAGAGATGGTAACCACTAGGTCACGCAACAACGGAATACCGGAGGACACGTCGAACACTCAGGCTATCCCTATACCACCTCATTAGGTAGCTCCTGTCTTGCACGGACAACTGACTCGCGCTCCCGTGCCGACGGTAGCAACGACGGACCCAAGAATCGATAAGCTGGCATCTCAAATACAGCGGATCGCCAAGGTGGTGGAGGCTTTCAGGCTATAGAATCCACCATCCGCTAATGGAGACTAGGAGCAACACGGACCTCGGCCTCCAGAAGATGATAGGGAGCAAGCACATGAGAGCCTAGCCCCCGCTAGTTCTCATTAGACTAGAGGAAGTTTCGCGGCTAATGCTGAGCTCGCCGCCAGGACAGAGAGGCTCAACCCAGGTAGAGGGGCGCACGATCCGGACGTACTGTACCGCCTCTCTGTTTCACCATTTGTAGATCAGATCATGAATGAGGCCCTTCCGAGGAAGTTCACTTCCTTGAAACTCGACTCCTACGATGGAACTACCGATCCTTTCGACCACTTGCGTCATTACCAGCACGTAATGGCCCTTAAAGAAGGATCTGAATCCGTCATGTGCATGACCTTTTCCAATAGTCTGAAAAGCTCAGCACTGACGTGGTTCCACAGCCTTCCACCGAAGTCCATCGACTCTTTCAAAACGCTAGCAAAGGAATTCCTAACACGTTTCATCGGGAGCCAACGTTTCCGAAAATGCCCGCATTACATACTCATTCTGAAGCAGAGGTCCGGCGAGACAATGAGCTGACCCTCATCGACAGGTACATCGATGATACATTCGTAACGACCTTCACTGCGGGTATCAGAGGGAAAGCTCTACGAGGACCTCACCCTGGAACTCCCTCTGGACATGGCGGAGCTCCTCCAAAGCGTCCAAAGACACATCACCCTGAAAGAGTCAAGGACCGTTAAAAGGGAAGCCGAAGGCTAGAAGAAGCCATACGCTCCCAGGGTTAAGAAGGAGGGAAAAAGACGTGATGATGAAGAATGGAGCAAAAGGAAACGCAACAACAACAGGCCAAACCTTGGTCAGTTCAGGCCGGAGAAATCGTCCAACTATGTTGGATCTAGAGCGGTGACACCCCTAAATGCTAAACTATTGGACGTACTAAACTCAATGAAAAGCTGGGAGGAACTGAAGTGGCCCACAACGACACGCGGAGACCCCGCCAAGCGTGACATCGGCAAGTACTGCGCGTACCACAAGAAGGGCGACCACGACACCAATGACTGCAAGGTATGAGGTTGAGTACTGGATTCGCAAGGGTAAACTGAAAGAATTCCTGAAGTCTGATAAGCGAATGGAACAAATAAAGGACAGGGGGAGTTAGTTAAAGAAATAAATAAGGAGACTCCAGGATAATACACGTCCTTCATGGAGTCGGACCAAATGAAAGCCACTCATACAGGTCCCGCAAGCGGACTCTACTGAACATGCAGACACAACCCGCGAATGAGGACAGACACATCTGCCACTCAAGGATTCGGAACCCCATCCCCACCTTGACCTTTACGAACAAGGAACTCGAAGGAGTTCGAGCACCACATAACGACGCCCTAGTCATCTTAGTTTCCATAGCAAGGTGAGAAGTAAAGAGATCCCTGGTTGACACAGGAAGTTCGCTTAACGTTCTGTTCTACAATGCATTCCACAGCATGGACCTCAAGGAGGAAAACTTTACATCTTCGGAACACCCACTGATCGGATTTAGCGGAAAGAAGTGTTTCCCCATCGGAAAGATAAGGTTAGCTATGGAAACAGGAGAACCGTAGCTTAGGAAGGTCCTATTTCTGGACTTCATGGTGGTAGACGCACTGTCATCCTACAATCTCATCCTGGGAAGACCATGGCTCCACCAGATGGAGGTAGTGGTCTCCACCCTTCACCAGTGTGTTAAGTATACTGCTAACCACTCTGAAGGAACAATATGTGGAGACCAACATACAGCACGAGGCTGCCACTAGGCAGCACTGAAACAGATAGAGTGCTCCTAGATTTAGCTACATCCTGGAGAACAACATGACCCAGTGCAAGGGCAAATGATGACAGAGACATCATTCTCGAGCGGTACTGAAGCAATAAACACTTCCGCCCAGCAAGTCGAAAGGGCCATGGCAAGTGGAAACAAATCCTCTTCAGTAACCTATGAGCCTCGACAGTCCGCTAAATGATCTACGAAAGCAACCCGAATTCACTTCAAAGTCAGGATCAATTTCTCTCCGTCGATAGTTAGTTTGCTTTAAGTTATTTGTTTCCCTTTCCAAAGTCAATGTTGAGTTTTAGTTCTTAAAAGACTTATGTGATTTGTAACATTTAAGAAATAAAGGAATAATTACGAAAACAAACTCTATTGATTATTAGAAAAAAGGTAACAACAAGCACCTTGAGGCAGATACAAAAGGCTACATATTACGCATGTCCTGAGGCGGATACAAAAGACGGTATACTGAAGGCATCTGATTAACATGGAATGAGGACTTGCTTAAATTGTCCGACCACATAAGCAACATGAACTGTCCAAAGCAAGCAGCCCGCAAGCAAAACCATGATCCAACAAATGCGACCCTCAAATATGGTCTATGAGGGTACAAAATCGGAGATCGGGAGTCCCAAGACAAACCACAACCAGATACGACCAACTCATACGCTTGATCCGGCGAAACAAATGAACCTGGGACAAGTATCAGGTTGACGCAGGCAGAGTGCACCTTTCGGCTATAGGGATTAGAGGGGCGTCCAGGAGTCAGTAGCCCAATCCATGGACCATGTCCAACTCCTTTTCATCTCGAGATCCTGAATACTAGCGAAAGGCAAGGCAATGGGGTTAATCGAGAAGGGGTAGAGGCAGCCACCACAGAGTTGAGCAATGGTGCTATCTCTGAAATTAAACATTCAGGAACAACGATAAGGCACCAGCACATGAACAACAGACTCTTCCCTTGGGAAGACATCTGTACTACTTTTTCGCGATATGAGACCTCAGCAGATCAACTACGTCCTCACCCAGCAACTATCTTTGTGCCTGACCAGTGCAAATGTCAGAACATTCAGAGACTCCAAAGACGGAGATCCACCTTCAGCCTTTGAAAAACCCAATGCATTTTCTTCAGCCTTTGGGAAACCCAAAGCGTTCTCTTCAAACAAGAACATTACAATAGATAAACTCTGCGAAGGATAGTGCCTACAACGATTGGAAAACACCATTATATAGACATGATGGTTCACCAAGCGGGCATTCCAACAATAACTGCCAAGCATTGAATACAGTATGGGAAACGAGAAGACAAAGATTCCCAAGGAAACTGCAAAGATCACGTCATTCAAATTGATGGCGCTGCACGCAACCCCATTTTTTGAGGGGGATTAACCGATACTCAACCGTCATGCAACCTACGCTATACACGTGTTACTGCGCGATTTACACCGTACACACAGCGCACTGTGCCTTAGTTTTTCCTCTGCAGACCCATGGGCTCGACCTATTACTCAAACAACATTCTGTCACATGCTTGGCATGAGCACGAGAGATCCTAGTCAACCCTGACATACGTATCGCACCTACAGATCACTAGCTGATTCAAGGTAACTTCGTCCACCCTATGCACCAAGCAGATGGACTAGGTTCGCACGCCTCCTAGCAGGTGAAACCTCTTTTCAAACTAGGCAAGCTTAGTCGGCCAAAGCTGATGACAATGCTTTTGGTTCAATCCGACACCTAGTTCGCTTAGCGCGGGCATCGATGGTTTAGGAAGTGGGAGTCTAATCAACGCTATCATGCCTGGTGACGACGACTTGCCAGGGATCATTGCCCCCTTTGCGATTAATGATCGCCGAACCTAGTTAGGTAAGCCTAGCTGGTGACGACTAACAACAAAAGCTTTTTACCAAAACCTGGACTTATAGCCCTCACTGCGAGGGTGTAGAGAGTCTAGAAGGTGGGAGCCTAGTCAGACCCGAACTGATTCCGACGGCTTGCCACGGAACCACTACTTTTCAGCATGGCCACCAAATTACCAAACCTGGACTTGTAGCCCCCACTGTGATGGTGTAGATAGTCTAGAAGGTGGTTGCCTAGTCAGTCCCGTACTGATTTGGTCGGTTTGCCACAGGTGCACTACTTTTCAGCCTGGCCGCAAATCACCAAACCTGGACTTGTAGCCTGCGCTGCGAGGGTTTAGATAGTCTAGAATGTGGGAGCCTAGTCAGCCATGACCTTATTTCGACGGCTTGCCACGGGACCACTGCTTTTCAGGATAGCTGCTGAAAACTCTCAAATTTGTAGCTTGATGCACACATGTGTAAATGATTTGGAAGGTGGGAGCCTATTCAGTCCCGAACTGATTTCGATGGCTTGCCATGGAACTACTACTTTTCAGCCTGGTCGCCAAACTCCTCTCTCGAATTCCTAGCCCCCACCGCGTGGGGAGAGTTAGATGGTTCGAAAAGTGGGAGTCCAGCCATTCTTTAACTGATTCCAACGGCTTGCCACGGGACCACTGCTTTTCAGCCTGGTCACCAAACTTTTACTCCCCGAATCTGTAGTTCACATTACTCGATCATAAACAATTCGGAAGGTGGGATCCTAGTCAATCCTGAACTGATTCCGACGGCTTGCCAAGAGACCACTACTTTTCAGCCTGGTCGCCAAACATGAATCTAGCTGACTCAACGTCTTCACGCTCAAACAGATTGACATTCTAAAATTAGCGAAGGTCATTCGCGTCGATACAGAGATCGTACGGCCAGTGCCCAGATGAGCGCTACTTAGGATGTCAACCCTAGCTCACGGCGCCTGACTCGGCACGAACGCTCTGACACGGCACGAATACTCTAACACATACACTCTGCCATCACAACGCACTCATAGCAGCAGTTGCAGCCGGCCGATCAGATTAACAAGGTGAGCCTCAAGCAGCTTACCTTGGGGAGATGACACAACTAGGGCGAATCAACCCCCAGCTACCGAAAAAGACTACACAGCAATGACCATGAGTCATTCACAATACAACGCGGTCAAGCTCTCTATCACAGATGGACCAATCAACGTC